>CAIIXF020000002.1:21400954-22000954 GCA_903813345.2 Owenia fusiformis | reverse complement strand
CACCAGGGTCTAGATCTTTTGGACATGTAATCGATTACAACATGTTACAACTGAAATCCCTCTGGCCAAGGGAAAAAAACCTTAGACATTTTTGTGATATACGAGTGTAGTGTGATGATATTTTATTGACTTTTTTTTCATCTATTTTAACAATAACATGACATAAAAATAACTTATTATGTAAAAACTTAATAACATTCCTTTGGATTTCACTCAAAATTGCCGTCAATGTCATTAGACTTTGGCAATTGTTTAAGTTTGTATATCTGTATTTTATGGAATACAATAAAGATGATTAATAAAAAAAAAAAGTTCGAAAACAGACCGTAGAACGTTGCAGCTACGTTCATTCCGTTCGCACACAGTTTACAACCAGTTTTGAAGAACGCAGTGGCAGCTTGCTTGGTGTGATAGCTATATTTTTGCTAACTCGTTGATAAATACGTTCTTGATCAGTTTTAACCCGTTTGCAATTTGTTCTACCTCGTTCTCAACACGTCCTCCGACAGTTCAACTCGTTGTAAAAACGTCCCTAGTAGGATTGAAGTACGACGGTTCCGTTCGTAGTACGTCCAGCTCGTCGTTAGTAGGTTGTCACTCGTTCTAATTGTAGAACGTGATGACCAAGGGAACATTTTGAGCATGTTCTAAGTTCTAGAGGACCTACCCGTTCGAGTACATTCGATGAAGTTTGTAAATAGACCCCAAGCGGTTCTAAGTACGTCCTGAGTCCGTTCGTACACAGTTGAAGCCCGTTTTCGAGAACGTAGTGAGAACTAGTTTGGTGTGATAGTAGGGTAAGAAATATACGAGTTCCGACTTCATTTCATAAAATCATTAGTCTAGACCCTATCTCAAATAATCTTTTAGAAATCAGATGAGTTCATAGTAAAGAATGTATATTCCAAATAACTTTTGAGACCATTATACACTGTAGGCTTACAGAGTCAATAATAAGGAGTTTAAGCTTGCAATGTTTTTCACAAAATAAACGCGAACGGAAAATATTTAATCGATGCATTTGTATGGGCGATTGGTCATACGTATAGGTTGGCGTTTCGATTTTATATGCAAGCTTAAACTCCCTAATATCTTTACGGAGGCCCTGTCAATGTACAAATATTGTATAACAGTTACAATAAAACTAAACTAAAAGATTCTTCAGATCTTTGTACTTTATTGCCACTCACTAATACTTCACATTACTCAACATACTAATTGCTATCTGTATACATAACTAGGCAGGTGGTGTACATCACCCAGCATACTCATCGCTGTATCATAAAGGCTCTCAAAATCTGTGGGATGGTTGAATGTGAAGTGAGAACTGTTAAGCATGACGCTGGCACCCGTATGGATCCCAGACATCTTGAAGAATCTATTGAGGAAGACATGAAGGTAGACGTGTCAAAATTATAGATTCGGTTCTAACATTAGTGTCCGCAAGACACTGCTTTATGGAGCCTAATTAACTTGCAAAAGAACAATCCAGATATCACACAGACAATCAAAAAACTTTTTTTGTGTCACCCTGTAACATACAGTATCATATTTCTTCAGACTAACTTCAAACTTGAAGCTAGACAAGCTGTGTCCAATTCCAGCAAATCAGAACACGCTATTTCAAGTAACTGCATTTCATTATATAACCAAAAATTCACCCTCAGTCACTTCTTGTAGATTTTATTGAAACTAATGCTTCATATTTGAGTAAAATTCTATAAATAGTATCATAGGGAATAACTAGCTATGTGCTAATGCAGTGCTATTATAGTGCAGTTATGGAAGGGCAGGGGAATGGTTATCTTGGTGTTCTAACCATTTGAATGTTTGTCTTTCAGAGTGGTCTTCATCCATTTATGATAATTGCTAATTTGGGTAATGCAGACACTGGTGCTATAGATCCATTAGATGCTATAGCAACAGTTGCTAAGCGACATGACACATGGTTCCACGTTGATGCAGCCTATGGAGGATTCTACATGCTGTCTACAGAAGTTAGGAAGAAATCTAAAGGTATGTTCTGGAGGTGAACCTATTTATTTTCGTAATATCTAAAAATGTTTAATTCGAAAATCAGACATTTTAACAATATGTCCTCATTATTCCTAATATTATTTGAAGAATGTAACAGTTATATGACAGTCTACAGTTTTTAAAGGCCCTATTTATCATAGTCTTACCCAATGTTATCACAATGTGGTATGTGAAACTTTGCAATTTAAATTCAAAATGGTGATTTTGAAGGACCTTTTGTTAAAAAAAATTGTGAACTTATTTCAAATACTTTTTTTGTTGTCACCCTCATATATCAAAAAGCAGTAATTCCCACCAATGGATAGCGTAAGTCCTAATTTATTTTATGTTGAAAAATTGAGAAGATTGGTTGAAGAAGAAATGAACTCACAGGCGCAGAAAGGTGGTTCAGAGAAAGTGGCCTTTCAAAACATAAATTCTCATTGAAACCAATGGTGCAAAAATATTCTAAACATGATAAACACTTCTTTTCAACTAATATATGTATAAACCTTTCATATTGTTTTATTTTGAAAGTTAAGCATATTTAGAAAAGATTTTGAGGAGAAAAAATTGATGAATTTTGAAAATAATTTTGCACCCTAAATGACATCACGGCATAACCTGATGACATCACAATTAAAAATGGTCTAAAATTTAATGCATGCATGAAAAATTAAATTCACTTGTTGACATTTTTTGACTTTATTATACTTGATCTATCCAATGGAGTGAAGAAAATAATGTATGCTCTAGTGTAAGGCGTTGTATTTGATGGTCAATAAATTAAACATTTGCTGCTAAAATGGCGGGAAATTCAATATTCAATAATTGAATAACAAAATAACTTTTTCTAAAAGTCAATTTTTCAGAAAATTTCCAATACACCTTTTTAAGTCATGATAAATTATATTTAGATACACTATATTTTCAAACTGTGGGCAGGGCCTTTTTTAACCATTTTCTTCAAAATATGCTGCAGCCAGAAAGGCTATATAATTAGACTGTCTCAAATACATTTCCTAATCATAATATTTTATATCTTAGTCCAAGCGGCGATTAAATTGTTTTCACAAGCAAAACATTAATATATCGGGCGTCCAAAAAATACGTCACACTTTTTGACAAGTATTTTCTCAGCAATTAATTACTCTTGAAAGCCTATATGCTAAAATTTGTAAAGTAGCCTAATGATATCATTAACAAGTTGTATACAAACATGAAAGAGATTGGTCACATATTTTGTGAGAATTGGCAAAAATGCATGTAAAAATCCAATATCAGAGCTGAGCAATGAGACTTCATAGTGCTTGTGTCTGCTATCAGGTGAAAGAATCTGTCAATCAGTTTTAGTCTCAAAAAACAGCTTGTCTGTGTATGTTTTTTTGATTTGTTTCACTGTTTTTTGTTTGCAAAATAAGTTCTGTCCAAAATTTCAGCTTTTGGGGATAAACAATACATTTAAGATGCGCAATAAGGCTACTATTGATAACTGTTTCAAGGTGAAAGGTTTTGGTGGAAAATCAATCTAAATGAATTTAAGGCA
The DNA here is from genome assembly GCA_903813345.2 of Owenia fusiformis. Lineage (NCBI taxonomy): Eukaryota > Metazoa > Annelida > Polychaeta > Sabellida > Oweniidae > Owenia > Owenia fusiformis. Next base: position 21,997,392 of record CAIIXF020000002.1, on the reverse strand, counting down.
AGAGTTATAGTCATGTTACTGTGAATATACCCATGAACAGAAATGTAGTAGATCCAACATGCATTAAATAAAGGAGTAATTATGTCATAGTAGGCGATATCAATAAAAAATAGTACCATGGGTACTGCACTCACATGGGAAGGCTTCAATATTTTTGATAATTTACAGTAGGAGCTGAGAATAATTAAAGTTGCATATGAAAGGTTGATGATAATTTTGTACAAGTACCGGTACTTGGCTAGCTGGAAAACATGGGTATAAGCTTCAATGAAGTTGGAACAGAGGGATTTCAAAAGCACGCTAATAGGTAGCTTCCTGTATGATTTTTCTGCAATAAAAGTGGCGGCCATTTTGCAATTTGCAACATGTTTTGCCTGCATTTGTCTTATAGACACTTTTGATAAGCTATAAATTAAGATAACTGTACAATTTCAAGTAAATTTATGGAAGTTGGTGGAATTGATGTTCTGAAAAAACCTGAAACCCTGATTTTTCTACAATAATTCTACAATAAAATTGGCAACCACTTTGAATATCTGCAACATATTTTGCTGTAACGTGTAGACATTATTAACCTTAAAATTAAGGTACCTATACAGAGTTATGGTGAAAAGGGAACGGAAAGCCTGATTTTCAGCAATAAAAGTGGCGGCTATTTTGAATCTTTGCCACATATTTTGCCCAAACTCGTGGACATTGTTCAGAAATAAAGGTACCTGTATTCAAGCAAATTGATGGAATATTTGTGGAGTTATGACCAAAAGCGAGCTGAAAACCTGATTTTCCGGAGTAAAAGTCGCGGCCATTTTGAGTGTTTGTAACTTGTTTTGCCGATCTTGATCTTAAATAAAAATACCTGTACAGTTTCAAGCAATCTGGTGGAAACCTTGTGGAGTTATTACCAAAATAGAGCCGAAACCCCGATTTTCCGCATTAAAAATGGCCGCCATGTTGAAATGAGGTGTGCTTTTGAGACGCCATTTATGGAACAATTGATGACATTATGTAGACACATTTTAAAAGTGAACCCATTCCAAGTGTCGTGGAAGATTTGGAATTAGCTACCAATACCAATGTTTTGACAGACGGACAAACAGACAGACGGAAATCAAAGAAAGGTTGGCGATAACATGGGCTTCAAACCATGGCGATAACAAGAGCTCACATGGTGATTACAAAATCATCTCTGCTGGGAAAAACAGCTTCTTTCAGACTAGAACAAGTTACTTTCCATTAATCTGGATTTTGCATTTTCAAATCTGTCATTTCTCACATAATATGTAACCCCCCTATCACAGCAAACTAGTTCTTACTCGTTTTTGCCAGTCCTACGAAAACGTCGTAAAACGAGCTCAATCTGGCTGTGGTTGGGAAATATGTCTAAAATAATTATCTACTTCGTTCATAAACAGTCTTCAATACGTCCATCTCATTCGCAGTTCGTTCAGGTCGCACCACGTCGGTGTGCAACGTCGTATAACGCGTCCCTTAGTCTAGAAGGTCATCATGACCTGATAACAGAACGGTATGGTTGCCATCGAATTTTGAATCGATTCAAAATTCTAAAATCACCTTCCCGTCTGAGAACATTCATGAAGTTTGTAAATAGACCTTACAAAGTTGCAGCTACGTTCATTCTGTTCGCACACAGTTTAAAACCAGTTTTGAAGAATGCAGTGGCAACTTGTTTGGTGTGATAGCTATATTTTTGCAACCTCGTTCATAAGCAGTCTTAAATACTTTCTTAATCAATTTAAACCCGTTTGCAATTAGTTCTACCTCGTTCTCAAAACGTCCTCAGACAGTTTAACTCGTTGTTAAAACGTCCCTAGTAGGATTGAAGTACGACGGCTCCGTTCGTAGTACGTCCAGCTCGTCGTTTGTACGTTGTCATTCGTTCTAATTGTAGAACGTGACGACCACGAGAACATTTTGAGCATGTTCTAAGCTCTAGAGGACCTACCCGTTCGAGTACGTTCGAGAGTAATATAATTTATGTTAGTCTCAGGTTCGATGAAGTTTGTAAATAGACTCCAAACGGTTCTAAGTACGTCCAGTCCGTTCGTACACAGTTGAAGCCCGTTTTAGAGAAAGTAGTGAAAACTAGTTTGGTGTGATAGTAGGGTTACCCCCCATATCACACCAAACTAGTTCTTACCCGTTCTTGCCAGTCCTACGAAAACATCGTAATACGGGCTCAATCTGGCTGTGGTCGGGAAATATGTCTGAAATAATTACCTTCTTCGTTCTTAAACAGTCTTCAATACGTCCATCTCGTTCGCAGTTCGTTCAGGTCGCACCACGTCGATGTGCAACGTCGTAGAACGCGTCCCTTAGTCTAGAAGGTCAACATGACCTGATTACAGAACGGTATGGTCGCCATCGAATTTTATATCGATTCAAAATTCTAAAATCACATTCCCGTCTGAGAACGTTCATAAAGTTCGTAAATAGACCTTAGAAAGTTGCAGCTACGTTCATTCCGTTCGCACACAGTTTAAAACCAGTTTTGAAGAACGCAGTGGCAACTTGTTTTAGTCTAGTAGGAAGGTATGGTCCCCATGCACCCGAAAGATGTATTTATTTAATGTACATTTTTGTAATCCTAAAGGTCCATACTAAAGATTTTTGCATGTTCCCAGAATGAAATATTGTCCCATGGTATCCATTGGCGGCCATCTTGTCGGCCATCTTGAATTTTTGAAAGAGTTGGTGTTAATTATCTCAAAGTACAATAACTTCCACAGTTTTGAGAATTGAAAGCTGTAAGTGGTACCAAAATGAAGCTTTTATAGTATCCTATATTATCAGATGCAATAATTATGCAGATTGCCTCATTTGCATAAAATGTGACATCATCAATCATAATTCTTGCCTCTTTACAACGGTATCGCATTATACCTTTCCACCTGAGTGATCAGTCTTAGTCATTCATGAACATAAATGAATTTAAATATATAGGTACATTAATCTTGAACATATTTGCAATTGAAAGTTTTGGAAAAACATTGTCAGACACATGATTATGTAACTGAAAAGGGGCGTGGCACTTCTTGCGAAAGAATTGATGTTAATCATTTCAAAGTACAATAACTTCCACAGTTTTAAGAGTTGAAAGCTGTTCGTGGTACCAAACTGAAGCTATCACAATATCCTATATTATAAGATACAATAATTATGTTAATTACCATATTTGCATAAAATATGACATCATCAATCATTATTTTTGCCCTTTTTCAACGTAATGCATATTGCCTTTTCCTCTGAGTGACCAGTCTTGGTCTCTCATGAATATAAAGATATCAAATGTATACATTCATTTTAAACATATTTGCAATTGAAAGTTTGAACCTATTTGCATTGAAAGTTTTAGAAAAACATCATCAGAAATTAAGGTATGACCTTTCAAATGATTATTGTTCTGAAAAGGGGCGTGGCACTTGTTGAAAATCTGTAATGTTATTATACAAGCTCATTGTATAGTCAATGTATCATTTGTAAAATACCCAGGGGTTCACTGAATACACAATTCCGTAGGGGTCCTAGGCTGAGCCCTCAGATATCATTATGTTCCCATACCAATCTGTCAAATTTCAATGTGTTCCCATACCAACCCAAATAATGCCCAAAAGCCATACCAAATATCCAAATATAAGACCAATGCTATATCAAATGTCCAAATATAGGACTAATGCCATTCCAAATATCCCAAAAATATAAGACCAAGGGAATGCAAAATGTCTAAAGCCCCTTGAAGAAGGCAGAACTTTTAGGAAATGATCCTAAACAACCTCAAATAAAGGACATTTGTAAAAACTAGACCAATCCCATACCACAAGTGAGAGGTAACCTATTCTCCATGACCATTCTTGTACCACAAAGTAGAAAAATCCGACCATTGTCATACCTCAAAAGTCATATTTTGGGGGCATTCTCATTCCAGATCCTAAAATTTGGATCCATTGCTAACCAAATGTTAAAAGAGGTACCCCCGTCAAGGTTTATATACAGTGAACCCCCCGGTGCAAAATATAGCTTTTGACTTTTAGAAAGTAGCCCAGTGATGTCCCTTATTCCTAGCTTGTTCAGAAATTCTTGTTGGTCTGTTTGGCAGACATTTAAATTTCAGCCAAAGATATATAAGCTGTATCGCTTTTGAACTACTAGTAAGTACTGTACAGATACGAATGACCACATATCCCCATATCATTTTAGGATAGGCAATGAACTGAAATGGGTACCCACAGTATTTAGTTGTTAAAGCTATATAATTAACTCAATATGTATTAAGCCTGTACCTCAGTCCAATGTTTTATCCAAGACATCCGACTGGACTCTCATCTGACCTCTTCCAAAAACTCAGTGCTGATGTCAAAACACAGTAGGACCATCATCTTCAATGAGCTCACGGTACCTTCAGAAGACCAACTAAAATATCTCATCAGCTTAAAAATCCAAGACCTATTTGATGAGGCTAATACAAGAGGGTGGTATGCAGTTATGCAACCAATAGAAGTGGAATGCAGAGCCCAGCTCTTCACTATGCTACCTCTTATCCAAGTTAGAACGATTTCCATCCCAGATGCGAGGACAAGGAGTGGAGGAAACATCTGTGAAACACCATCGTGTTGGGCCAAGTAGAAGACAAAAGCTTCTCTTGGGAAGGAGAGATGAAGCCCGCAGTGTTAGTGGACGGCTTCATCACTGGCAAGAGAGCTCCAACTTTCTTAAGAGATTACTTCAACTTAGTCATCTTCTTCCAAAGATAGAAACACTCAGGAAAAGAGAAGCATGGGACCAGGAAGACATTCTTTAAAAATCTCTATAGGCTCACATCAAATTTGTTAGGGAACCAAAGAGTGCCCATATGGCATGTACGCAGGATCAATCAGAAGCAAATACTTTGGCAGCACACAGTGACCCAGATCGAGAGATGCCATTGGGTAATTTTCCAATTGACATCCCACCAGATTTATCATCAAAACCGTTTGACCAGTCAGATTTCAAGCTTGATGAGGTAAGAACAATCATCAGGAAGGCTCAGCCTCAGGTCTAACAGGTGTGACATACAGGGTCTACAAGAACTGCCGAAAGCTGTTAATACATCTATGGCGATTGCTAACAAGCATCCAGAACAAAAAAATCTAGCAAGGAATTGGACTTTGGCGGAAAGGTGCTTCATTCCAAAGGAGCTAAAATTTGAGCGACTGAACCAGTTCAGGTAGACATCATTATTGGATGCTGAGGGAAAGATCTTCTTGGCCATTATGGTCAAGCCTCGAAGTTGTTTCTTAGTGGCCTGCCAAGCATTCAGAAAAGTGGTCTCCCAAGACATCATGGGGTACATATAGCAGCATAAGCCAACTGTGAAGGAAGCCAAGAAAGAGAATCAGTAGTTTTGCTGGACAGAAGGCCTACCTAGTGTCCCTCACCAACTGATACTAGAGGTACAAGTTCACTTTCACGTACCAAAACCAACAGATGTAGTCAATCTGACAATGGGAAACACAAACTCCTTGAAGCTGCACAATACATTTTGCAATTATACCACTTATTAGCAGAGTTCGGAGAAAGGCATAGTGGCAGACTGCCCTGTATCAGTAGTTCTCTTCGTAACATCCATGAACCTACTGCTAAATGCAGGGATGATGCAGTGTAATGTTCCACAAGCAAATGAAGGTGCAAAACACCTACCATACAGAGCTTCCATGGATGACATCACAATTATGACCAGTTCAGTAGTGAGTACCAGATGGGTTCTATTAGCTATGTAAAGAATGGCAAACTGGACTTGCATGAAGTTAAAAGCCTACCAGGTCAAGAAGCATGGTTTTGGTCGATGGCAAGCTTTCTCCAATGCAGTTCAAAATAATGGGCAAGCAAATACCAACAGTGCATGATAAAAGAATCAAATGTCTAGAGAAGAACTATGACAAAACCTTGCGTGGTTTGAACAATACAGCTGAAGTCTCAAGGGACCTGGACAAGTGGCTTAAAGCCACTGACTCAAGTCATGTATCGGGGCGTTATGCCATTACTCGCCAATTTCAGTGGCCTTTCCAGATTTACGACATTACCTGGGAACCCTCACTTCAGCAATTCTTGAAATGGAATGACCTATAGTCCATGGACCGAGGGGAGTTCAATTTCCTATTAAGAGCTTTCCTTGACCTGGTCTCAACTCCATCAAACCTCAGACTTTGGGGCAAGGAAGAAACTGCCAACTGCCCCAAGTGCATGGCAACTGAATGACACGTACATTAAATCATATACTCAGTATTTGGGTTACAGCTCCCACTGATGGACAATACAGATGGCGTCATGATTGAGACTGAGGATGCCTATACTTTGATCTGGGCCTATCTTCAATATCTATCTTGCGTTTCTTTGATCTGGGCATTATTAACCACTACCACTTCTAACATGTCTCATCAGATTGACTTTTGCATATGTGACAATAAAATAGCCTGACTTGTATTGTGCTGTCATATTGGAATTACACTATCATAATGAACACATCATGTACTCGTAAGCGGTGCACACAAGCTGCAAAATTTGGCCAACATTTCACCAATAAGCAACATTGAGCTCTATCTACATGACTCTGCCAGAGCAGCTTCAGTAGGGTGTTCCAGAATATGGCTTTTTCATGCTAGCAAGATGCAGTTCAGCCCAGATGGGCTCTTGATAGTAAAGTTTAAGCTGAAAAAATTTCGGTTCCTAAAATCGACGTTTGACCCCCCCCCCCCTACCGACGTTTTTGCGAAAACTGGTAAAAAACGGCAAAAAACGTCATTTTCTAGCCTTACAAGGTAAAATATGAAGGATGGATGTCAGAAACCTTGTCAAAATCATTAGGTTATGGTCATTATGTATTATCATACAGTTGAAAACATAGTATACCTTGTTCATTAATTATTTAACCCTTTTCCTACTAATATTTGAGCGAAAATCGCAAATATATCACATTTTGAAACAAACTATTTGCTCTTTTACTGTTATTCATATGGTAGCTTATCTCTAACTACTAAACTCCATCAAACTGGTAATACTGATGGTAATAACAATTAGATAAATGGTACTGCAAGGGTTAGCACTGTAAACCATATTTTAGAGTCCTGGTTATAAGGTGATCATGCATTCATTTAGATAATGGTTTACACTGAATTAGTTCCACCCATGTACTCATAAATGATCTAACATGTTATAATAACAATGTCTAATGTCTACAGATTATTCTGCATTTCATTTTTTAGGAATGCAGGGATCTTGGCCCTATGAGAGGAAGAAACAAGAATCATTCTAGCCCTCATAGTGCCATCACGGGCAGCATTGGCGTAGTCTTGTATGTCTTTTACGCTCCTCTCTGCAGCGTCATTAACCACATACAGATTATGCACAATAGCTGCTAATGTAATATATCCTTGATGTGTAGCCCACTGGTTGATGGGTAGATTGAGCCAAAGTTGTATCCCCATTTGTAAGATCAAATAACAACCAAGATCTTGGCCCTAAAAAGTCAATAAATTCTTGGTTGGGCTGAATGAGTATATCAGTGTGGAAATCTGGCTTCCCAGGGTTGAAGACATTTGGTCTTTGGATTCCCAATATATGTCTTGCCATACTTTTCTGTGTGATGTCATCCAGGCCATCATCAAACAGGGCAAAGACTACCAGGGATTCAGTGAGGTACCATTGGTGTCTGAGTATGGAGGATTTCACTTCCTGGGCTATCTCATTATCTACATCCTAGAATATATTAGAAGTTTTTTACTTATTGACCTGCATGTTATGAATACTCCAATATTTTTTACTTATTACAACTGTAATATGCACAACTGTATTTGACATCACACGGGAAAGTATGGCAAGACAAGGGTTAAATAATTAATGAACAAGGTATACTATGTTTTCAACTGTATGATAATACATAATGACCATAACCTAATGATTTTGACAAGGTTTCTGATATCCATCCTTCATATTTTACCTTGTAAGGCTAGAAAATGACGTTTTTTGCCTTTTTTACCAGTTTTCGCAAAAACGTCGGTAGGGGGGGGGGGGGGGGGTCAAACGTCGATTTTAGGAACCGAAATTTTTTCAGCTTAAACTTTACTATCAAGAGCCCATCTGGGCTGAACTGCATCTTGCTAGCATGAAAAAGCCATATTCTGGAACACCCTAAGCTTCAGCCTTTGAAGTTGACATTAGTGTTTAGAAGGTAACATTTTGAACAAGAAGTGCCCCCCCCCTTTTCAGTTACATAATCGTGTGAAGTGTCAACACTTAATTTCTTATAGTTTTTCCAAAATTTCGATTGCAAATATGTTCAAAATTAATGTACCTATATATTCAAAATCATAAATGCTCATGAATAACCAAGACTTTAACCCAGATGGAGAGATATTGGTCGTTACCATTGAAAAAAGCCAAAAATGATAGAAATTGTCACATATTATGCAAATGGGAAAGTTTGCATGATTATTGCATTTTTATAAGTATATTATAATACAGGTAGCTCCATTTTAGTACCACTTACAGCTTTCAATTCTCAAAACTGTGGAAGGTATTGTGCGATGCCGTTGTAAAGAGGCAAACATTACGATTAATGATGTCACATTTTATGCAAATGAGACTATTTGCATAATTATTAATCTCATAATATGGGATACTATAATAGCTTCATTTTGGTACCACTTACAGCTTTCAATTCTCAAAACTGTGGAAGTTATTGTACTTTGAAATGATTAACATCAATTCTTTCGCAAGAAGTGCCACGCCCCTTTTCAGTTACATAATCATGTGTCTGACAATGTTTTTCCAAAACTTTCAATTGAAAATATGTTCAAAATTAATGTACCTATATATTTAAATTCATTTATGTTCATGAATGACTAAGACTGATCACTCAGGCGGAAAGGTATAATGCAATACCGTTGTAAAGAGGCAAGAATTATGATTGATGATGTCACATTTTATGCAAATGAGGCAATTTGCATAATTATTGCATCTGATAATTTAGGATACTATAATAGCTTCATTTTGGTACCACTTACAGCTTTCAATTCTCAGAACTGTGGAAGTTATTGTACTTTAAGATAATTAACATCAACTCTTTCAAAAATTCAAGATGGCCGACAAGATGGCCGCCAATGTATACCATGGGACAATATTTCATTCTGGGAACATGCAAAAATCTTTAGTATGGACCTTTAGGATTACAAAAATGTACATTAAAAAAATACATCTTTCGGGTGCATGGGAACCCCTCCTTCCTACCCGTCTATTTGGTGTGATAGCTATATTTTTGCTAACTCGTTCATAAGCAGTCTTTAATACGTTCTTAGTCAGTTTAAACCCGTTTGCAATTAGTTCTACCTCGTTCTCAATACGTCCTCAGACAGTTCAACTCGTTGTAAAAACGTCCCTAGTAGGATTGAAGTACGACGGTTCCGTTCGTAGTACGTCCAGCTCGTCGTTAGTACGTTGTCACTCGTTCTAATTGTAGAACGTGACGACCACGAGAACATTTTGAGCATGTTCTAAGTTCTAGAGGACCTACCCGTTCGAGTACGTTCGATGAAGTTTTTAGATAGACCCCAAACGGTTCTAAGTACGTCCAGTCCGTTCGTACACAGTTGAAGCCCGTTTTCGAGAACGTAGTGAGAACTAGTTTGGTGTGATAGTAGGGTAAGCAGTGTTAAATACGTTCTTAATCAGTTTAAACCCGTTTGCAATTAGTTCTACCTCGTTCTCAACACGTCCCCAGACAGTTCAACTCGTTGTTAAAACGTCCCTAGTAGGATTGAAATACGACGGTTCCGTTCGTAGTACGTCCAGCTCGCCGTTAGTACGTTGTCACTCGATCTGATTGTAGAACGTGACGACCACGAGAACATTTTGAGCATTGTCTAAGTTCTAGAGGACCTACCCGTTCGATGAAGTTTGTAAATAGATCCCAAACGGTTCTTAGTAGGTCCAGTCCGTTCGTACACAGTTGAAGCCCGTTTTCGAGAACGTAGTGAGAACTAGTTTGGTGTGATAGTAGGGTTAACGATCTCTTTCATATTTTGTACAACTTTCTAGCGATACCCTTAGGCTTCTTTATAGAAATTTTAACATATTTGATTCATTAATTGCTGAGAAAATACTTATCAAAAAGTGTAACGCTTTTTGGGGACACAATGTTTACTCAAACATGCTTTCCTATTATTTAGGGATTGAGCTTTCTGATTCATTGATAATTAGTCCTCACAAAGGACTGAATCTTCCTTGGGGTTCATGCGCATTATTGGTGAAACACGGGGCCTACCTACATGCTGCAATGACCCTAGATTTTCAAGGGAACTGCCTCGCAGACACACAGCATGATCATTACAGCCCGAGTGAATATTCCCTGGAGTTGAGCCGTCCATTCCGTGCTCTTCCACTGTGGCTAACCCTGAGATTATTAGGGACTTCTCATTTTGAGGATTGCATTAGAGAAAAGATGGCGCTAACAATGTTTTGTTACGAAGAATTGAAGAAAATTCCAGATATTGAAGTTGGACCTGTGCCAGAACTCTCAACTGTTGCATTCCAGTTGAAGTCTAAGGATAATAAAGGACTGGATGAACTACTGACAAAAATAAATCAAGATGGTCGATTATTTTTGTCCTCCACCAAAATTGATGGGGAATTGTACATTAGGCTGAATCTGAATTCAATATCAACGCATACAGCCCATGCCAAGAAAGCTTTGAAAATCATCAAGGAATTTTTGAACAGATCCTAACAATTGATATACAAAATGTTCCCACCTGTCATTTGTTACAGACACTGACCGTTGAACGCCTGATACACACGCCAAATGTTACAGATGCCAAACGCCGAACTACAGAACACCATCCTCAAAAAAAGTTGGGAGATTATAACAATATGTCACCACTTCTGGTGGTGAATTATATTTACTATCTCCATGGTATCAATCAATCACATGTATGCATATTCACTTAAAGGGCCAGTAGTTATGATAGGTAAAGCATACAAGACATAATTGAGCCATTCTTTCTGCAATTTTTAAAGGTTGAAAAAATTGTAGGTGTAAAAAGTGAATTATTGCATTTTAAAATTGAAGAACATGAACTTGTATATTTACTTTGGAATTTGTCATGTTGATGAGGAATCTTTCAAACTGTGAAATTTACAGAAAAGTTTGTACCAAAGTCTATTTATTACAAGTAATTGTACATGTAAAAATACATTTTGGGGTTATTTGGGAACAGGATTACATATATACACCTTACTATTATATTCACTTTAACATTGTCAGTACAGTATTGGCAAAATTTTACTTTTGAAATATGGAATAAATAATGTAAATAGAAATTATTTACCTGTTTTCATTATTAAGGTGGCTCTTAAATAGATTCATTTTCGAACAGTAATACAATGTATACCCACGCAATTAGAGTGTACATGCAAGCTCAGATCAAAGATCAAGTTAAATATAAGTCGGATTGACATCCTACTAGTCTCACCTCAAGAAATTCATTTTGTAGTAAATAAGTGAATTTTTTCAATCATCCATTTTCCCCATCATTGAAAAGGTCTCCCAACTACTAGGTTCTGAGCCCATGATTCCAAATCTGATGCTTGAATCCCAAGTTCCATAGGTCCTACATGTATTTATTCATGACGTGGCTAATTCAATTTCTATTTCCCATATTAATTGGAATACATGTAGTTTGTCATATTCAGCACATTTGGGGGTTCCCCCACCTGGCCAAAAATTCTTTCAAAATCATGCAGTTTTTTATCATTCTTGGCACTTTTAAGTGATTTTGGCCATTTTTGGACCAAAATTGTCAAAAGTGACCCCCCCTGGAATATTTCAAAAACTGAACCCCCCTTGGCAAATCCTGGCTACGGGCCTGATATCCAAATACATGTGGATATTAGCCTTGGTGACTATAAACTGGTTATTGATAAAGATCTGATTTGGCAACATTCTGCAATTCACCAATGAAGCAATTTACGGTCTCTTGAAGGAATCCATGAACTATGTATTTGTATAATTTGTAATTGTATATTACTATATTTAGTCCACTCATTCTTTAAGACATTATGTAAAACATGCTATATTTGTGATTTCAAAGTTTACAATTGTGAGCCCATCTTGGGAAAGGAATCACATCTCTTATATTTTGAAGTCCTAATATATTCTGTAAATATCGTTCAAATCCCATCCCAAACCCTGCATGAGGTGGACATCCAAACTTCCTTAGCTCAAGGTACCTGCAAAACAGAAAAATGTGTCGGGGAAATAGAGGAAAATAAATAATGTCTACAGGGTGTCAAGTAGATTAAGATACAAATTACAGGGTGTCAACAAACAAAGTTACTAAGGAAAATTGTGTACAGGGTGTGCATTAATAAAGTTACAGAGCGAACATATTTACAGCATGTTCTGACAGAGCAAGAATGTTTACAGGGTGTCAACTAACATATTGTGTACAGGGTGTCCATTAATAAAGTTACAGAGCAAACATATTTACAGCATGTTCTGACAGAGCAAGAATGTTAACAGGGTGTCAACTAACATATTGTGTACAGGGTGTCCATTTAGAAAGTTACAGAGCAAACATATTTACAGCATGTTCTGACAGAGCAAGAATGTTTACAGGGTGTCAACTAACATATTGTGTACAGGGTGTCCATTAATAAAGTTACAGAGCGAACATATTTACAGCATGTTCTGTTAGAGCAAGAATGTTTACATGGTGTCAACTAACATATTGTGTACAGGGTGTCCATTAATAAAGTTACAGAGCAAACATATTTACAGCATGTTCTGACAGAGCAAGAATGTTTACAGGGTGTCAACTAACATATTGTGTACAGGGTGTCCATTTAGAAAGTTACAGAGCGAACATATTTACAGCATGTTCTGACAGAGCAAGAATGTTTACAGGGTGTCAACTAACATATTGTGTACAGGGTGTCCATTTAGAAAGTTACAGAGCAAACATATTTACAGCATGTTCTGACAGAGCAAGAATGTTTACAGGGTGTCAACTAACATATTGTGTACAGGGTGTCCATTTAGAAAGTTACAGAGCGAACATATTTACAGCATGTTCTGTTAGAGCAAGAATGTTTACAGGGTGTCAACTAACATATTGTGTACAGGGTGTCCATTAATAAAGTTACAGAGCAAACATATTTACAGCATGTTCTGACAGAGCAAGAATGTTTACAGGGTGTCAACTAACATATTGTGTACAGGGTGTCCATTTAGAAAGTTACAGAGCGAACATATTTACAGCATGTTCTGACAGAGCAAGAATGTTTACAGGGTGTCAACTAACATATTGTGTACAGGGTGTCCATTTAGAAAGTTACAGAGCGAACATATTTACAGCATGTTCTGACAGAGCAAGAATGTTTACAGGGTGTCAACTAACATATTGTGTACAGGGTGTCCATTTAGAAAGTTACAGAGCGAACATATTTACAGCATGTTCTGACAGAGCAAGAATGTTTACAGGGTGTCAACTAACATATTGTGTACAGGGTGTCCATTTAGAAAGTTACAGAGCGAACATATTTACAGCATGTTCTGACAGAGCAAGAATGTTACAGGCTGTCCAGGAAATAAAGTTACATGAAGAGAATGATGGTATTTTGGTGCAAGTGTGCTCACATTAGGGATTTCATAGTCATGAAAATATTGAAAATTAAGTTGAAGATAATAAAAGACAGGATGTTCAAGATGTAAAAAGATGTAAATCTGACCCTTATTATCATAAAATTTTATAAATACTACTGTTGACACAGAAGGTCCATAAATAAGGTCAATGACACATTTATATTATTTAAAAAAAATAAATAAATTTTTTCATTGCACGAGCCATTAATATAGAATCAAATACCACCTACCAATTTAGTGACTTGAGTTTATCTATTTGTTTGAGTTCTGTTTCAAGCACATCATATCTTTCTTCTCGTAAACTCCCTCCACATAACTCCCCTACTTCAGGGACTAGGAGATCCACACATGCCACCTATTTCAACACAATATATTATAGTACAAAGTAAAACATTTACTACTGTAATTTATATACTGAATAGCCATTTCTTATAATAATCTATATGGTATTTTCACAATTTTAAGGATACTTAAGACGATTTTTGTAAAATCCTTCAACATTATATAAATTTGAACACCTGCCTCTCATATAAGACTATAGATTAAATAAATGACAAACTTTTAAAAATAGGATTTTAAGAACAGCCCCTATAGATAAAAGGTTCATTATAACCTTATGCTAAAAAATTAAGTTCACAGTAACTTACAGTTTGCCCATCATCATTTTGTCTCATGTAAAAAGGTTTCAGTTGTTTGGGGAAATGTATAAGGAAGACAGGTATATTGCCACAGTGTTTCACCAGGAACTTCTCATGTACTTTATGCAGATCATCGCCCCACTAAAACAAAAGAAAAGTAGAACTACCTGTAGTATCTATAAAACAATACTAATTAAATCAGTGTATTCATAAAAAGTTTTAATGAATACATAACTATATTAATCCTGTCTAGTCAAAACACTACAAAGACTTTCAAAATGTGTTTGAACTGGCTAGTATTCACAACGTTTTATTGCAAATTATGAAAATGGTTTTACTGCATGGTATACCTACCTTGATTTGAACATCAAAGTTGTCTCTTTTATCATGTAGTATATCTATAGCCTCACAATATGGCATTCTGGAAGTAACAATGACAGGAATGTAAAATATGTAGAAGCAATCTACAGTATTTCTATGACTTTCAATTGAGAGACACGTCACTGTAAACTGTAGCCTATTTTGTATTGTCCAATATCTTCTTGCGTTTGACATGTTGAGCTTTAACACATGTTCAATCTAGTCAAATTGGATGATGAAACGACCTTTTTGTGGTAATTGAATTAGCTGAGTGGTCTAAAGCACTAACATGCTGGGTTAGGTGCTGTTACCGTAACCATGAGGTTATGAGTTTGAGACATGTCACTGGTGATCCACTCGATTACGCTGGTTACCAAAACGAACCGTTTTGGTAACAAGATGTCGGAACGTCGAAGGCACGATTTTTCTTTTTTCCTTATTTCACGCGTTGTAGGCAGAATCCCCACGACGTTTTTTCTCACAACGTGCATCAGTATCATATGTTTTAGAAAATGTACATGTTTGCGAAAAAATAGCTCAGAGGACAACAGAATCGTCGATTTACTTCCTCACTTAAGTTACATAAACGGTTTTTCGAAAAACAGTTAAGATCTGCACTTTTAACCCAAACCGTTTATGTAACTTAAGTGAGGAAGTAAATCGACGATTCTGTTGTCTTCTGAACTATTTGTTCGCAAATATGTACACTTTCTTAAACATATGATACTGATACACGTTTGTGTTAAAAATGTCGTGGGAATTCTACCTACAAGTGTAAAATAAGGAAACGAGAAAAATCATACCTTCCGGATGTTCCGACATTTTGTTACCAAAACGGTTCGTTTTGGTAACCAGCGTAATCGAGTGGATCACCAGTGCATGTGAGCTCCTTACGTTTATTCATTCTTGGATATCTAATTCAGAACATGCATTTCAATACAACTTAGTTTCATAGTTTCAAGAAGAGTAAACAAAGAACATTAGGAAAGGGGTTCATGAAAAGTTTGTTTTAACAAATGTTTACCTTATAAATGTGTTTTCTAATGCTGGTTTGATATTTGTTTCCTGAAAGTAAATAAAGCATTTCTGTATCATGTTTTTATTGAAAAGTGTATGTGCTCTTTCGAGATACCTTACATGTACTTCAACAAAAAGATTTATTCAGCCACTGACTGTATGCAGCATTGGAATAAACTACAGACTTCAGTTATATTGCAGGAATAACTATAATTGAAGAGTAAATGTAGCCAAGTAGGGCAAGCTAATTCTTAGACACATGTAAAAAAAATCCAGAAAAAATTCTCAAAGAATAAAGATTTTAGAGACATTTTTTGAAAATATATGGATAAACTGATTATAGTATCTCAATATTTTACACTCTCTATCCCTTTTAATTCCTTTACTTTGAAAATATAAGGATACACTGATTAAAGTATCTCAATATTGTGCTCTCTCTATCCCTTTTAATTCCTTTATTTAATGAACTTACATAGTGATCAGGTTGGGAGAAGTGTTTGTAATAATAACCACTGATGTCCTCTGTACAGCTTTCCAAGAGACTGACACTTGTCTTCTTGTAGAGATCCTCCATAATCTAAAAAGCAACAATTATTGGCAGATTCATGGTTAGTTAATATACATGGCTACTTCTAATCTAATTCAACGTTTAAAAATTCAATTCTATATCCAAAAGAAATTTTTCAAAATGTTTTCAAATCATTTTTCATAATTAAGTTATCATACAATATTTATCATATATTGTTTGATTTTAAATGATCCAAGAAAACTAAGTCACGTCATTAAATAGGAAAACAGGGCAATATTTTAAAACCAACACTGATTTGGGATTGAAGTCCCTCCACTTTTAAGGGTCAGTGAAAATAGAAATATACTTTAAACACTACCATTTACATTTCCTATAATACATCATAAATCTTTGTAAATACCATTATGTGGCACCCAGTACTCCCTCTTGGGGGTCATAGCTACAATAACTTGTATGAAAGAAATGAAAGAAACACCAATGATAACAAGGCATTAACATGCAAAATGTCACCACCTGCCATTTGTAAGAGACTCTGTACACCAATCACCATCCACAAGAAATTTGGAGACTATAAAAATATATTGTCAATTTTAAAAGAATTAAAATGAAAATAAGCCTTACCACCATTATATCCTCCAAACATGATGTAAATGCAACCTCTGCTTCTATCATGTAAAACTCAGATAAGTGGTGCCTAGTTTTTGAGTTCTCAGCTCTGAATGTTGGTCCAAAGCAATAAGCCTTTGATATAGCCCTACAAGCAAATAATGAGTATGACTTTTTATATATGACATGCAACCTTGTTTTTAGAATAATCAGGCCTTGATGTATTCATTTTTTCAGTCCTAACAATTTGTTTCACATTTAATTTAAGTATCTTGCATACCATATAATCTACCTGAAAAATTGCAAACTAGGAAGATTTGTCCTCTTATATAGAGGCAGCATATTTAGCTAACTAGAAGGACTATGGCACCAATAATAAATTACCCTGTCACAACCTCCAGATGTAACTGGCCAGATACTGTGAGATACGTTGGTGCACCAAAGAATTCTGTTTTCGCGACGTCCTTTCCATTGGTCTTTTTCTTATTAATGCTGTCATCCTTTCCCTAGAATTAAAGATAAGGTACACTTAAACATTTAAAGGGAACTAAAAATGATTGTTATGTATGGGTCCTGCATGTATATGTACACAAAATTATATCAAAACAATTTTTCTGTTTTCTACATGAATCTACATCAACACTGATATTTATCAAAATATTATACATTTATGGAATGTAACTTTTTTCAAGTTTCGCATTTCTTGCTAATTTTTAAAATAAATTCAATGACCTTGCACTTCATGGATGGTCACTTTCTATGCATCATTATTTACCTCCACAGTGAAGAGCTCTCCTGCTCCCTCACAGTCATTGGAAGAGAGAATAGGCGTGTGTATGTGACAGTAGCCAGAATCCTGCAAAAAGAGTGCATTTTAAAAACAAGTTAACTACTCACTGTGACACCGATCACATTACCTCATAAAACAACAGCAGCTTGGATGACCAAGGAATCTGAGGCTCTGAACAAAATCCTATTAATTAACACAGTAAAAAGATATAAGACTTAGATTTAAAGAAATAAGACCAGAAGGAGTAGATTGAGTGTTCGAAATGGTGAAAGCAATCTTTTAAAAAATCATGTAAATCCTTCCACCAATTAAAATGTTATTTTATTCTCTGAAAAAAAGAATTAGATATCTGAACAATTAGCTGTTGACATTTGGCCATTAACCTTTACATTTGTGACTGTATTTTGAAGTACATACTTGGAAGTATTGGTTTATAATGCAATTTGCTTGATTGCGTATCCTCAGCAGTGATGCAAATGCGTCTGTTTTGGGCCTCAAATGTATATGATCCCTTGTATTGCTCAGTGGTGGCCTTGGCTGCTTCTTCTTGAATGGGAATTGCTGCAAAGGAAACAAACAAGTGAATTTTATAAGTAAAATACTATATAATTTTTGCTTATTAAGGAGTTTTGTACGTATGCATGCAATGTAGTTTAAACAAATTCTTGAGCAGAAGAATTTGGATGCAAATGTCATAAAGATAAAAAAAATTTTGGCTTGTACATGTTATAGTCATTTGAGTAGCCTATTATTTATTCTAATATGATAAGTGACATCACAATAGCTAGAACAATTGATTTACTGGTCTATATTGTAGGTATGACCGCTAAAATTCATAAATGCAAATAGTTACGCTACGGGATTTCAGTCTTTTAACAATGAACAGAATAAAACTTTTGGTCATATATCACCACATAAATCATAGAATCTCGGTCTTTATTCCTTGATTGTATCCTGGACTTACCACTGGGTCATTTTGACCTATGACCTCTATATTTTCAGCCTTAATCTCCAGTCTTTGTCCAGGATGGTCACTCTCAGTGACAACTCCCCTGACTTTGACACAAGATGCAAATGGAGCATCTGATCTAAAACACAAGAAAATGTGAATACAGTGTCTTTAATATCACTGGTGCTAAATTTTGCTGATGAGTACTTTAAAAAATATAGCTAAAATTTTCACTGATAGATTTCCCGATAATGTGCTTAAAACCAATGAAAATGATTGTTCAGAAAAACTGCACAATGGAAAACATACTAATTATTTTCACTTATACACGACGTGAAACATGTATATCAGAACATCTCTCTAATCCATACACCTCCCAATTTGACTGGTTCAATTAAAAACCTTAAACTGTGAACACCTCCAAATTTGAACAGTGAACAGTCAAGTTGAAAAATTAAACTGTCTAATGTGAATACTGTTCTACAGTCAATTATTGTGCATTGCCTTGATTCGTTACAATGGGAATTAATTTTTGAAGATACAATTTTATCCACATAGCTTCTCGAGATGGAATTAAATGGATGATTTATTGAGTACTGCATTCCTGTGATGGAGATGCTTCACTTACTTGCTACTCCCTTCCAAAACAATTTGGAGATTGGTAAGACAGGAGCCATCATTGATGTGGAAAAATGAGACAGCTTTGTGTGTTCTTTTAAATTTGACCCATCCCTGAAATAAATTGAGAAGTTCGACATTAATATGGTCAATGAAGGTACAAGTACATCTAACTACTCAGATGCGAGTAGGAAGTTACCAGTTTCGCCACCAGGTGGCTGATTCGGGGGAAATAACATTGCAGGGTATTACAAAATTCCCTAAAACTTAAATATGCATCAGTTTTAGTGGTTCACTTTTCAAATTACCCTTATGTATGTGATAGTTATACAAATTAAAATATTCCCAGTAAAAGAAAATATTATCTGCCCAACACAAGAAAAGATATTTCATTTCATCTCCCCGACCTAGAAATCACATTTTCAAAGAAAATCAAATTTTCAAAGTTGATAAACTCTTTTCAAAACCACATTTTTAGACGTAATTTTATATGTAGATTCCAAATATGACATCAGTTTGACTTGTGAATTGTGAATTTTTAATGACGTAAATCAAGATTATTTCTACTCGCATCTAGGATATTGGGGGTTTGAATTCCAACTCGCGGAAATACAGATACATGTATGGATTACATTGGATAACTCCAAATCCATTTCTAATTTACACACAGTAATCTAAATAGGATAGAAAAATGAAATGCTAACATAGTATCAAAAAGACAGTTACAAATTACTGTCATCCAAGATAAAAAGATCAGCCTCTGAAGTGTTTTTCAATTTAGAATTCATTGTAACCCCCCCCCCCCAGTCACTGTATCCATAATGTAATGTTTTCTAAGTAATACATAGTGAGCAGGGGTGGATGTGGGAACCAACTAGTGGGGGGGGGCCCAAATTTCAGGTTAGAAAAAAATTAGGGCCCCTAAAATCCAAACGTGGGCCCAAATTTTGAGGCCAATTTTTTACATAATTTGGCCTGAAATGAAAAAATAAGGCCTTAAAATGCCCAGTAATGACCAAAAGGCCCACTTTTTGGGGCCTTTATTCGTCGGCCCTTTTTTCTGGGCCCACCCAAGGCCCCCCCCAGATCCGCCAGTGGTGAGTGGGAGGGGGATGAACTCTTGTTCTAGTGTCTGTGGCACATGCTATCTATTGCAAGACTTATGCCTGGCACAACCGTCACCATGTTATTAAGTTTTTTTAAGTTTCGCAAGGATCCTGCCATGACCGTGGTATTGCTATCATAAAAGCCTGGTATAACCGTGACAATGCTATATTATAATGCAAGGGCTGTCATGACCGTGGTAATGTTAAAGCCTTATATGACTGTGGCAATGGTTGTAAGGCCTAAATGTAAAGCTACTAAATGTCACTTAATATAACTATTGTCATGGTGTAGGCTTTTACATTACCATGGTTATGAAAGGCCTTGCAACCATTGTCACGGTCATATCAGGCTTTAACATTACCACTGTTATGCCCCTGTTATGACAGGCCATGCAATATAATATTATAGCATTGTCACGGTTATACCAGGCTATCATGATAACACTACCACGGTCATGACAGGATCTTTGCGAAACTTAAAAACACTCAATAACATGGTGACGGTTGTGCCGTGTGAACATCAATCACATGCTATCTATTGCAAGACTAACGCCTGGTGTAACCGTCACCATGTTATTCTGTGTTTTTTAAGTAGCGCAAGGATCCTGCCATGACCGTGGCAGTGTTATTTTGTAAGCCTGGTATAACCGTGACAACGCTGTATTATATTGCAAGGATCCTGCCATGACCGTGGCAGTGTTATTTTGTAAGCCTGGTATAACCGTGACAACGCTGTATTATATTGCAAGGCCTGTCATGACCGTGAGTGTTATCGTGGAAGCCTGGCGCGGCCGCATTTACGTTTAATTTAAGAATTTTTTATTGTTGTTTGTTAAGCGATTTGTTTACTATCCACTTTTAAATATTTGTATATTTTATGTCTCCGGTCTAAATTGTTTATTAGCGTGACACAAATAACTTGTCTTATTCTGTGTAAATGATTAATTATTTTACAATATGCGAAAATAATGTGAATATAATGTCTAGTAGTAATTTTGATATTAACATAATTAAGGTAGTTAAACACCATGATCATATAGTGTTAAACTGTTTAATTGTATTGTATCATTATAATGAAGATCACTTAAAATTGTTTAAGGATATTTCTGACATTAATATGATTCATATTTACAGTGTCCTAGTACAGTCATTGCAATACATTATCACGGACTAAGCCTAAATTTCTACATGACCACCCACATATGTGGCCTTGCAGTACTATATTACATTGTCACGGTCATGGCAGGCCTTGCAATGCTATATTACCTTGTCACGGTCATGCCAGGCTTTGCAATACAGATTGTCACGGTTATGGCAGTCCTATCATAAACATTACATTGTCACTGTCATGGCAGGCCTTGCAATACTGTATTACATGGTCACGGCCATGCCAGGCCTTGCAGTACTATATGACATTGTCACGGTCATGCCCGGCTTTGCTATAAACATTGTCACGGTTATAGCAGTCCTAATCATAAATTATTGCAAAGCCTGTCATGACCGTGGTAATGTTAAAGCCTAATATGACCATGACAATGCTTATAAGGCCTGTCATGACCGTGGTAATGTTAAAGCCTGATATGACCGTGACAATGCTTGCAAGGCCTGTCATGACCGTGACAATGCTATATTATATTGCAAGGCCTGTCATGACCGTGGTAATGTTAAAGCCCCGTATGACCGTGACAGTAGTTGCAAGGCCTCTCATGACCGTGGTTGTATTTAAAGTAGCATGAGAACACTGTAATGAAAATTTTTCTTCGTGTTTAACTACCTTAAATGTGTAAATAAAGACTACTAAAAATGTGTATTAATTTCACAACGAAAACCTAATTTTTACTCATAAATAATTTGCGAACCAACAAATATCTCTACTCTCATTCAAGGAGCTTCGATTCGAAAGCATATACTTTCTATAATGATCAATTAATAAGATTTATTCATAAAAAATACCAACAGCAACGGGCGAAACATGAAGGTCATTAATGTCATATAAAGGTTGCGGTCGCGCCAGGCTTACACGATTACACTACCACGGTCATGGCAGGCATTTTAATATAATACAGCATTGTCGCGGTTATACCAGGCTTTCACGATAACATTACCACGGTCATGGCAGGATCCTTGCGCTACTTAAAAAACACCGAATAACATGGTGACGGTTACGCCAGGCGTTAGTCTTGCAACAGATAGGGTCTCACATCAATCTTAATGCTGTTTATTCACAGTAAGCGTTCAATTGGGAATAATACTAAGTAAAAAGAAAACGTCTTTCCTGTTATTGAGTATTCACTCCCAAGAAAAAATTTGCTGTGTGTGCAAAATAAATTCGGTTCTAACTTACTGACACATCAATTGCCTTTCCTAGAAGTGTCTCATTATCTAATATGTCCTTAATTTGTATTGAATTATATTTCCTTAAATAAACTAGCCTAGAAAATGTTAATTTCTGTTGTAAAAGCTTCTTTAAAATTTTTGACATGGGCGCTGCCATTTTCTTTTCTGCTGAGACGTAACAGTTTTGGTAATCAAAAATACGAACGTCGTATTTTACTTCATTTCTTCTTTTAGCCCACATAAGCTATTCTATGATTAGCCTACATTATATTATATAGCACTTATCGATGATGATCATTTTTATTTCAAGAGTATGATAGCAACGTTTGTTATATTTAAGAAAATGATCTAGGAAATTTTTTGTTTACCTTTTTGGATTCTCCAGTCAAAGTTGACATTTTAGAAAAACGAATCGATGAACAAAAGAATGTCGAACAAATCTTGAAATAAACCATCAGTTACCCGTCTTCATATCAGAATTCCCTTACAGTCGGCTAAATTTTATGGTAAGTTAAAATTAATCAACTTTTCCATCTTGATATTTGTTTTATCAAACGAAGTGTCTGGAGTACCTTAAAATTTAAGGCTCTTTAGCCAAAATGCTAAAGAGCCTTAAAATTTAAGGCTATTTAACTGTGAACATACTGTTTTGGCTAGAGAGCCTTTGTGTTTATAATCCGTGTTTATATTGTTTTTTATTGAAGTTTTCGTCAGCTAAACAATAAAACAACACTCTCGAAAGTTTTTCAACCCAGAATGCCACTTAAAAATTTCACACATGTATATCACTATAAAGTTGCAAAAACATTAGGCTCATCATTGTAGAACACTCTGGTATAGTGGTTAGGGTGCTCGCTTTCCACTCCTCCGGCGTGGGTTCGATTCCCCGGCGGAGCACTTTTTATTTTTAATAACAAGCCGGAAGTTTGTTCTCTGAGGTCCGGAAATTATGTACACAATTTTTTCTAGAATTCTTGGGCTCGCTCCATCGCTCAATCATCAATGTTTAATGAAATTAATCACTTGTATTGGCTTTGCTATAGTCACGAGAATACAGGGAATCCCATTTTAAGATGGCAAAAAGTATGATGAAGACCTGGGGATGAAAAAGGATCTTGTTTCTTCTAGATCAGCACATCTTGACGAAGTTTATCGTGAATGCAGGGACATCAGCCCAGGGACATAACAAAATACACTTCCAAATCTATTGCCCATTAGATTTCAATGCTGATTTTAGAATTTTTCACGTGACGAGATATTTTTGCATAATATTTTCCTCACAAGTGAGAATTTAACCACATGAGAGAGAGCACAAAGAACATTTACAGTACAAGAGGTGAACTGTCGAGGAAACAGCGGCTTATGCAACACAACAACAACATTTTTATCCTAGCCTCCAATCCATCAATAAATGTCTATACATCAAAATCTTTACTAAACGGAAGTTGCGATTTATAGTGGATAAAATGGTAAAAATAACATTTTTCTGGCTATACGTGATTGCCTGGTCTTACACCTTCTCTGGTGAACCAGAGACATATATTTTCGATATATGCATGAACATCAAACAAACAAACATTTACTTTTCAAAATCGATGTTTGAACCTTTAAAAAGCCAAATTTAGACTGAGGATTGAAAACATTCTTTTATTTGTCTCGGTAGACCGGAAGTAAATTTATGAGTCGAGCAAAAAGTGATAATGTTTTTTTATGAAGTGGGGAAGTCAAAACAGTACTAATAGAAGTCATAGTAAGCATTAGAAGATCATTTAAAACCATATAAATCAAATCGACGGCAAAGTTAGTTGAAATGACTGAAATCTTTATATGTTATCTTCTTCATCTTCGCGGACCTCAGAGAAGACACTTCCGGTTTAATAATCAGTGATTTTATCGATCAAAAATTTTTTCTCTTTGAATTTGTCCGATATCTGCTAATATGTATGTATGGCATGTATATTTGTGCTGATTGTTAAATTACAAAATAGGTTGGGTATAGAATATGTCAAAGTCGTTTGATCTTGTCCCAGAAGCAATATTTCGTCATTTCTGTCGCCTGGAATTCCTTAAAGGCTCTTTAGCAGAATTGGCTATCAAAATGCTAAAGAGCCTTAAAATTTAATGCTCTTTAGCCGAAATGTTAAAGAACCTTAAAATTTAAGGCTCTTTAGCATTTTGGCTAGAGAGCCTTAAATTTTAAGGCTCTCCAGGCACGGCCTTTATCAAATGAATGTGGTCACATTGAAGTGTCATGATCTTCAGAATCTGAAAACAAGGTCAAGTCAAACTCAAAGGCCACGCATGATACTGTACATGTAGCCATGTACAGTTCTCCCTATGTACCTATCACCATAAATGCGGGGTTGATTTTCACCCCACAACGACTTGTGTATTGAAATTGAAATCCTGTGGTAAAAATTAGCTGGATCAGTGGCGTTCACTGTGTGCAAAATTCACCGGGGGTCCTGAACCCTCAGATACACGGATAGTGGGAAGTCCTCCATCTAGGAGGTATATACACCAGGTAATGCGAATAAAAATTAAAAGAATATAAAAAAAATATGGTCACCTGTCCTCTAGATTCAATTTTTGAATGAATCTGGCAGGGGTTTCAATAAATATTTTTTCAACAGGCGTTTGGCAATTTCAGCAGGCTGAAATTTTTTCAATCATTCGCCGCTCGCTTCGCTCGCGTTCTACTTCGCTCGCGTTCGACTTCGCTCGGTTTCTACTTCATTTTTGGAGGTGCTCGACTCAATATATTGAAAATAAAAGCATATACAGGGTCCCCATATGTAAAATCATAAAATCAATATTTTCCTGCCACTTTATTGCAAACTGTATATTTGATCAATTGATCTCTTTGACATGTTCATTACTTTATGTGTTTTTTAAATGTTGCCCCTTGTGCTTCCTCACTGTGATGTAAAATATTGAAATCAGTATTTTCCTGTCACTTTAATGCAAATTGTATACAGTATATGAGCAATTGATTTCAATAAGCAGATCAATACATAATTTGATTTTTAATTAACTTTTTACTTGTTAATTAATTTGTGTTTTTCAAATGTTGCCCTTTGTGCTTCCTCAATATGATGTAAGATAATGCCAAGAAGATCAATTGTATTGATTTATACTGTTTATTTCAAGTATATGTGTAACTGTAATAATAGTATCCATTGAAACAAAAGGGGTGGCAGGACATTGCTACTGACTCATTTAGTCTCAATTGATAATGTTTTGGTTTGAGAGTAGGTCAATAAAAATGGTGGCCGAATTACAGTAAGATAATTATCTCAGTGTTTCTCTAAAACACTGCTGATTATCTGCCTATTATACTTACATTTTGCCTTCTCAAGGTAGGTTAATTTATATTCTTTCATTTGACATGACAAACTAAATTGATTTGTCTCATGTGTCAGCAAAATCTCTCATCATTTGAGCCGGCAATTTTTTTCTAATTTTTTTTCTCAAAATTTGAACCGGCGTAACTGGGATTTGAAGCGGCGTTTTCGCCGGCCGCCGGCTGTTATTGAAACCCCAGAATCGTAGCATAATGTACAAATATATCATGCTATTCTTGAAACATTAATATGCAAAAATAACTGGGTCGCTCACCTCTTATGCCTATATGTGTTCAGTAATCATCAATTCTCGTGAGTAAAATTTCTCCAGGCCATTGAATAACCCAGATGCGAGTAGAAATAATCTTGATTTACGTCATTAAAAATTAAAAATTTAGTCAAAGTAATATCATATTTGAAATCTACATGTAAAATTACATCTAAAAATGTGGTTTTAAAAAGTGTTTATCAACTTTGAAAAATTAATTTTCTTTTAAAATGTGACTTCTAGCTCGGGGAGATTCCCCATAGAGCCCATGCTATAAAATCACAAAAAATGAAATATCTATACTTTTAGTGGACAGACAATATTTTGCTTTACTGGACATATTTTCATTAGTATAAGTATCAGACACATAAGGGTTATATGAAAATTGAGCCACTTAAATTGATAATATTCAAGTTTAAGGGAACTTTCTCATATACCTGCCATGTTAATTGACCCGAATCAGCCACCTGGTGGTGAAACTGGTAACTACCTACTCGCATTTGGGTAATTGACAAGTTCTACTGCGCATGTGTGAAACACTGGACGAAATGGTTTGGTAAATTTCAAGCTATTTGATTGGTCGAAAAAATCACCCGCCTTTGCGTGATTCGCTTTATTCTCGCGAGATGAGGCGCTCCGTCCCCTTAAATTTTTATTTTGAACAACCATTATGATTTGGTGCATTATCTGACCAATAAAGCAGATTTGGAGGTACAGTGGGGGACATAAAGAATTACAAAAGCTATGGAAATTACATGCTGTCGCACATGTAATAAATTCTTACCTCAATTTATTCAGTGTTCTATTTTCTCCATCCTAGTAAGTCCAGATATAGTGGAATTTGTGTCCATAATGACAAATAAGAACTTAAAAATTTAAAGTGGACATTCACATGTTAATGCCGACTCTTCAAATGTTGAGGTGACTTTTGAGCCCGATTACGTCGCCAATGTGGGTTGGCTCCCAGAATGCAACATGACACGTGTCAGCTTTCAAAATGCTGTTCCGCCATTTTGAAATCTGTCACAAGTAAATAAGGTTACCTGATGTTGCATTCTGGGAGTCAATCCTCTTTGGATCACAAACATGGCGATTCATGAAAACACTCATTCGATGTGGTAGGGATTTATCCATCATTTGCAGGTATGAAGCTTTGGATTCATTTATTGTGCTACTTAAAGTGAATGGGAATTATTTTTCTACAGCTTGGGAGAGTTTGAGACACGAAACTTAGAATTTAGCTCATTGTGAAAACTTTTGAGGGTTGAGTTTTATTTTTTGTCCCAACTGTATGAATATTTTTTTTATTTTTCTGTTTAGTGTTTTCTACAGGCCCTATGTGTCTCAGGGTATTTGTTTTACGAAAACTAGACAAATAATTTATTTTAAAAATACATATTTTTTATTTTGAATGGAAGCTGCGTAACCTGACAAATAATATAAGTAATATACGGAGGACTTCCCATAACCGTGCTCAGATATCAATATATAGGATATCCTATGATTATGAGAGATACCATTTTTATCCACAAATTAAAATCAATATCTGGATGAGTAAGCGTAGCGAATGAGTGCAGATATTGAAATCAATGAGTGGATTAAAATGATATCACGAAAAAAATCATAGGATGTTCTAATTATCCCATAGTTGAGGTCAAATCATCCCATAGCTCACCTTGTATAAAGCATTTCAGAACAACATTCAGTGTATATTTGTCTTTTGCCAAAGCACTAATCATTTCAAAATTTGTGACGTCATAAAATCATGTAAGAATGCATGTCACAATGGCAGGAGTTTTCAAATCTGTGGAAAAGTTGATATCAGTGGAATATATATCCCAGAGCTTAATCATATTCAATATACTTTTTCAAGATACCAAGACATTTATATTTTTCTAGTACTTGATTTATATATGATCAAAAAAAGGAAGCATGTCGTCAGTGCTCATTTAGAAGTTTTCATGATTTTTATACTAATGAAGCCTTACAGGCAGGGTTGGTTAGCCTCTTAGGTTGCCCATTATCATGGTATGGGATAAACATGATGCAACTGCAGTACAACCATTAGTAATGATAGTTCTGTTTTTTTTTCAATTATGACCTAATGTATCTTGCTAATGATAATGAAATGATCATCGCGGAGAGGTTTAGGCATTAGTGATGGCACATTCAACATTTATTTTCCCCAGTTTAGTTAGCTGCAAGTTTCCATTGCTTCTACCCCAGCTATGATATCAAAGCCATGATCCGGGGTCGCCATATTTAGGCTTGACTAGATACATGATCTATCATTCAGCCTATATAATATATCTGTAACTATAAACATGAGTACAGGTTTTGTAAATGATACAGTAAAATCTGTAAAGTGGAACACCTCTGTAAAAAGAACACCTCTGTAAATGGAACGCCTCTGTATATAGAACACTTTCAGTCTCATGGCCTATTAACTAAATGTTAATTGAATCTGTAGCTGTCTGTACATACAAAATTTCTCAATGGAACATTTTCAGAGGTAGCAAAGGTGTTCCACTTACATGTTGGTTTTACTGTATATGAATGATTGCTTTCCATGATTATTGATAGGAATGGGCGTTAATAGCTTCTCCAGGCATGACAGTGATAGTTTTAGAGGAACCCTCTTGAGAATGATACACTATTTTATTAAGATGGCACCATTCGGTGAAGTCAAATGGTGGTGCTTGTACTAATCTTGAAAGATAGGTCAAGTTGTCATCTACTCTTATGGAAAATTGAATAATTGATCAACAGGGGTCTAGCCAGCAATTGTCAAGGAGGGGGTGCAATTTTAGGGTTTGCATCACTACAATTGAAGCTAGCCCCAAAAAGGGGGTTACAGGGGATTAAAAATTTACATTGTATATGATTTGTATATGATTTGTTAATGTTGTTCAACTAATTTTACAAAATTGCTTTTCCTTTTTTGTGGGGGTTGGGGGGGGGGGCGTAAAATATAAAAGATAGATGTTTTTTTGACAGCCATTTTCTTAATATTTCTACTCAGCAAGAATTCCAGCTTTTTATCTCATGTTATTCAGATAACGTTTTTAGATGGATTAAAAGGACACAGACAGGCCAGACATATACTGTGGTGATGGGTTTTGTATAGATTATGCTACTAACAATTTAAGCTCCAACTTTTGCTACCACTTCAAGATTAACTTAAATGTTTTGTACTTTGTAGAAACTGTTATTTTCAAAGATAAAATATGTTATAGATACATGTCAGTCAGATTATCCCCCATGAACCCTGCATACCATATGAACATGAACCATAGCACGTTATGTTGTCTGAATTCTTCATGAAATTTTATTTCATTCAAAGAAAATTGGTAGGACACATGTCATGATGCAGTATTTTATACTTGTTTTATACAGTTTTCAACCCCTTCATTACATTAATCATACCAGGATTTTTTCTAAAGTTTGTTACTCTTCTCCTAGTACTCCATTTAGATTTGCACAGTACCATAATCATGATACATATGAAATCTCAATGCATAGGTATTAAATATATGTAAAACATTACATTACTATCAAATTCAAATTGTTTTTCAGGCAACCAGGATAAAATAGAAAAGTTATATATTGGAATATTAGAAGTAGAACTAACAATAAAGTTACAAATAATCAATACGTAGAGAGTTCCAAGATGAGCCACTACAGTATTATGAACATTTTTCTGATGGTCTTTGTTGGATGTTTTACAATGGGGGAAGCAAGACCTCCATGCCCATGTTCAGACCCTAAGTTCTGCCAACCAATAAACAACTTGGGATCTCCTTCCGATGTGCCAAGACGAGAAGTATTTATCTTCTCACTTTCCAAAACAAATTGGAAGCTCTATGACTGGGATAAAGTCACCACAGTAGTTATGGTAGGGTATTACAACCCAGAGCTGTTATGTTACGCTCACTCTAAAGGTGCTAGGGCCGTTGCGATCGCAAATATTCCCAAATCAAATTTAACATCACCTGTACTAAGAGAGGCCTGGATACAGAAAGAAATCAAGTATATCCAAGATAATTACTTAGATGGAGTGAATGTGGACTTTGAGGATGCGATTGAAAAGGATGATGATAAGACTAGAGACGGTCTCACTGCACTAATGAAGGGTTTATATAATGGACTGAAACACCTAAATCAAAACTACCAGGTGACTTTTGATGTTCCTTGGGCTCCTTACTGTATCGATGGCAGGTGCTTTGATATTAATGGTCTTGCAACTTATACAGACTTTCTGTTTGTGATGTCATATGATGAGCGCAGTCAAATCCCGTATGAGTGCATAGCATGGGCTAATTCTGCTATCAATACAACCAAATTTGGTCTTATGCAATATATCCAGAAATACTCGCTCGAACCAAGTCGACTGGTATTAGGCGTACCCTGGTACGGATACCATTACCCATGTGAAAAATTGGTAGGCAATAAATGCTATATTAAGAAAGTACCTTTCCGTGATGTAAACTGCAGTGATGCTGCAGGTCGAGAGATCAATCAAGATACCATTCGCGACTTCTTGTTGTATAACACTACAACGAAGACACCTTTATGGGATGACATCGCTAAATCACCATATTTCACCTACCACGCGACTGATGGCAGCCCATACCAAATATGGTATGATAATCCCAGAAGTCTAACATTGAAGTATGATTTTGTTGATCAGCTGGGTTTGCATGGAGTTGGGATGTGGAATGCTGATGCTTTGGATTACTCCCTTACTCCCGTAGGAGAAAAACAGAGAAAGGAAATGTGGGGAGCATTGCCAAATTACTCCCCCAGAAAACAAGAAAACGATTCAAATGACATTCCAGATATCTGATGCCACAATTGAGAAAACTTATCAAATTGATTTCAGTATTGATTACATATCGAAATAATACTCAAAAATGTTTAGTCTATTACTCTATCTGTACAGTAAAATCTGTCTTAGTGAATGCCTCTCTCTAGTGAGCACCTATGTTTAGTGACCAGCTCATCAAGACACATTTTACATTAACTCGTGTATAAAATCCCCTCCCTGTAATGGACACCTACCTACAGTGAACACTTTTCTATGGTTCCATAGATGTTCACTTCATACAGGTTTAACTGTGTATACGCCAAGTTAAAAATATTATACCAGCCTGCAATTTTATCATCAATAGATTTCGATACAGACCTTAATGTTTGTAAATACCAAAGCTTCAAAATAATTCCTTGTATAGAAAGAGGCAAACTGTCATCTAGTAGATCTTAAAGGGATATTTTTCCTGGTTTACAGGATAAGTGTGCCAATTTAGTCTATTGTCGGTGATGGTAAAAGGTTATTATGATTTTTGGTTTATTTTAGAACTTAAGGAACCAACCTATTTTACTTATATTTTATTACTTAATTGATATTACTTAAAATAATATACTTACTTTCATTTTTGTTCTTAATTTGGTATCTACTTTAAAATTGCATTTTGCTGCTTTTTGTAGAACATGTATATGTACATATTGATTGTTATACAGTAAAACCTGTCTAATACTATCTGTATGGGAAAAATGTTCAGAATTGCAAGTGTTCTTATTCAAGGTTTCTTAAGCAAGGGACTCAATGGGATATTGCAAAATTGAGGCTTATTAATTTGTTCATTTATACAGGTTCAGATATACAGGTTTTACTGTAAACAGACTTTCAAAAAGAAATAACATTGCCAAATTAGTGTTCTAATTATATAGTTTAATAGTTTAATGATAGTTTAGGTCCGTTTGCAATGGAAAGGGTTCAATATAAATGGATTGAAAAGTTAGAGCTCAAATATTGGGCAATATGTCAAGGAGGATTGGCTCCCAGGATTGAAACTCAATATTGAATGAAAATGTTGAAATGTCGTTATTTATTATCACCGACTATAAATTCAAAATAAACAGTTCAAAAGATTGGAACCAATATCTCGTTCATTTCTTGTGAGTTATTTAATTTTTCATTAGGAAATAAAACCAAAATTCACGATCCAAATGTTGAAGGGAAGAAAATGGCGGCTGTCTAAATTCGAATTTTGTATCATGACATGACCATATATGGCACAGAATATCGATGTTGCACTCTGGGAGCCAATCCTCCTTGGCAATAGGAAAAGAATGCTTACTATTATTGCCATAGAAACAACAGTATACAGTCATAGCATTCCATTTGCATACAGGTCTTATTGTATACTGTACTTGAAATAATTAGCGATTTAGTTTTTATACCAGATTTATGGCGTTAGAAATTACTGTTATGAATTTCAGTTATATTTTCACATGTTGAATTATGTCTATTATGATTAATTATATTATAGTGTGTGAACTATTAAATATTTTTGCTAGATAAGATTTATATTTTCCCTACCTTGAGGTTTAATATGCTTGTGTGTGCAGTTGCAATAATTTGATTTTTTTTATTAAATAAAAAATAATAGCAAAGCTTACAAATTGTGTTTTTATTTTCCCATTATTATACAGGATTCAGTAAAACATGATGAAAAATTGTTGAAAGTATAGGGTTGTCCAAAAAAGGCAACCCTGCAATTTCTGCCATTTTTATCACCTTGTACATTTACATGAAACTACGAGATCACGAATACAATGCACTAAAGTTGTTGCATTCCTTAGACATTTTAAGCTTAACTCTATGATTACTTTTGTCATGATTGTGAAATATTTATTTGAGTAAGTTGATGTTCCATCATTGTCATTTACTTCAGCATATATGTTAAGCTATGTTATAACATTGAATAGAGGTTTTTAGGAGAGCCAAGGAGGTTATTTAGTTGTTATTCCTAATTCTAGAACATGCCGAATTTCAAAAGCATACCATATATGAGCATCAGAAGACCTTTGATCCAAACCTCATTTTCTGTAAATATTACTGTTTGAAAGAATACTATACTAATGTAGGAAGGGAATAAATCTCATTATGAAAACTTTAAGGTTTGCACGCACCTCTATAGTTTTGGGATATTACCTCTCACTTACAAGACACATTATTTCTAAACCTTCGGTATTTATAGTGAAGAAATTAAGTTGTTTGGAGTTAGAGTTGAAGGGCCTTTTAAAAGGAAATTGCATGTTATCTTAAGATAGTGAGATGTCAACCAAAGTCACATCTCAGACGTAAATACAAATGCCCTTTCAAAATGGTTCAAATTAAACTTGAGACAAGATAAAAAGCATGTGATTGTCTTTATTCAAGTGTTTTGCATTTTAAGTTACAAGTTTTAGATTTTTTTTTTAATTTTTAATTTTTTTATTTCTCTATTCAAACAGTACAAGTACAATAATTAGAACAGTTCAGATATTTTTAGTTCAGACAAGTTTTAGATATGAATAAAGTCATTCTCTCAGAGATGGGTCAAGGGGAAGGTAATAGGGCCAAACAGAATTTTGGTCAACTAAGAGTCCATCCTTTGATAATGATATTAAAAGTTACCAGAATGTCTAAAAATTGTACTGAGTGATATAAGTAGAGGCAAATAAATATTTGATGAGGACCAAAATTTCCAGATGGGGCCCTCATTATGCACTCTACCATAACCTAAGTACAAAAAAAAATCACAAAATGAGAGCATTTTTATCAGAGTATATGGATCGCCCCTTGTATTACAGACTTCTTAAAATATCCTCTTTATCCCCCTATATCATGGACCTGCCCTCTGTATCTGCCCTTGCTGGTCATATCTTTTGAGACAATAGTGTGTATATACAGATATACAAGGATGTTCATTTTAACCAGAACATATATTTCAAGATTATTATGTTAAGTTAACAGACTGATAAGACAATTTTGTAGTTTGAAGTCTCAATTGTTGCAGATCAACTATTGTGTATCATAAACATGATCTAAATTGATTGTAACATTGAACTAATTTCTACATGCTCATTTAGAAAAATGATTTATATCAGAGACACATAAAGCATTATACCCCATGGTCAGAGCAATATCAGCTATATAAAAGCAAATGATAAATCACATATTTAGGACATGGACGATATCAGGAATGATATCAGGTTTAGAGGAATGATATGAGGGATGATATTGATATCATTGGTTAAATTCATAAATTTTACAATTTTCCCCCAAAAATTCATTTTTTCAAAAAAGACATATTTTTCAAAATTTTTAGTTTTATCTAAAATTTTTCATTTTTTCGAAATTTTTCATTTTTCAAAAAAATAATTTATGCTCTTGACCATGTACAAGGCTGTTATTCACCTGTCGGGATGATATGGGTAATATCCCTCGGATGATATTGATATTTCCCTCGGTCACTGAGTTCCCTTGGGAAATATCGATATCATCCTTGTGATATTCCCCATATCAGATCCCTCCTGGTGAATAACTACTTTTTATATGTCTCTGTTTATATGTAGGTCTTACTAGATTACAGAGAAAAAGTAATTTATCGCTATCTTTTTTTCCAGACATAATCAGTACATGGGAAGCAAATAGATAAACTATGACTCTTGGTGTATTTCCAGATCATACCAAGTGGAAATCTAACCCTATGAGGATATTGAACAGTTGAACAAAATAATGGCAAGTAACTAACCCTGTGGGGATATTGAACAAATAGACTATTTGTTGCAAGTAATGAACCCTGTGAGGATATTAAACAGTTGAACAATTTATGACAAGTAACAAACCCTGTGGGGATATTGGACAGATAGACTATTTGTTGTAAAAATGAACAGTCTGAGGATATTGAACAGTTAAACAGTTCATGGCAAGTAGCAAACCCTGTGAGGAGATTGAACAGTTAGACTATTTGTTGTAAAAATGAACCCTCTGAGGATATTGAACAGTTAAACAGTTCATGGCAAGTAACAAACCCTGTGAGGATATTGAACAGATAGACTATTTGTTTCAAGTAATGAACCCTGTGAGGATATTGAACAGTTGAACAATTTATTGCAAGTAACAAATGCGTTGGGGATATTGAACAGATAGACTGTTGCAAGTAATGAACCCTGTGAGTACACTTAACAGTTAAACTGTTCATGGCAAGTGACTAACCCTGGGTGGATATTAACATGGTAGCATTACGTGGCATTAAACAAACCCAGGGGGTCATGGCATTGAAACCCTTTGTGATATTTAATTGTTCATGGCAAGCTACTACACAGTCAGGAGACACTGAACATTGAACTATTTATAAGAAAATAAACCATTGGACAATGAATATTAGTTACCATGGCAACATTGACATGTCTGATGATGATGAATCAGTGAAAGATGGAGTGGATAATAATGATGGTGAATGCAACTATGCAACTGAACCTTTCAAACAAGAATTCATAAAATCTTTTGAAACTTGTAGAACCAAATCAGATACAGGATTCGACGAGAGAACAATGGAAAAGTATGACATTGAGAACCCCCTTGTACAGAGAGTTTACCCCCCATATAGGACTGACCACAATGAATCTCCAAGTGAAGAAAAATCAACAATTGCTAATAAGTCATTTCAGTGTAATTACTGTACAAAATGTTTTACACAGAAGTTTTTGCTGGTGAATCATGAGAGGATCCATACTGGCGACACCACTTTTAAATGTGCCACATGTGAAAAATGCTTCACTAAGAAAGGCAATTTGAAAAGTCACCAAAGAATCCATACTGGAGAAACTCCTTTCCAGTGTTTGTTCTGCAGAAAGTGCTTTGCAAGGAAAGACCTTCTGAAATATCATGAATTAACACACACTGGGGATACACCTTTTAGGTGTAAAATTTGTGACAAAAGTTTTACAAGAAAAGAAAGTATGAAAACACATGAAAAGATTCATACAGATGAAAAGAAATTTAAATGTGAACGTTGCAAAAAATGTTTTACGACTGAGAGCTATTTGAAGGTCCATGAGAAACATACACATCTAAGAATCTTACGTTTGGAATGTAAATACTGTGATAAGACTTATACTAAGAAACACAGTTTAATTGAACATGAGAGAATCCATACTGGAAACAGACCCTTTGAATGTGATTTTTGCCATAAATGTTTCACATCTAAAAGTACCTTAAAGCAGCACAAATTGCTCCATACTGGAAAACCCCATCAATGCCAACACTGTGAAAGATCATACACCAAACAAAGTGCATTAAAAATACATGAAAAAAGAAGACATACAGAGAAATGTGAATATTGTGACAAACGCCGGGCTGATCAACATATAAAAGCTTTATGTGGAATAATTTCCTCCGAAGATAATTGTTTTCTGTGTTCACACTGTGGGAAATGTTTTTACGAGGAGAAACCTTTCGAATGTGCACATTGTGAAAAGACATTTACTCGGAAAGACAATTTGAAAAATCATACAAAAATACATACTGAAATTGACACTTTTAAATGTGAATTCTGCGGAAAGTGCTTCACAAGGAAAGATAGTTTTAAATCCCATGAAAAGATTCACACTGGTGATGATACATTTAAATGTAAAATATGCAGCAAATGTTTTACCAGGCGGGATAATCTCAGAAAACATGAACGGATCCACACTGGAGAAAGTCCATTTTCATGTACAATTTGTGACAAATCTTTTACGAGAAAAGATACCTTAGACAAACATGCAAGAAATCACACAGGGGACAGATCATCTTTCAAGCATGAAAAAGATTCGAAGATTCATAAGCAGCATAAGACTTACAAATGTAAAATCTGTGGTAAAACATTTCAGAGAAAAAAGAATCTAAAATATCATGTTAAATTCCATGCTGAGGAAAACATGAAATGTGAAAAATGTGATAGGATTTTTATGAGTAAAGAGATGTTCCAGCAACACTTGGCCATGCATGAGAGAGGAGATGCACTTAGACCAGAAGCATTAATTGATAAAGATGATGTCCCAAGTGAAGAAAATCATAATGGAAGACCTGAAGAGAAATTAGACACATGTTAAACCTGGGTGTCATTTCAAGAAAATTCGTAAAGCTAAGGATTCCTAAAATTTATCGTTCTCATGGTCAGATGGTTGGAATTAAATATTTTTAACTTTACAAAGTTTCTATTCATGACCCCCCCCCCTTTGCCAATGAATCTTTGTTTGATGATATGGACTGATGAACATGTTTTTATAATAGCTGCATACCCTTATAAAAATTCAACCTTGAAATTCAATAATGGTATCATTGGAAAGGAGCAGGGAAAGTATCGCAACAGACTTTTGATAATTTTGACAGTTGATAATTTTTTTGTGAGTAGTTTCTGGCTGTAAAAAGTAAATGCTTGGGAAAGGCGAATCTATAATCTTCAAGAAAAGTTCAAAGAATAGTTTCCAGATCAATTGGATTATCTTATAATCCATGTTTAATCCACCTATCAACAAGCTTTTTCAAAATACATTCGTCATTTTCACTATCGTCCCTCATTTTTTTTACAATTTTTCATGCAAAGTTACATTGTACTTGAACACATGTTTCATCAAGTAAAATATGTAAGGAACTCCATGAAGTTTGTTTTTGAGTTTTTTTTGAAAAAATGAACCTCTTAAAATGCATGTTTACAAAAATAATTTAGGAGTGATGTAAAAGATGGCAATGTTTTTCAATAATAACATGCATAGGTGGGTGAATTACTCATGTGTGTTGTGTTTTAATCCTGCATTCACTGACTGAGTTAGCCTATTGAAAAATCGTAGAGATTAATAATACAAACAGTAATACTATGAATACTTCTACTTCAAGCTCAAATAGCGCTTTCAGGGTGATACTAGATCACCTTATGTGCATGAATTTTCAAGAGAAACCATCAGTGCAAGCAATTAAATGAAAGCATCATCCGAACATCACTTGAAAAGTACTAAAGTGGTGAAAAATTGCAGGATGTTGACAGAAAATGTGCCTAGGGGAGAGGGTCGTCTCTCAACCCCCCTCCACCCCCTCCCTGATCACGGGACTAATACATGTGATATGGCAAAGTCCAATTCATAGATTAAGTTTCCCTTGCAGTCTTGTTGGCATTTTTATTAGAGTTCATGTTTTGTTTATGTTAATGGGTGAGTGGAAGACCCTTGGGTGGGAATCAAATATAAAATGTTTTCTAAAATATATATTTGAAATACTTTGTGTATGTACAGTCACAAACTCTAGGCAACATTAACTAGTAATGGGGCAACACCCCAACTCAACTGAGTGAATGTGTAAACCATTTAAGGAACAAAAAACATTACGTAAAACAAACTCAGCATGCAAACATGTAAAACTGGCATGGCAAAACAATAGATAGTAAAACTGAATAATAAAAGCACATACGACTAGAAAACAAGGGATTAATGAACACTGGTGTAAAGTAATGAAGGGACCTGTTAAAATGACATGAATGGGGATTGGTCAATTTGAATAGTAGAAATATAAAAAATGTGAAAATTAGCCAGGTAGAGGGGGAGAGATAAAGGGAGCTGCTGCTCCCCCAAGAGATTCTTTCAAAATGATGCAGTTTCTCACCAATCTGAGCACTTCGCATGATTTTTTAGCCAAAACTGTCAAAAAGTTCATCCTTAGGCAAAAGCTTTGCCCTTGGTAAAACTGCTCCTACCCCTTGGTAAAAGCTGGCTACAGACTGTGTAAAACACTTGTGTGAGAACTTGAACATGAACGAGTACTGTTATGACCCCCAGTAATGTTGTCCATCTCTCAGCTGGTTTAACTGGGGACCATTACATCAATTGGCATTATATCAATCAGGCAACAAAAAGAGGCCAGTGATGTGAAAATAGTCAATAGCACGGTGTTATAGCATGACGGTTACGCCACCTCTGAAAACGAGGTTGGACAGCTACGTTCACTAATTTATCCAATAAAATGGCCGCGATGGAAGAGAAAACTAAGGTTGGCGCATTATTTTCTATTTCTGTGTATCAATGAAAGGATGAACGATTTATGTAAAAATCGCATTCGGTGATACTTTCAGTAATGTATATTTTGAATGTAGCCTTTGCAAATTGATGCCCGGGGATAACATGAAATAAGAGAAAAACTGTCGAGTTTGAAATTCAAAACTACACAAAAATTTAGTAATTTGTTTATTTTTGTTTTTGTTGTTAGGGCATGGTCTACATTGCCTAAAAACCTTGTGGTATATAGATGTAACCTACATACGATCATACAAAGCCAATTGAGCATTGGAAACCACCTATGTTCTACTCAAGCCATAATAATGTATTTTGAATTTGCAGTAGTTATACACAGTTTACTTATACTTACAGTTAATATTTTGAGTGGCTCATGTACTGAGACAACACGAGAATGGACCAAATATTATAAACTTTGATATCTCAGTCGGTAGGTTTACAGATTATATTCTGTTTCTTGTAGACCACCTGGCAGATTTGACCCAGTCTTTATAACCATCCATATATACGTCACCGAATGGAACTAGTTTAAAAGGAAATCTTATCTGTGAATATTTCCTACAGGCGAGAAAGAGGACATGCTGCCTTTCCCATCCGCCATTTTTTGTTATCGTTACCGCAAAATTTTGCAAATCGCCTTGACGTAACCGTCATGCTATAACACCGTGAATAGGGGACCATAAGTTTACACATTCCATGTGTACGATCATCAAAATAGTGCGATCTTAACCTCCCTAATAACAGAAATTGTTGACTCAACCAATAGAATCATTCTATGTTTGTTTATATTTGTTCACATTAATATGGAAGAAAATCGGACATTTTGCTAAAAAGATGTTATTGTAAATCTTAGAAATAATGATAAAGGTAGTATACACCACACACTCAATGGTATTGATTGTGGTTTTCAGAGACTCTCAATAGGGACTTTAAGCTTGCAATGTTTTTCACAACCTAAATGTGAATGGAAAATATTTAGCGATGCATTTGTATGGGCGATTGGTCATAGGTTGGCGTTTCGATTTTATATGCAAGCTTAATCTCCCTAATGTTAACATTAAGGTAAGAGTGTATGTTACTCATAACATTTTCTTAGGATAACATTTCTTGAATTGATGAATATGCAAAAATTATTCTTAGCATATCATCCTTCATTTCATTATTTGAATAATCAATCTGGAGATAAACTCAAATAAGGAAGTGTGTTATAAAACATCATCATATATGTTCAATGTTTTTTCAGAAGCTGGATCAAAATATTTGTCTTACTAAAATTATTGGCAAAGGTATGATGTACTAAATTCTTGTACTGTATTTATGATTTTAATAGCACTGTACCTCGTGAATCATTACTGATAAACAAGATACAGAAAACCTGTTCAAAGTAAATGCTATAATAAGGCATCATAGAAATTATCATAAAGAGAGGTATTTAGAATTTCTTAGCACCTTATAAATAATAAAAAAAGAGACTTCTACAAA
Source organism: Owenia fusiformis (assembly GCA_903813345.2). Lineage (NCBI taxonomy): Eukaryota > Metazoa > Annelida > Polychaeta > Sabellida > Oweniidae > Owenia > Owenia fusiformis. Next base: position 21,956,782 of record CAIIXF020000002.1, on the reverse strand, counting down.
CCATCAGTGTAAAACTTACAAGTGATAGCACAGTGTGAAAAACAAGCACCAGAGACTAAACAAAGGTGGCATCAAAGCACCTAGTACAGATGGATATAAACAAACAAACAAAGCAACTTACACACACACGCACGCACGCACGCACGCACGCACGCACGCACGCACGCACGCACGCACGCACGCTCACGCTCACGCTCACGCTCACGCTCACGCTCACGCTCACGCTCACGCTCACGCTCACGCTCACGCTCACGCTCACGCTCACGCTCACGCTCACGCTCACGCTCACGCTCACGCTCACGCTCACGCTCACGCTCACGCTCACGCTCACGCTCACGCTCACGCTCACGCTCACGCTCACGCTCACGCTCACGCTCACGCTCACGCTCACGCTCACGCTCACGCTCACGCTCACGCTCACGCTCACGCTCACGCTCACGCTCACGCTCACGCTCACGCTCACGCTCACGCTCACGCTCACGCTCACGCTCACGCTCACGCTCACGCTCACGCTCACGCTCACGCTCACGCTCACGCTCACGCTCACGCTCACGCTCACGCTCACGCTCACGCTCACGCTCACGCTCACGCTCACGCTCACGCTCACGCTCACGCTCACGCTCACGCTCACGCTCACGCTCACGCTCACGCTCACGCTCACGCTCACGCTCACGCTCACGCTCACGCTCACGCTCACGCTCACGCTCACGCTCACGCTCACGCTCACGCTCACGCTCACGCTCACGCTCACGCTCACGCTCACGCTCACGCTCACGCTCACGCTCACGCTCACGCTCACGCTCACGCTCACGCTCACGCTCACGCTCACGCTCACGCTCACGCTCACGCTCACGCTCACGCTCACGCTCACGCTCACGCTCACGCTCACGCTCACGCTCACGCTCACGCTCACGCTCACGCTCACGCTCACGCTCACGCTCACGCTCACGCTCACGCTCACGCTCACGCTCACGCTCACGCTCACGCTCACGCTCACGCTCACGCTCACGCTCACGCTCACTCTCACTCTCACTCTCACTCTCACTCTCACTCTCACTCTCACTCTCACTCTCACTCTCACTCTCACTCTCACTCTCACTCTCACTCTCACTCTCACTCTCACTCTCACTCTCACTCTCACTCTCACTCTCACTCTCACTCTCACTCTCACTCTCACTCTCACTCTCACTCTCACTCTCACTCTCACTCTCACTCTCACTCTCACTCTCACTCTCACTCTCACTCTCACTCTCACTCTCACTCTCACTCTCACTCTCACTCTCACTCTCACTCTCACTCTCACTCTCACTCTCACTCTCACTCTCACTCTCACTCTCACTCTCACTCTCACTCTCACTCTCACTCTCACTCTCACTCTCACTCTCACTCTCACTCTCACTCTCACTCTCACTCTCACTCTCACACACACACACACACACACACACACACACACACACACACACACACACACACACACACACACACACAGGTTTAACTGCACTCAAACATTAAACAGTCAACTTGACAGGTATTCAGAATTTTTGGGGAAATGCTGCGGTTATGCTCCATTGATTAAACAGGGGATCAAACAGCAGGGGATCAAACAAGTCCAACCATTCATTTATGAAAACATTTTGAACTAACTTTATGGCACACTAATGACATCTTATATGAGTGTGCTGTACTAAAAGCATAGCTTTTAGATCCCCATTGGATCCCCTTATATTGGATTATCATAATCCTAATCCACGAGGAGTTCCTTATATATTTTAAGTGATGAAACATGTGTTCAAGTACAATGTAACTTTGCATGAAAATTGTAAAAAAAAATGAGGGACGATGGTGAAAATGACGATTGTATTTTGAAAAAAGCTTGTTGATGGGTGGATTAAACATGGCTTATGAGATAATCCAATTGATCTTGAAACCATTCTTTGAATTTTTCTTAAAGATTATACATTGGCCTTTCATATGCATTCATTTTTGTACAGCCAGAAACTACTAGAAAAAAATTATTTACTGTCAAAAATCTGTTGCGATACTTTCCCTCGCTCTTTAATGTAACCATTGATATTTAGATCAAAGGAAAAAACATTGTTTAAATAGTAAAAACCATTGCTCAATCATCATTCTAACCAAGTTTCAACCATTTTTAAAATGAAGTTTAAATGAAACTATTGCAACCATCACTGATTTCAACCATTTATTGGTTACTGCAACCATTGTATAACATGATAATATTTATTACATAAAATTCAATTCATCGAGAAAACATATAAATCTATTTTGCAATTTATTGCATATTTTAAATATTATGTATCATGTGTCTATACATACAATGTATTCATGAGGTGATTGTTATAGAACGAACATTTTTATCACATTTTGAAAACGTGCAATATTGTTAATTGTGCTGCTTGGTGTGGTGTGGGTGGCGGCTACATAAATCTTGTCAACAAAATATATACAAATGCAAGAGTAGACTATTGCCAAGATCTGATTCAGATGGCCAAGATCTGATTCTGATGGCCAAGATCTAATTCAGATGGCCAAGATCTGATTCTGATGGCCAAGATCTGATTTTGATGGCCAAGATCTAATTCAGATGGCCAAGATCTGATTCAGATGGCCAAGATCTGATTCTGATGGCCAAGATCTAATTCAGATGGCCAAGATCTGATTCTGATGGCCAAGATCTGATTCTGATGGCCAAGATCTGATTCAGATGGCCAAGATCTAATTCAGATGGCCAAGATCTGATTCAGATGGCCAAGATCTGATTCAGATGGCCAAGATCTAATTCAGATGGCCAAGATCTGATTCAAATCTAGGCAATAGTACTTGATTAGGTTTTGGGTAAACTTGGTTAAGGACAAAGTCTCAGTTTGGAGAACTGTTTCCTGGGCTAATAATTTTTCATGAAAAATATTGAAATATCACCCAAATTAAATAATGAATATTCAAAAGAGGACATTTAAATCTACAAAATGTAAAAATATCAAAATTGTCCGAAGCAGGCTTAACGTGCAGTAGACCGATTCAATAAAAGTCTTGATTTGCAGAAAAAAGTTCATCAGTGTACTGCGCTAATAATTTCTTATGAAAAATATCACCCAAATTGAATTATGGGTATTCAAAAGAGGACATTTTAATCTACAATATGTAAAAATATCAAAATTGTCCAAAGCAGGCGTAACGTGCAGTAGACTGATGAACTTCGATGTGACTTAAATCTTCTGAATATATTGAATCGGTCCCCAAAAGATGTTAGCATTTTCCTTGGTGTTGCAAAAATAGTTCAGAGCTGCCTCAACATACTCCTGGTATGTTATTTTGCCATCCTCATCCTCATCAATGTAGTCAAACTGCCGTTTCATATAATTAGGGTCAAGGTCATAGGCATCCCAGAAAACCTTGTATTCATTTAGATCAATGACACCATCACCATTCAAATCAAGGACTCTGAACCATTTTGCAATATACTCGTACACATAGGGTCGGCTGTTCGGGTCTTGGCTGAAGTTGAACTCCCCGCGAAGCCATTCTGTTATATTGTTTGCGGTCCGAAAATAATGTGGTAGTTGGAGATTAAACATATGTACTTCTTCAGCTTTAGCTCCTTTAAGGTTTCCTGAAGTGCAAAATTATTGTGTTTGTAACTGCGTGGTAGTTGTTCGAAGTAAACAGAGCTCAAGTTGAATTTGATATACATATACGAGATATACCATATACCAATTTTCTTGTATGTACCATGATACATGTGATAACTGATAAACTATGTATTAGAAATGATAATTTACACCAATGGTTCAGGCCTCTATTTTTGTTTCATTTTGGAGAAATCTGTTTTTTGTTGTCAAAGTATCACATTTATGATAACATACCAGTCTATATCATTTGTCGAGTTTCCAAATCAAAAAATATACCGGGTATGTTGTCTACAGGGTGGTCTACCAGTACACCACTACAGGGTGGTTGTAATAAGCAGATTATATTGACATTTTACAATGTTAATGTATTCACCTGCTTTAATGAGCTTCTCAGCCGCAATCCTACAGTCATCTGTATCCCATACCCCATTTTTGTTGAAATCAGTCGCCATCACCTTTGTAACAGACTTCTTCAACCAAAATATCGGGATATCCTTAAGTTGACTCATATCTACTGCATATACTGACTTTGACGACATGTTTCATGTAAAATATCTCACTTTTCACCAATTTTCTCACTTTTTATAATTTGCAATCTTTCACAAATACTGACCTGCTGACTGTAGTCCAGATGTTTTAGGTTTGCAAAAATACCTGTAGTATCACATTATTAAGAACACACTTAAAATATTTAAAGCGTTAAAAATAAAACCTCAAAGAGGCGCTATGCCATAGGATAGCACAATCAATACCCCTCTGGACTTTTTTTGCAGATTGAGTTTCACCACTTATGTACCCATCTACTTACCAAAGAAGAAGTCCCAAATCCCCCTTTTCGGTGTTAATTTTGCGATTGTAGAAATTAATTCAATCTGAAGTTTGAATATACCAGGAAAGTCCTCCTGTTATCTGATTGGTCGTTGAATTTGTTTATCATAAACCTGATTGGCTGCCTGGTTCAAGGCGCTTGTGGCGCTTGTGTAACTCAATGGGGATTCCCCTCTCTAGCCGAGGAATCGATTGTGTTTAATTCTGGAGTTTCGTTGTTCTGTTGATTATTTCCGATGTTTCGGCAATAATATACCCAAAAGTTTTTCTCAAGATATATCGATGGTATGTGAGATATTATATGAGCAATAACAATAGGACATCATTGATTGTCTGGGGGAGAAACCTATGGCATAATGCATCTTTAAATTAACAAACTAATTTACAATTTCAACTTTGAAATTCAAAGCATTTATTTTATCAACCACTGCACAATACAAAAGATATTCTTAGTAATTTATGGTTTTATCTCTCAGTTGAGTAGCAGTGCATATCAAGTTAGTTAAGTTACATTTGTTTATACCATTCATAATGTGAAATTGTTCCCATTATATGAATTTAATGTCACCACCATAACCCTGCATCTGCAACAAATGTCAGGTGGTGACATTTTGCATGTTTATGCCTTGTTAGACTTTGGTTTTATTTTATTTATTTAAATCCGAATTGGCGTACACTGTCTTTTGAGGAGTGCAATAAAATGCCTCATCATTTAGGCAACCACGCCTTTTATTATGTCCCCACCACATAGTGTGGGGCCATATTGTCGGCCTAGGCGCGTCCGTCTGTCCATCCGTACGTCCGTCCGTCCGTCTGTCCGTCCGTCTGTCCGTACGTCCGGGAGTTTTCTCCAAAACCGCTACACATATCACCTTCAAATTTTCAGGGATAACTTATGAGTGCATACAGATGTGGATGAAAATTTTTTAACTCGATACCTTCTTCCTGTCGGCCATTTTGAAGTCAAATGCTAAAATCCTTGTCTGCAAACTTTAAGAAAAACGGCTTCACAGTTGCTTTTAAAACTTTAACATCTTGTTCAGCTCACTTCATTCTAGATCTGATTAGGTTTTGGACCTGTTAGCTCAGTCATGTCAGCCATTTTGAATGTCTTAAGAAAAGTTAGCGCACGATAATACTTTGTATCATATTGAATGGTGTTTTTCAGTTTTCATACTTTAACTATTTAGTAGCTTTATAAATAATTTCAGATCTACTTTGTTGTAAAAGCCTATGTTATTGTTAACAATAGTAATATGTGATAATTTTGTAAGAAGAAATCAGCAAAAACACATAATCACTTTTTTATTGTCGGCCATTTTGGATTTTTCCGTCCTAAAATCTTGTCTGTGAAGTTTTGTCTACGTGTTTTCAGGTGAACCGTTTGGTGGATCAATTTCAAATTTTCAGGGATGATTCTTAGTATAAAAATCTAGATCTGATTTGTTTTTTGGCATTCTGGGTAAATGTCAAGGCAGCCATTTTGGATTTTCCGTCCTAAAATCTTGTCTGTAAAGTCTTGTCTACGCGTTTTCAGGTGAACCGTTTGGAAGATCAATTTCAAATTTTCAGAGATGATTCTTAGTATGAAAATGTAGAACTGATTAGTTTTTTGGCATTCTGGGCAAATGTCAAGGCAGCCATTTTGGATTTTCTGTCCTAAAATCTTGTCTGTAAAGTCTTGTCTATGCATTTCCAGGTGAACCGTTCTGTAGATCAATTTCAAATTTTTAGGGATGATTCTTAGTATGAAAATCTAGATCTGATTAGTTTTTTGGCATTCTGGATAAATGTCAAGGCAGCCATTTTGGATTTTCCGTCTTAAAATCTTGCCTGTAAAGTCTTGTCTACTCGTTTTTAGGTGAACCGTTTGGTAGATCAATTTTAAATTTTCAGGGATGATTCTTAGTGTGAAAATCTACATCTGATTAGTTTTTTGGCATTCTGTGTAAATGTCATGGCAGCCATTTTGGATTTTCTGTCCTAAAATCTTGTCTGTAAAGTCTTGTCTACGCGTTTTCAGGTGAACCATTTGGTAGATCAATGTCATATTTTCAGGGATGATTCTTAGTATGAAAATCTAGGAACAGATTAGTTTTTTGACATTCTGGGTAAATGTCAAGGCAGCCATTTTGGATTTTCCATCCTAAAATCTTGTCTGTAAAGTCTTGTCTACATGTTTTCTAGTTAACTGTGTGACGGATCAATTAAAATTGTGTTGGTAAAGTCTTGTCTACTCATTTTCAGGATAACCATTTGATGGGATCACCCATTGGTGGGGACATTTTGTACACATTTGTGTTCTTGTTTCTATCTGCTAACGTTATGTCTGAGGCTTTATCACTAGTCTGTAGTGATTGTATGATGTTATGTAATAAATTAATGATCAAATATACATTGCAGTTGTTATATTTATATTATTATCTATATATGATTGGAATTTCAATGGGAATTAGTTGTGTGTGTGTCTGTAGAAATACATTTTTTATTTGCAAAAAATTATTATTTATTTTGACCTTTTCCAAACATCACATTTTTAAACTTTAAACAAAAGTCTAGTATATATCAAATTAAGGAAAAGCTTTCATGAAATTGTTAAAAAAACTATTTGGAAAAATGTGAAGTAAAGTTCACACCATTCGTGAAAATTGCCTCACACACAGAGTTAAACAACAAAAAAGAAAATTGAAGGTTAACATAACAGAGGTATAATGAATACACAAGTGCAAAATAGACCTTTGCAATAAACCCTTCCACCTTTTGCTAAATCATAGACATGATAGAAGCTTTAATGAATTGGCTAGACTGATGATGTGATTTGTTGTATTTTTTCAAAATTATCAGTAATAAATAATGTGTGGATATTTCCATGTTGGTTGAGATCATGAGCTAGAGTTTTAAGACACATTAAACAAACCTATTCTACTTTTGCCTAATGGGACCCTAGTATGATTATCCCATAGAACGAAGTTCGGAGGGATATAGGGAACGCCTCCGTCCGTCCGTACGTACGTACGTCCGTCCGTCCGTACGTACGTCCGTCCGTACGTCCGTCCGTCCGTCCGTCCGGGCAATAACTCAAATACCGTTGGCCCGATTTTGTTCATATTTTGTACACATATACCCTTTGGGGGTAGAAGTTCTGCTCAAAAGCCAATTTTCAAAATGGCCGCTCATTTCAAAATGGCGGCCATTTTAGTGACGATTTTACAGTAATTTAGGTGCAATATGTAAAACTGTAATAGCAATATGTTTTAAATGTAAAAAAATTATAAAGGACATTAATAATGCTACAAATGTAGATATTAAAGAAGCACATGGCAGCCATCTTGAAAAATGGCGGCCTTTACTCGTCATTTTTCGATTTTTGCTGTAACTCAAAAAATAGTGGAGCGATTTTGTTCATATTTGGTATGTGAATACTATAAGCATGGCACACTGTCCTATGACACTTTTGGTAAAAGGCGGCCATTTTGAAAAAAAATTTGAAAAATGGCCGCCATTTTAACTTACTTTACTATAACTCGAAAAATAGTGGAGCGATTTTGTTCATATATGGTATGTGAATACTATAAGCATGGCACACTGTCCTATGACACCTTTGGTAAAAGGTGGCCATTTTGAAAAAAAATTTGAAAAATGGCCGCCATTTTAACTTATTTTACTATAATTCGAAAAATAGTGGAGCGATTTTGTTCATATATGGTATGTGAATACTATAAGCATGGCACACTGTCCTATGACACTTTTGGTAGAAGGCGGCCATTTTGAAAACAATTTTGAAAAATGGCCGCCATTTTAACGTATTTCACTATAACTCGAAAAGTAGTGGAGCGATTTTGTTCATATTTGGTATGTGAATAAGCATGGCACACTGTCTATTTCTAATGACGCTTTTGGTAGAAGGTGGCCATTTTGAAAAATGGCCGCCATTTTAACGTATTTTACTATAACTCGAAAAGTAGTGGAGCGATTTTGTTCATATTTGATATGTGAATACTTTAAGCATGGCATGGCATGGCCACCATTTTTATGTGTTATTTTAGAAATACGCGTGCGATTTTTCAAAAATTTTAGAGGTGGCTACTTAAAAGCATATTATTTCTTTCGATGACAACTTGGCTAGTGAGCAACCATTTTGAAAATGGTGGCCTTTCTGGTGTGTTGTTTTATGATATTTGCGCTTCGTTTGTAAAAATGCCAGCCATTTCTGTTCGATGGGATTCGCTACGCTTTGGCGTTGCTGTTGTTCTGGTTCAGGATATATCCCATATCCATCCCTCCCATAAACTCAATATCATTTAAACAGTTTAATATTTGCAATAAATTTCTTCAAACTTCAGATGCTGTGTGTGTCAACTGATATCCTTGAGCAAGAAACGAGACTAAGATTGTCATTATGCTATATGCAAGGAGAGAAGAAGGGCGGGAAATATCTATATTCTGTATAACAATGGCCACAGTTTTTAATTCCTCTGGTAGGTAAGTGAACAGATTTAGGGACATAATAAGACAAAGATATTATACATTATTCAGTAATAAGAATCGAAAACAGTTAATATTATGCTAATATTGACAAAGATATACATTATTCAATAATCAGAATCGAAAACAGTTAATATTATGCTAATAAGACAAAGATATTATACATTATGCAATAATTCGAATTGAAAACAGTTAATGCTAATATTGACAAAGATATACATTATTCAATAATTCGAATTGAAAACAGTTAATATTATGCTAATATTGACAAAGATATACATTATTCAATAATCAGAATCGAAAACAGTTAATATTATGCTAATAAGACAAAGATACACATTATTCAATAATTCGAATCGAAAACAGTTAATATTATGCTAATAAGACAAAGATAAACATTATTCAATAATTCGAATCGAAAACAGTTAATATTATGCTAATAAGACAAAGATATACATCATTCAATAATTCGAATCGAAAACAGATAATACTATTCCATAGAAAGTTGCTACTGTACTCGCTGTATTTTTCACTTGCAATTAAATTTCGCCATGGTAGTAAAATCGCCAAAAATAATCGTCACAAAATTTGCAAATTAAATCCATTGGGAATAATGACATATGGATATTGAATCATAGCTTTTGCCATATATTTTGGTGGGGTCTGGGTAACTTAAGATTACAAGGCTCGAGGATTCAGAGAACAATAACAAAATTTAAACTTGTGAAATATGCGAAATTTAATAGCGGCAAAATTATGATTTTTCAAAATTTATGAACTTAGTGTTGAAATAAACTGGAAGTACAGTTTTTACGAGGCATCGGGAAATGGTGATGTAAACCCTGAATATTTTTGAATATTTTGAGGTTATAAAACTTGTATAAAAAGGTTGATATTTATATGTATTTTTCTAAAATAACAATGCATGAGTATACATGTACGTGTATATGCATATTACAGCTGTGGTTTAATTATCTTGTATCGTATATTTACAGATGCATAACTTGGGCTGTTGTTAGAGTGCCAGATGTGACATAATGTTAGAATAGCAGATATGACATGATGTGTATTCACCAGTAAATATCACCTGCAAACAGCTTAAGATATTACAAGTTGCCATAATATATGCAACATGGCAACAACCAATGGGAGCCCTGATATACCAGCCAAAGAATCAGAAACCAAGACAAAGAACACTAAGAACATATTATTTAAATGCAAGTATTGTGGCAAGGAATGTAACAAAGAATACAACTTACAGATTCATGAAAAGCTACATACTGGAGAAAGGCCTTATAAATGTGACTACTGTGACAAGAGGTTTATCCAGAAGGGACATATGATAGAACATCAGAGGATCCACACTGGAGAGAGGCCATATGTATGTACATACTGCAATGAAGGTTTTGTAAGAAAGAGCAGCCTTGTTGATCATGTGAAATCTCATATTGGGGGTCCAACTGAAAAACCACACAAGTGTCAGTACTGTAAAAAGGGATTTAAGAAAAGGGGTGATTTGAAAGGTCATGAATTGATTCACACTGGAGAGAAGCCGTTTAAATGTCAATACTGTGAGAAATCATTCAATCAACGAGGTACCAGAAGGCAGCATGAACGCTTACACACTGGAAAACAATTTCAGTGTCAATATTGTGCAAAACGATATCAAACTAGGGACAATTTAGAAAGACATGAGAGACTCCATACTGGAGAAAAACCCTTTAAATGTGAAGTTTGTGTTAAATCTTTCACTTCTTCATACATGTTGAAAAGACATCAACAAATTCACGATCCTGGTGCTTTACTTTTTCAATGTGAATTTTGTGATGCAAGGTTTATTACTGCTAACACAATGGAAAAACACTTGAAAATTCATAACAAAGAGACACATTCCAATCAAAAACTTCATGCAGCTTTAGACAATAATGTAGATTTTAGTGAAACACTCTTGTCTGGTACCATTCAAAATGATTATGACAATGAACTTAAAGAAAATGATGAAAAAGAAAGATCTTTTGCTATGGATGCCGATGATCATGAGAACATGGAAGAATTCAATTCTGATGTATGTGGAATCACTATCAAACAGGAAAATATTAGTTCTGACAATGAAGATATAGTTGGTAGAGAACCAATGAATGCTGATTCAATACATGATAAAGCCCTGAATATAGAAACGATGAATGATGATTCAGTGCATGATAAAGCCCTGAATATAGAACCAATGAATGATGATTCAGTACATGATAAAGCCCTGAATATAGAACCAATGAATGATGATTCAATACATGATAAAGCCTTGAATATAGAATCTATGAGGAATGGAGAATTATTGTATGCCAGGGAAGAGATGGAAAATATATCTATTAAACAAGAAATTGAAGACACAGATGATTATGGTAATGTCAATGAAATTGGAGCTACTGAAATAAAAGAAGAACCAGTTGACTTTGAAAACAATGAATTTGAAACTAATGACCTGTATGGTGCAGAAACTGATGTTAATCACAAACCTTTGGAGACTGGTATTTATGATGAATATAAAACAAATGATGTTGTTATAAAACAGGAACATGTGGAAGTTGATGGGTGTGAGGACATCAACAGTTGGGATGTTGACGTAAAACAAGAGAATGACATAGATGTTGATAATGGATCTATACATAATGAAAGTATGTATGATTATGATACTACAGAGCATACAACTGAAGTGATGAATTTGATAAAGCAAGAAAATGTTGACAATGCTTATGAAGATGATGGTCTGTGGCACAGACCAGATGATAGTGTAGCTGGTGATAATGATCTTGATGAAACATATAATAGTCCTAATGAAAATGTCTCCCTCGCCCAACAGAAATGTGAAAAAACTCCAAAATCAAAAACTGTAAATCTCCAATGCAAATACTGTGACAAACTTCTTAGCAAAGAATATAATTTAAAAATTCATGAAAAGAGACATACTGGGGAGAGGCCATATAAATGTGGGTATTGTGAACGAACATTCATCCAGAAAGGACATATGAAGGAGCATGAACGATTACATACTGGCGAGAGACCTTTTAAATGTGAAGCCTGCGGCGAATGTTTCATGAGAAAATGTAGCTTAACAGACCATGAGAAAATTCATGATGGGACATCACAGGACAAACCATTCAAATGTCAGTACTGTGATAGACGCTGTAGAAAAAAGGGTGATGTCAGAGAACATGAGAGAATTCATACTGGAGAAAAACCCTTCAAATGTCAATATTGTGATAAATGTTTCAATCAGAGGGGGACTAGAAGGCAGCATGAATCCCTACACACTGGACTACGATTTCAATGTCATTTCTGTGCAAAACCTCACCAAACAAGGGATAACCTAAGGCGACATGAAATGACTCACACTGGGGAAAAACCTTTTAAGTGTGAGTACTGTAACAAAGGGTTTAATGCTTCAAGCGTTTTAAAACGCCACCAAATGATACATACTGGTGAGAGGCCTTTCCAGTGTGAATATTGTGTGAAGTTCTTTCCAACACAAACCACACTTAGAATTCACATTCGGACCCATACTGGTGAGAAACCATATAAATGTGACCAATGTGACAAATGTTTCAATTTAGGCACAAAATTAAAGGAGCATTTACTCATTCATAATGAATGTAAAGAGGTCTATAAATGTGAGTACTGTTTCAAAGCATTCATTAGGAAAAACAGTTTGAATTCTCATCTTCGTATCCATACTGGTGAAACGCCATTCAAGTGCAAATACTGTGAAAAAGAATTCAGTCAGAAAGGTTCTCTGAAAACACATGAAAGAAGAAAACATACTAGAGAGACTTGTCCTAGTGCTTCCCCTTCAGAATTTGAAAATCACACAAATGTAAACACAGGTGAAATCATTTCGCAATAATTTAGGAATAGCCCAAAATGTTATTTTTCATGTTACAAATAAGAATAAAGCATATACAGTACATGTATAAGTGGATTTAGAATGAGAAACGTTTTTTACTTTTAGTAATTGATTTGGACAACAGTTGGACAGACTTTTTTCTCAGTAGTAACCATGGTAACTATTTAACCAAAGGTTTTTACTTGAACCACTACTGATCTCCTTAATGACTAAATGCCCACTTTCCCCTAATATTCAAGTTTCATAAGAGCTAATGAAATTTGTTCATAACTTTATATGAATATGAAGCCACATCTGAGATATCCCAATGCACTGGCAGAGTAACAATCAGTGTTTCATCTATCAACGATAGACAATTGTCATCGCTTTCAAGTGTCTAAATAATGCTGTTTAGATTTACAATAAAACAATAAAGGCATTGTATGGTGCGTGGTAATTGACACGTTATGTAATCAACATTTTGATAAGATTGATTGTAAAAAGCTTTTAATATTAAAAAAGATAATCAACTAAATCCGTCCTTATCATGAGACTCACTCCATCAGTTTACTTACGTTAGATATGCGGGGTTGAAGTCAATTGCACTCCCATGCTAAGTCAATGCATGTGCTTTCAAGTCCATGGTCAATGGCAACCTTGCTGAAATCCTCATTTTCTCAGAAAAACTCAAGTTGATCGAGTCTCAACAAGTAGATTCATGTGGGAGAGTATTGCTGGAATCCGTTTTTAATAGTAGGAATAGGGGTTCTTAAACAGGACATACAGCTTAACCAAGGCCTTTTTGAAATTCTGGGTTTGTACTATACATAGTGACACGGTGTCGTTAGTTTTTTGTTAAGATGGTTTAGTCTGTGGTTTCATGCCAACATTGGTTCCAATAATTAAAAAAAAGTTACGATATTTTTAACTTTACTGTCAATTACAAAATGTATTGTAATGACTTCAGTATGAATGAAATGTCTCTTGGTTTTATGGTCTCTGATTGGTATTTGAATGGCGATTAAGGGAGGTGGTATTAGACACTGTTTCTTTTCACATTGATATATGATTTTGGATAGGTGGGGTTTGTTTTCCTTTTGACTGATGCAGTCTTACACTCTTAAAAATGAATTACTTGAGTATTTCCCAAGTATAAAAATTACTTAAAGTTAAATACTTAGTTTTACTTCATTTTACTTAGGTTTAACTTATGTATATTGTCATTTTGAGTTTTTTAATTGCTTAATTATGTAAATGAGTATTACAATTACTACAGTAAGTATTTCAATTTCTCTCCTTGCATTAGTAAATTCACCATAAATGAATTACTTAAAAATTACTTAAAAATTATTCAGTAGTTCACGATTATTTAAGTAATTTTTTACTTAAAATGAGTAGTACAATTTCTCAATATAAGGAAATCCAAGTAATAATTTTTAAGAGTGTAGATCTTTTTCCTTTTCTTGCTAACCATTTTTGGTACTTTCGCATTGGCACTTGCGCATGCCTGCATGCATATTTATGAAAATACACTTATTTATAAATTATAAAAATAAGAAACATGCCATAGGATTAAAAGAATGAACTTTTTTATTTCCATTTGATATTAGGCTATAAAGATGCTAAAGCTGCTAATGTACAGTTTTAATAGACAAAGAGTACCTGCCATTGAGAAACATCGTGTCCTTGTCAGTGGACAGGATATTTCAAAGGGAAATATTGCCACTCTGTCAAGCTACTATTTGTTTATACAGGGTGTCAAAAACAAAGGGACCCCTCAACAGTAAAGATCTCAGAGATACATGAAGACAAATTTCAAATAAAAGACCAATCCTAGTAAAAGTGTAACCCTTTCCTAATTTTAATTTAATGTACAGGGTGACCCAAAAAATGCCACCCACTAATTTTCGAATAACTTCCTCAATAATCAAAGAATCTTTATCATCAAGGAATGATTTTTGTTGTGTAAATAGAGTGGTCCATGGATAAAGATATCACCCTTTCCTTCCAGGCATGCCCTCGGTGAAATCGTCAAAAATATTATTTTTTAAAATTTGGATTTTTGTCTTAGCTATTATTTGAGTCATTTCTGGATTGCTTTCACATATAGTATCAATAATTTGTCAAGTTTGATGAACCTAGTAGCTAATTGGATTTTAAAGACCGATTTTCTAATTTACATGTTTGAGTGGTTTTGTGTCGGAGCATGCCTCCGCGAAAAATGAGAAAATTCCAAGTTGTTGATGCTATCCAAGCATACCAAACTCTTATCTATTAAACACTATCTACACATAAAAAAATCACGAAGATTCCTTAATTATTGAGAAAGTTATTCCAAAATTAGTGGGTGGCATTTTTGTGTCACGCGGTAATATATATCATGGTTGTGTTTGCCAGATCCAACATTCAAAATACACAAATATTTCAGATTAAAATTAAGTTATTTAATGGCATTATTGAAATAATGGTAGCAGAGTTATAGGATTATAATTTTGTTGAGATTTGATTATATAGAGTAGAGAAGGGAAGCGTCATTTTCCGTGGCAAGTCCAATTTTCTGGATGGCTTTCGGCAACAATTTGCAACATCTTTCAAGGTGGTGACATTTTGTCATGTTAATGCCTTGTTTCAATTCTATGTTCGTTATTTTTTCTGTGGTCGTTGTCCAATTCATAATTGATCATATTCTTGCCCTCGATTAAAATCCACACCATCTAGGTTTTGGGCCAAACCTAAAAGGGAGATTGCATTGACATTGCCAAGCATGAGAACTTAAGCGGCATTTTGATGGAACTCTGCGGCACGTTCCAGATGAGTATCCCTTGCAAATGCATCTGAAATCAGAGTTTTCAAGAGATTTTAATTTTCGCAGAGAATGTAGTCTTTCAGTACCAGGGACTCAGCCAGGATCTAAAATTTGCGAGGCAAATTATATTTGGCAGGGCAAATTTAAGGTTAAAGCCAAATAGCACTATCACATTGCTCCTTTTCAACATTTCAATTGAAAAAGACTGTCTGAATTTATATTTTCTATAAATTTTGGTGAGGCCTTGAGTACTAAATACTCTGTGTGTAAGAAATGAATTCCAGTATTTGTCTTGTGTCTTCCTATGTAGCCTACCTGTCATTGCAGCTTTGCCACAGAATTCCAGTGAAACCGCCACTCCATCTTGTACATCGGCTCCACTGATCCCAGCAATCGCCTAAAATTTAAAAAAATGTTAACCAATAAATCAGCGAGAAGAGATTTTTACTCAGGAATCAACCACACTGAATTGAAAACCAAACACGACACTTGAGAGTGTTCTTCGTAAGTTGCTCTAAGAGCAAAAACTATTTCAGCTGAATTCGTCCATGTTTAGACCTCCAATCCCCACCGACATATATCTTACGCGGTTTGTTGCGATGTTACTTTCTTTGTAAAAAAAGATGGTGCCCCCCTAGGGTTGGCCCAGAATATTTTTAGGGCCCCAACATTTTGTAGGGCCTCAAAAATGGGCCTTCTTAGGCATAACTTAGGCATAATATTTTAGGCCAGAGTATCATAAAATGGGCTTAAATTTTTTTGGGCCCATTTTTGGTTTTAAGATCCCAAATTGTTTATACTGACTTTAAAGTCGCCCCCCCCCCCTTGTTAGCTTCTGGATCCGCCAGTGCCAAATGTGATAATAATGGATAATCTTGAGTTATAAGATCCAACCTCCGGAAATCATCGGCATGGCCAATAGCAGACTTGCCAACCTCCCGTTTTTTTACGGGAATCTCCCGTAATTTTTTTGTTTTTCCGTAAAAAATACCAAACTCCCGTACCGTTTTCTCCCGTAAAAACTCCCGTAAACTCCCGTACCGTATTTCTACTAAAATCTCCCGTAATTTTTTTAAAAAATATGGCCGTAAAATCTCCCGTATTTTTGCTGAAATCTCCCGTATTCTGGTGTAACTCCCGTAAAATCTCCCGTATTCTTGGTATAACTCCCGTAAAATCTCCCGTTTTCTGGTATAACTCCCGTAAAATCTCCCGTATTCTTGGTATAACTCCCGTAAAATCTCCGTTTTTTGCTGTCGAAATCTACCGTATTTGAAAGGAATTTGACAAATTTGTGACCTTGATTATTGCAGGCACGCTTCTTTCTTTTACTCCAAGAAGGTTGGCTCCCATGGTTCACTATCGATACTTTCATAAATAACTTAAAAGTACTTCATTCCCATGATTCAAATTGCTTTTCTGCGATCAGTTCGGTATAAGTTTGCACACCAAATGTCCACAAACGGGGGCCAGTTCAAATTCTGTCATACTTCTGTCGGGAGAATTACATTTTGTTTTTATATGGCGCTTAACAAAATATTCCCGCAATATAAGGCGCATTATTGGTAGGGACTGCTGTGAAATAATGAACGTAAGTGACATCTATTTTAGATTATAAGTTCTAATTAATTTATTAACTGCGCATGCGTCATAATAATTTCAACCAATTAAATCGCTGGATTAAATGCTCATAAATCTACCGTAAAAACTCCCGTTTTTCAAAATCTAAAGTAGAAACTCCAGTTTTTTCAGAAATCTACCGTAAAAACTCACGATTTTTTCAAAATTTACCGTAAAAACACCCGTTTTTTCAGAAACCTACCGAAAGAACTCCCGTTTTTTCAGAAATCTACCGTAAAAACTCCCGTTTTTTCCGAAATCTACCGTAAATACTCCCGTTCTTTCAAAATCTACCGTAAAAACTCCCGTTTTTTCAAAATCTAAAGTAAAAACTCCCGTTTTTTCAGAAATCTACCGTAAAAACTCCTGTTTTTTCAAAATCTACCGTAAAAACTCCCGTTTTTTTCAGAAATCTACCGTAAAAACTCCCGTTTTTTCCGAAATCTACCGTAAAAGCTCCCGTTTTTTGAGAAATCTACCGTAAAAACTCCCGTTTTTCAGAATTTACCGTAAAAACTCCCGTTTTTTCAGAAATCTACCGTAAAAACTCCCGTTTTTTTAAAATCTACCGCAAAACCTCCCGTTTTTTCAAAACCTACCGTAAAAACTCCCGTTTTTTCAGAACCTACCGCAAAAACTCCCGTTTTTTTCTGAAATCTTCCATAAAAAAGTCACGTTTTTTAAAATTCACCGCGAAAAATACCTTTTTTAAAAAATCTCCCGTAAAAACTCCCGTTTTTTCAAAATCTCCCGTAAAAACTCCCGTTTTTTTTCAAAATTTACCGCAAAAACTCCCGTTTTTTTTAAATCTCACGTAAAAACTACCGTTTTTTTTCAAAAACCTCCCGTAAAACTCCCGCTTTTTTTCAAAAAACTCCCGCAAAAACTACCGTATTTTGAAAAAAACTCCCGTAAAAGTAATTTTTTTTAAATCTCCCGTAAATTTTTCATTTTAGGTTGGCAAGTCTGAATAGATAAAAAATAATCCATGGGTGTATAAAAGTGTCCCTATAATTACGAAAAAATGAAATGAAAAATAAAACATTTGTCCAAACCAATCTTCAACTACTAACTACTTTTTAAGTTATTATTTATTACCTGCTATCAGTATAATACAATAACAAGTTACTTTGACTTCTAAATAACACGAGACTAAATGATACAGGGGAAGGAGTAAAAGAAAAGTACATGTCAGTTTGAACGTATATGTTAGATCATATCTCATGACTCTTTCGAGGAATCTAGGGACCCTAGGCTGCGGTATTCAATTGCGATATGGTGTTTAGCGATTTATTTCACCATCAGTTTTTTATTTAAGATTGATTACTTGGCTGATTCAATAGTTCACCTTCATCAATCACGAGGCATAGTTTGATGTTTAAGACAAAATGATGGCACTACAAATCCCGATATATGGCACATTAAAGAATAGATATGACCTCCCAGAGGCCTGGGGGAATTTTTAAGATTTTTGTTAAAACAAACTTTTTATAGGTGAAATATTTTTAAAATATTTATCATCAGAAATCGGACATGACATGTTTTGCTATTTGTAACTATAGACCGTTGACGCTGAAACATTCATGCAAGTTATCTTGACTGAGCTTGTATTCGCGAATGCAACTTTCGGCTACCGGATTGATATCCTACTTATTTACGACCAATTCATTTAAACATATGGAATGGAATGGCAGGAACTACTATTCATATTTAAATAGTAGGTTAGTCCGACAGCCGTTAGTTGAATTCGCGAATATAGGTTATATTTCTATTTGACTATATTTGACTCGAGAGACTATTTGCATTAGTAAACTGCTGTGGCCTAGTGGATCCATGTAATGTGTCTGTTCAAATTGATTGATCGTGATCAAAAGGCATTGACGCAGTGTTTGGACACGGCGCGGACAGGACATTGAATTTTAAAAACCAGTTCCAGAACGTATGCCAGCTCATATCTTCAAACTCGGTTTCATGCCTCACAATATCAGAATATTTAACATATTTTTTAGAAAAATTTACATTTTCTCAGTATTTGTATGGAACTAATAACTACAATAATAGTATGTAAGTTTTGTCCGACCAAACGTTGTTTTTTGGAAGCGCATACCCATTTCCAGTAGTTTCGTCAGAAATAAACACTGGTCAACGAATCTATTTCCTCACTCCTTTAAATATATACAGATGTTGGTACCCAGACAATTTTCATTATTATAAGTCGGCAAAAATAACTATCAAGGCCGGCAATATTTTACTCCAAATCTATTCCGATGTACTTGTATGTGGCAAATGTTATACATAGATCAAAAGCTGCAAGATTGACGTACTGAGTAGGGTTTTAGAAAAATATATTTAATGGCCAGATAGAGGAATAATTATGACAAGGCATGCCTCTGACAGATTAGAATCAAATACTAAAAGTCGCAATAGACGTCAAATGGATTCGGACTATTAAAAACAATATCAATTTTTAGCGAAAAATGAATATTGAAGCTGTAACTTCAAAAGTACAAAGAATTAAAACCATATAAAACCATAGTAAAAATTAACGTACCAATTCGACCAGTTACGCCACCCGATCCACCCGAGCTTGACGTACGTCTTCGTCCACACGCATCAACAAGACTGACCACTAGAAGACTCAATAGGAAGACAAACTGCAACTTCATGATGACGCACTATCCTAGCTTGTTATGAAATATTTTGAGTGGTATTTTTGTTCGAACTTCCGAAAATTGTAAAAAATTAGGAACGTTTTCTATTTATATAGAGAAATATGTATTTTCCTAAAAGAGTTGAACATTTCGAATTATTTTTCCTCTAATTATCCCATATTTGGCCAGTTTCTTAAGGGCGGGACCTCGTTGATTGGCTCAAACGAAAAACCTTGAACTCAACTAGGAAAATAAATGCCTTAAAGTAAGCTGACTTCTAAGAATATGAATGTGAGTTTCTAGAACCCTTTTAACTGATGAAAATGTTCGGAATTTGAACGTATGGCTTAAAGCTAAACGGTTAGATATTATATCTATTGAGTTTTAAGCTAATCAGAAGCACGTTAAGGTAATTTTTTGAACTTCTAATTGATATTATTTATTCTCAGAACTTACATTTGGCAATCTGAAGGTAAATGGTAATTTTTAGGTGTCGCTTTTTACCAAAGGTAATCGTATCGGACCATCGTATCGTATTAGTAGAATGCTATTATTTTTCCTCCAGGATTCAAAAGATATAGTCTAGAATAAATTGAAAAATCTTCTGAACTTTGGATACGCTTTTGATACGCTTCTAAGACATGACATCTTTTAAAAAAGGCGCATCATCACCAACGTGCAAAATTCAATGTTTTTGCTATAAATCAGGCAACAATGGCCCGGTCTACACGACCTGTAATAAATAGGTATAATGGACGTTATTATCACAACACTAATGACATTGCTCACTTTGTAAAGGTCTCCATGCGTTATACAAAAATAATCGAAATAAATTAATATTGGATGGAGGGGGGGGAGTAATGTGTATATAAGACATGATAAGACATGCTACTTGAATTTATTCTTATCAATTTTCCCATTTTTCATTCTCCAGAGATATAATATCCAGTTTCTTACTGGGGTACTGAGGCTAGTTTTATTTTCAGATACACGAGTTCTTGTGAATTTGTTCCATCGTAAAGACATAAAACTCCCCTCCCCCTCCATCCACTCCACCCCCCCTCCATCCAATATTAATTTATTTCGATTATTTTTTGTATAACGCATGGGAACTAACTTTAAAAAGTGTGCAATGTCATTAGTGTTGTGATAATATCGTCCCTTATACCTATTTATTACATGTCGACCAGATTATCTTTGGGCCTATTTTCTAAACTAACAACCCTTGAAACATTGAAACAAGAGATAAGAAGGAAGATGAGAGCCATAACGCAAGATGTTTATGCTCGTGCTGTGAACATTAACTACGCCCAATACGTTCAAGTTCGCCTCTAGACACGACGCCTATATTTTATGGCATGTTTTGTAAAATGGCCATAAAATCGTGACCACTAGAGAAAGGCCACTGAAACTGAAATTGTACCAAATATGACACTAAAAAATAAACCCATGCAGTATGACTGAGTTATTAAGATTTGTTTGGGTTACCTTTTTTTGAATCACCCTGTATATGCATTGGAGTCTAAGCTCCAATTCTTCTTTGATTGTTTTTGGTGTTTTTGAACCTACGCCAAAAAATATTTTCGAACCCTATTTTGAATATTGTTTATATCTGCAAATTATGTCCCCTATTTCACTATCATACGTTAATATTGGGGTAACTACGGATTCAAAAAGGTGGGTAAATATTTCGAATGGCAGGCCACCCTTGCAACTGGATTTTGCTATTAAACTACTTAGTGCTCTACTTGCTGATTTTGCTAAGGTTGAACCATTTTTTCAATGTCAATGTGTTCATTAAAAACAAATCATAAATATTTATATTGTTCCACTACTTTTATGTTACCATTTCCACAATAAATGACAAATTGATTCCATTCTTTGAAGTGTGTCTGTCTGTACTATTTGTTTTTTCATTGTTAATCAACAATATCCATCCGCCGCACCAATCATTGAGATAGTTCAGCATAGTTTTACAATTTTTCAGGACTTGGCGCAATCGAAGGGTCATCTGCATAAAGTAATGAACTTATTCCCTTTCCTATGTCATCTCCACAATTAAGTGCTTTTATTTCTGAAGCCAGGTCATCAATAAAAAAGGCGAAGAGACTCGGTTAACGTGCGGTAATGGTAAGGTACAACACAATGAATTCGAACTGTCACGCTTAATTTGGTACAGTGGTACAGCCCCTGTGTACGCGAACGTGTAATATCATGGTCCTGTAGGGATACGTTTTTCCTTCGTAGTATTTTCTTACCTGAAAGGCTCCTTTGTTATAACGTCCCTAACTGATCAGGGAGACACCCCTGGGTACGTTATATTACGCGTCCACAAGTTCTCTTAAAAACGTGTACCCTAACACCCCTATTGCCATTTCATTTAACTTGTATGTGATGTAAACTTCTTTGGGATGTCATTATCATAGTAATCCCGTCTCCAGTTGTTGATTGGTAAGTGTGTATTCGATTTTGTCCCTTTGAGAACATCTTCTTCATTTCTTTTCGAAACAACGAGTGACTGAATGAATAAATAATTGGGTTGATGCTGCAGTTCGCAAACGCCATATAGCCAGTGATCTGGTACGCTGTACCTATGTAACCCGTAACAATATGTAAACGTTTCAAAAGTGAATATATGCTTACTGGTCCCCAACATATGAAAAATCCAAACGACACACAAATTAGTGTACGTATTACAATATTTCTGCTTTTAGACATTTGTTTCTCACGTCTCGATGACCCAATTTGTGATTTTGATCCATTGTGAAGCATATGAACGATTCTGCTGTAGCAAAATACCATGATGCAAATCGGCATGAAAAACTCAACGACAAGTATGTACATGCCAAACATCGAGTGAAATTGTTTACTCGGCCATTTGGTCCACAATGAGCATGTAAACCCTTCTAGATAAGAACTCCCAATTTCATAGCTTTCGTGTATCAAGCCTACAATCCATAAAAGAGCTATTACTCCCAAAATTAGTTTCTTTGAGACACGGGCTCGGTAAAACACCGGGTGAATAATGGAAATGTATCTTTCGATGGTCATTGCCTCTAGGTTAAATGTAGAAACAGCCATACACATCCAAATGAGATACTCCGACAGCCAAAAACTACACCAGAATCTTGCAAAAGGACCTGGTTCGGTCATCCAATCCATACCATCATAAACCTTATTGAAGAATATAAATAACGAGCCCAACATATCAACTAAACTTTGATTTATAATTAACATGTTGTTAAGTTTTCGTCTAAATTGTATGGATTTAAGAAAAACAAGAATAACGCAAAAATTTCCGATAAATCCGACTCCTGCGATAATGCCATGAATTATTTTTTCTTCAAATGTTGCAAATGCGTTTACTTTAAAGTTTTTCAGAGCTTCTGTTGTAAGGTTCCACTCCATGGCTGCTATATTTTAATCTCAGTCTCACAGCGTTCGTCCGTTGATATTCGATCGTTATATCCAACTATTTTTCGTGAGACCAGAGACCTTAAATTGCTCATATGACTCATACGTCTCAAAACATTAATTTCGATATACACTGCTAGATCACGTGACTGGTACGTCATAAAAATTCCTGAGATAAAAAAGCAAATAAATAAAATGTCTAAAGCATTGTAGTTTTTACCATCTTATTTCAAATAATTATGCCTATTATGCTGTTTGAGTGCCATTTAAAATAATATCGATTCAGGACCTAAACATTTTGTAAACGGTAATCCGTGTATGATTTTATAAAAAAAGTGTAATGAAATTTTTCATTGACTTAAAGATTCTCGCAATCTTTATCCAATCAGCGTTTGCGATGTGTACCGGCTCACGTATAAAAGGCGAATCCAACTCAAATCCATGCAGGGGTGTATGAGGTACTCGAATAGTAAAGAGCTCGGGAAATCTGAATTTATATGCACATGGTCAATGTTTACACATGTTTGGAGTTATTGAAGAAAATGTGATATGGGGGTGGTTCCGAATTTGAAGTCATTGCTGGAAAATATGATTTTAATACGTGAAATTATATCTATAAATACAGCACTAAAAATAACAGTACATTTATGATTGTGTCCAGAAATGTTTGAAACCCTTACGGAAAATTCTGTCTGCATTTTGTCACCATTGCTCTTTCTTCCAGCATTCTAGTGCTGTTTGAATGAATATATTTATTAATGTATTTCCAACTAAAATATATCACATTTTTTTATAAACCACAAACATTTAGATCATAAAAAAAATTATTCAATACTTGAGTGAGCACGATATGCAAGGGTTACTAAGTTGACACAGTAAATGACCACTGACATTGTGTTAGTCCATGCACACAGCGTATTCTGCTAATACACATTTGCCTTGAACACCCCTAACTTTCATAGTGAAGTGATCGTCTGACTAATTGATTTATGTTTACGGGTTTTAATGTGTTCTGTGTTCCTTGTTACAGCAAAGGGGGCCAGTAAAGTAGACTAACATGTTTGCATGGCAAATTTTGATCGAATATGTGAGACACTTTAAGAAACATTTTGACCCCTCATGTTAATATATAAGGCTCGTGGTAATGGAGAGTATAGTATTAAGAGGATTACTATTATCGTTATCTCCAAAATTGCACGCAGATTGTAATATTTTTATTTCAAACTTTTAAGATATGATCCTAGGAGGACAAATTGTTGTTAATACATGTAGTTGCATCAAATGAAACGTAAATAAGGAAATCATCAGAGAGAACCACCTTCCATGACCTGCTAAATTTGGTCCCTTATTTAGTGCTCGTGAGTTGTAGAAAAGAGATGCAAAGAAAGTTCTGTCCCGTGTCAGATTCATTCATAAATGAACAATCACATCGGAAAAACATATTCATGCATGTTGAAGAGTATTTAGTGCACACGGATCGGAACAGACAGTAGAGTTGTTCTGAAATGAAAATCCACATTTTCCAACTCTCAATGGACCAAATCTTTTTTCTTTGTACATAGAGTAGGAGGTTAGAGGATGAACTTTCTCTTCAGGAAAACTCAGAGGGACAACTTTACTATCTCTACCGATGCCTGTGACTAGAATTGTGAATAGTTGCTGATGGCTGATGTGAAATAACCCAGATGCGAGTAGAAACAATCTTGATTTACGTCATTAAATATTCAAAATTCAGTCAAAGTAATATCATATTTGAAATCTACATGTAAAATTACATTTAGAAATGTGGTTTTAAAAAGTGTTTATCAACTTTGAAAAATTAATTTTCTTTAAAAATGTGACTTCTAGCTACTCGGGGAGATTCCTCATAGACCCCATGCTATAAAATCACAAAAAATGAAATATCTTTTCTTTTAGTGGACAGATAATATTTTGCTTTACTGGACATATTTTCATGAGTATAAGTATCAGACCCATAAGGGTTATATGAAAATTGAGCCACTTAAATTGATAATATTCAAGTTTAAGGGAACTTTCTTATATACCTGCCATGTTAATTGACCCGAATCAGCCACCTGGTGGTGAAACTGGTAACTACCTACTCGCATTTGGGTAATTGCCACAACAGGAAATGAAGACAGTAATAGTTAATGACAAAGTGCAGCTGATCACCTTTTTTGCTTCATAAATTGTCTCTGATTAATCACTGCTTTTAGTAGCACCACATGCTATTGTGTGTTTTGAAGGCATTAGACTGGTATTTGACACCTGTTACCCCAATAGATATATCGGATCCAGAATGGACATGTACACTCCCCTTCATAGATTTGGCAACTGGACGTTTTCATCGGATAGCATATCAGATGCAGAGTCTGTCAATGTTTGAATCAAAAGGTACGGGACAGCATCTTTTCCAATCAACCGAGGTTTGGCCATGCAGCCGAAGCTAAGCCATACAACCGAAGGTAAGCCATACAACCGAATTTTACCGATTCAATCTGACGGAGAATGCCGAGCCTCTATTTTTGACCAATTAGAGGCGTCCTCTTCACATTCGTGGTACCCTCGGCCAACTTCGTTTGCAAAGAAAAGCTTCGGCAATCTTCGGCAATCTCCGGTTTTTCTTGAGGTATCTTCGGTTGATTGCCAAAAGTCGACACCCCTAAAGGTACAGCTTGGAAATAACATTTTGGGGAAAAATTGCCATACCTGCACATGTTATTTTCTGGTACAAAATAAAGTATGAAGGCATGTGTTGATTTCCCTGCCTTTTTAGGAAAGTATCATTACATTGTCTTCTTTTAGTAAATCTGAGAGGTCAATGGGAACTCTGAAATTCACGCTTTTTATTTTTCCGAATTTTCTTCTAAAGTTTCCAGACAACAAAGGAGCGCCCATTGGCCTGTTTCATGTTTACTTAAAGTAGACAATGTAATGATACCTTCCTGATACATGTTCGTGTATATATCTAAGTGCAGTTATTGTTTTGATGTGTATGTATAGACGAAATTCATCTGTTTGATACACGGAAGGCACGATTTCCCATTATCATTGTCCCTTTGATATGTGGTATTCGACCAGATGGATGATACAAATATTTTCAAGGGCGAAACTTTAATGTTTGAACGTTTTCATGATCCAATAAATTTAGGGTTGTCTCTTCTTGTTCAATGGTTTGTACATGTATTTAAGGGAACTTTGTCGGGCTAATCATGAATTAAAATGTCTTTGATATCATGTTTCTGTGTTTCATAAGTCTTGGTTCAAGAATGTGGACCTCCCCCTTGACTTCTTCACCAACACAACACAGTCTTATCTAAATCACAGCAGTCAAGGTACAGGTGCTGCCCTCTTGATCGCCGGAAATGGAAATAGTTTGACTCATTTAAAAAGAGCCAATCAAGATTTATTGATGTTCTTAACCAGTGAATTCTCCATGTATGTTAACCAGTGAATTCTCCATGTAATTCAGGCATATAGAGGAATAAATTATTGCCTAAGAATGCATGTTCTTATTTTCCCCTTTGTAAACTTTTTTTCATGAAACACTTTTCACAGAAAACTATTTTTCTTGGTGGTTCTTGTTTTAATATTGAACACTTTAAATTAGGTTCACGTTTTTTATTTGCACATTAATCCACGGAATTATTTGCATAAATTGAGGAGGGTCGGCGCTGTTTACAGTCAAGACGCCAAAACATGCAAAATTAAGAATGTGGTAAAGTGAAAATATATAAAATTGTACTTTTACTAAAACCTGATGCACTTTTGGTAATAAAAGATACAATACAACAATACAATACAATATAATAAAACGTATTATATTATTGTATGTAATTAACTCTCGAAATTTTTTAGTATTCTCCCTCATCAATTTGCGTTATCTAGCGATATCTAAACCAATGCTATTGGCCATGTCGACGAGGAAAATCATTTGCGAAAGGGAAGACACCGGATTGGTTATAATACTTACTTCTATGTGGAAAACAAATTGAGCTTTGAATAATGGAACAGGCTTCAGTGCAAAACGTGTGACTGTGTTTAGAGGTGAATTGGATGGTAGTTCTTAAGGAAAAGCGAAAAGTAATTAAGTACCCACATTTGACAAGAAGTTAACAAAAATAAGTCGCTTTTTGGTTTTTGTTTTACATATTTCTTTTACAAAAGTGAAATATAAAAGAATATACTTGTTTAAACACAAACCTTACAAAATCAAAATATTATTTGTATCAAGGGCAACATATGCACTCAGCGATTAAGTGTTTATTGCGAACAATTATGAAGAGGGTAAAACATGTCGACGAGGAAATTGGTTATTTTTTGGCTCGGGCTCATTAATATGCTCTGGTTTAATATGTTTGCTACAAAAAAAAGATACTAAATAAAATCTTTTATTATCAGATAAAGTTTCAGAGGTCTGATAGATCTTATTCGTAAATCGTGTTCTCTCTATAAATAAATGCATGAGTATAGAGGAGGGCGTATGCCCGTTTCTTTTTTTCGTTTATTATATATCGTAATGGGCAAAATCAACAGTGATGAGGAAGTTGATTTATTACAAAATTTCGTTCTTCCGGTAAATATGCATCTTGCTTCATCAAGCTTCGGACCTATCCTCAGAATGAAGTGATTGAGCGTGGGAACCGACGATGGTAAATATGACTTACGGGGGTAATTTCAGCAGTGGGACTGTCATATACGTGTCGTTTTAATGAACTTAAAACAAACAGTCTTAGCACTGAGTTATCCATTTTTAATAATAAAATAATAATATAATTTGTCAGAACATTCTATGGATTCATACCACGGGTTGTATTTTTTGTCACTTAATCCACGAAAGATTGGATTCGGGAACGTTTGTAGGTAGCTTAATTGTTTGTGTATGCTTACAGTTATTTACATGTTCTATATAATCCCTTGTTGAATTAAAACATTGTTATGGGAAATACTTTTGGAATAAGTGAGTGCTGTTTATCACCTTTCATAAATTGGATAGAGGGGAAGAAGCTTGAGGATTAGTTTGTTGGAGGGGGGGGGGGGTCATAAGGACTTTTAGCTAGACTACGAAAAAGTGAGAGCTGACCATTGTCAATGGTATACACTATTTAAGTTCATATTGTGGAAAATAAACCATGGTATGTATATATTAGTTTTGAATGCAAAACCTTTCAGAAATTCAAAATGGCCGAGTTTTTAATACACCGCCTTGAAAACATGTTGATGAGGAAACATGTCACACTGAAATTATTCCTTACGTATTCGGAAATTGCCGATAATCTGCTTATTTCGGGATTTGTTATTGAACTGTGATAAAATATGGTGCGCAATTCAAACATATTTTAACACTTATATGTGACATTTTTAATTATACGATACTGAAATCGCCATGTCGACGATGACCGCTCACTTTTGCATTTTGGGGTGGTATGTCCTATATCGTCTCCCAGATTTACAAAACTAGCATTATTAAACAAACAAGCCTTTGGTCAATAGTGTCATTATAGTTGCTGTTGTATTGGATATTAGACATCCATATTTTGTTAACATAAATGGTGATAACTACCAGGTTCAAAATTCGTGTCGACGAGGAAAGGTGAAGAAGGCACATTCACTCAAGACAGATTATCGTAGAGTCAACAATCTGAGTTCACTTTAAACATACTTTTTCGTTTGTACGAACATTTTCCTAGATGATATAGATATATAAAATAATATTTTTCAAAAGGCGCATTGTTGTTACAAACATTTACATCCCCTTATGGTCCAAGTGACACGTCCTAGTTTTGAGCTTTAATTTTTAGCCGTCTTAAGAGAGATTTCAGAAAAACGTACTACTTACTGGAAGTAATATTTTTACTGTGGATAAGTGTTTATGAGATACACTTTTAATATTTTGATTATATATAGGTTATTTCATGGTTGATTTTCAATATGAATTTTATTCCAGGGTAATATGACATTGACCGAGGGAAATATGATATTGACCGAACGAGCGCAGCGAGTGAGTGTTAATATAATATTAACCGAGGTCAATGTCATATTTCCCGTGGAATAAAATTCATATTGAAAATCAACCATGAAATAACCTTTTTATTCCATAATTTTTGAGAATTCAAGGAAAAAGAAATATTAATAAAAAATTTGAAAAAAATGAAAATTTTTGGAAGTAATGAAACTTTTGAAAATAAGAAATTTTTTGAAAAAATGAAATTTTTGAAAAAAATGATTAAATAAATGATTCAAAAATGAAAATTTTTGAAATGAATGAAAATCTTTGAAAGATCGAAAATTTTTGAAAAAATGAAAATTTCTGAAGGAAAAATTACTTTTTTGAAAATTGGAAAAAATTTGGAAAATCAGATTTTTTTGAACAAATGAAAAATTGGAAAAACTGATTTTTGAAATAATAGGGACAATATGATTTTTCGAGTATATATGATTTTTTTTCCAGGGACAATATGATTTTTCGAGTATATATGATTTAAGAGGGATAATATGATTTTATTTCCCAGGGAAAACAGTAGTATTATGGAATAAAAATATTATATTGCCTCTCGGAATGAAGCCCACATCAAATCCCTTCCAGTTAATAACCGCTATGTATTATTTACTGGGATAGATATATTTATCAGGATAAAAACCGTTCTAAAGGGAGGTGTTAGAGTCTGCAACATATCCTTTGTTTACCCTTCCTACGTTTTGCTTCTCTTCTCCTTTCTCCCTCGGCTTTCTATTCTTTCTTATCTTACCACCAATCAAGTAGATTTCTTGAACAAGCGGTAGAATTATGATGAACGCGGCAGCTATGAAAGCATATGCCATTGAAAAATTTGTCCAATGGTGAAATTCTCTCTTCGTTAAAACTTCAAACGGCACCATAACAGCAGGCCAAATGATGACGTATCCAATACTTAAGATTACCCCGGCAACGATGGCTGTAATTCGCAATGGCTTGAAATGATCTTTTATCATTTTCTGCGTCGGACGAACAAACTTTGACTTTAAGTCACCTTTCATTCCAAAACCACGAGCATATTTGACATACCAGGGGTGCAGAGGGTTCTCGATATTTCTTAGCTTTTCCCATTCCTTTTTCTCATCGAATCGCTTCCAGTCAAGTGTGCACAGTGAGACGATAACGCTAACAAGTCCACTCAAACCTATCGAGATGCAATTGCCAACTAACATTGGTACTTCTCGGCCAGTATTGGCAATGAATGTGCCGAGTCCACCTTCGTAAGTCGATGCGATTCCTAGCCACACAGGTATGCCACAAAGACAACCGGAAAGAACACCTGTATAAATAATGTAATGTTGTGTTTTGTCCCAGTCACATTTGATCTATGGCAACCGTACGACGGCCGTAGGTTTCCAGAATCGAGAGACATGCAGCATAAAATATAGGGATAAGCAGTACGATGTAGATTTTCTATATCGATTTTGTGTAGCCTCGGTCGCCGAACGGCCGCCGTAGAGCAAATGTGACTCAGGCTTTACTTTAGGTTCCCTTAGAAAGTTCACTTTTGAATGCAGTGACATGATCACTTTTCACTCCTTTATGTGTTACACCATTGGTTGGAATTTTGAGGATTTGTTTCGTGAGGCTAGTTCTTTTTACCACTCTTTTTTAAATTCTTTTGGATATGTTTCCTTGACCATAACATTAGCATATCCTTATGTTTTGAGTGAAACTGGTTACCTTAATGTGATAATTATTTCGCAAATGTTTCCTTATTCAAATTTGGTTTTTTATAAGATTCAGCAAGAAGTATGTTACGTTCGAAAATAACAGAAAGTAAAAACAGCAATTAACATATGATAACAATATATTTATATTTTGAAAACTAAATAATATAACAATATAACTATAATATAAAGGAGGTTTAATACTTAAGTGATGTCCAATCAATGATACGGCTTATTCTTGATGTCGATAAATGTCGTTGACGATCCTTGAGAATGTTCCAGAACACGAAATGTTTCAATAATCGTTAATAGTTCTCCAATGTTTGTAATAATCCAATAATGTTTGTTGTAATCCTATAATGTTCGTATCCAATAATGTTTGATGATAATCCACAAATGTTTGATGATAATCCACAAATGTTTATGATAATCCACGAATGTATATGATAATCCGTATATAGAGTGTGTTATAATATATGTCCATATAAAGTCCTCAGGTTGTATGTTTGTAGTGTTATAAATGTTCCCACAGTATGTGTCTGTTATTTTCTGCTAAGAAGATGTCTTTTGAATAAACTTTGAAATTCTGCTTTATTTAGTTCCTTTGAGATGTCCAGTTATGATTACTTAATTATCTGCTACAGAGTAGATGTCCAGTTATGATGACTTAATTTATCTGCTAATGAGAGTCACTGTGTTGTTCTTTTTATAATGTGAAAGAATGATCCAGAAACGAATCTTCTGGAACTACATCTTGATTGGACATCTTTAGTGACATGATTAAATTTTAATGAATGGTTATAATTTCTAGAAATCTCTGGATGGTCAAGGGTTAATGAATCATTCAGTTCAGTTTTGTTTACTAGATACAGTGTATAATGTCATTGTGACCTTGACCTAAGATCTCTAATAAAGAATAGCTCAACATATACAGAAAGTATTGATTACAAATTAAACTATAGATGAATATAGTATAATAAAATATACAAGTAGCTCACTACTGTAACACCTCCCTCCTTAAAAGAAAAGTTTTGAATGCAATGAAAAACTTTTACAATAATATCTTGAGTAGCGAGCGTTACAATTTCTAAAAGTGAGGTTGAGACTTACATAATATTTGTTTACAATAGTCTTTTTATATGCAGTATGTTTACAAGTATATAATACTTTCTATCGTTACAGTGTGAGTACAATCTGATAACATATAATTTTCTGTAATAATGTGTTACAATAGTATCATACTACAATAGTATCAAACTGAGTTTTGCATCAAGTCATAAATGCAATACATGCAATAGATCATATAACATGTACAATATCATACATTTGACAAACACTAAACTAGTACAATGTTTTAAACTATCACATGATCTTATGTAAGTACTTCTGATAGTACACTCTCATATTATCAAGTAATCTTGTGACACTATTTAATGATCACCTATAATGCTCACATATTCACTATTTAGGCAAATGTTTTTATATACAGTATTGTTAAAATAAAGTGACAGTTATCACATATATACAATTTGCCTATCATATAATATACTCTACATGAGTTAATCACTATAATTTACAATATGTAAATCTTGAATAACATATAGTTATCATTTACATACAAGTTAGGCCTAAGACCTAAGAGCACAAGGTCATGCTGAGTAAGAAATTTTATCACGCTCGACATACTTTTTCATCATGTGTAGCTCTCTACACCTCACATGAGTAGTTTTATCAATGCCAATGAAATCATTCAGCACTGAGTCAGATTGTAAGTCAGATATGAGCTCCTTTGGTATCTCAACTAATGTGAAATTGTTGATTTGTGATTTCACAATATACTTGGTTTTGCTATTCCTAAGCATAAGATGTGATTTTATTTCTAGAAACTGTGTGGCCATAGACAGAATAGTGAGCAGATATTGATTATCAGATTTTGTTTTTGGTAATGGACCAACACAGTCAATAAGAACCTTACTGAATGGTTCATCAAATGCAGGTATAAGTTGTAAAGGAGCAATTGAGATTTTCTGGTTAGGTATCCCTACCATTTGACATGTATGACAAGACCTACAATACTCTTGGACATCTTGTTTTAATTTGGGCCAATAGAAATGGTTGAGTATTTTATGGTATGTTTTAGTTACTCCTAAATGACCTGCCATGGGAGAATCATGAGCTAGACTCAAGATTTCCTTATGATATGATTTTGGGACAACAATTTGATGTACAATTGCCCAATCATCTTCAGGGGAAGCTTCAGGGGGTCTCCACTTTCGCATTAATATGCCATCTTTTTTGTAGAAACAAACAGGGACCTTGACAGCTTCATCAATAGTAAGACATCTTTTATGAAGATCAATGAGTGATGGATCATGCTCTTGTTCATAAATTAACATGTGTTTAGAATGAGGATCATTTTTCAAAGAATCACTATCAGAAATAGAGGATGAAACCTCAGAACTAGAAGAGGATGAAACCTCAGAACAAGGAGGGGATGAAACCTCATGAACACTAGCAGAAGAAGATGAAACTTCATCAGAACTAGCAAGAGCGGGCGAAACCGCATTAAAATAGTGATCCTGCTCAGAAGGTGAATCACCCCTGGCAATAGGCTTTTTCAATGAAGAATATGCCTCATTAGATCGCTGCTTGGCTTGAACAATAGGCTGTTTCAATGAAGAATTTGCCTTTAGAATAGGATAAGGACCATCTTTAACAAGTGGTGAGTGACATTCATCATCAAACAAGGAGCTTAAAAACCCACTATCAAAGTCATCTCCCACAGACGAATCCCCGCTATTAGCTAACTTTTTAGCCATAGCCCTAGTAACAGCACAAGCAGGATATATATCAGAGTCCTCTTGGACAGAATCCTCAATAGAACAAGGCTGATCAGAAACAATGGGGTCTAATGATACCTTACCCCCAGCTAAATCATTGCCTAAAAGCAATGCGACTCCTTCAACAGGAAGTTGTGGCCTAACACCAACAATAACTGGCCCTTTGACTAACTCCGATGTGATATGAATACGATGGAGGGGGACTTTAGTAAAACCTAATTCAATGCCTTGCATCAAAATATGGGTACCCGTGAATGACTCCTCAGATAAAGGAAGGACACCTTCTAACAACAAAGTCTGAGATGCACCCGTGTCTCTAAGAATCTTAATTGGCTTTGAATTGGTATCATCACTTGACAGTGACACAGATCCTTCCGACATGAAAGGCTTATAATCCTCCATAATATCACTATGAGTAGATTTCTCAGTATGAGTATATGAATCCCAAACAATGGGCTTTCTTGAAATGGGAACTGTAGCACAACCATTTGAATGAGCAGAACCAGACATCTCTCTTCTATTCTTAATCCTATAACATTCAGAAATAAGATGACCAGGCTTTTTACAATAATTACAGGTGACATTTGATTTTGAACCTGAAGAATTTGATTGATCTGATTTTGAGCTAGAACTCCGTGATGAATTAGACTGGTCTTTTGCTTTGTTTAATGTATTTGATGATGAGGACTGATTTGATTTAGAGTCATATGAAGGTTTGTTACCCTGATAACCTCTAAAGTTTGAGTTAGGATTACCTTTGATAAAACTACCCTTATGAGTAAGAGCATAATCATCAGACAAGGTGGCAGCTTGACTCAAAGTTTCTACCTTGTGTTCATCTAAGTAAGTTCTAATGTGATACTGAACACAGTTTTTAAATTGTTCTATAAGCATTAGCTCTCTGAGCTTCTTAAACTCTTCAGATACATCTTTAGAGACAAGCCACCTGTCAAAAAGCTGCTCTTGCTCTCGAGCAAACTCAACATGGGTTTGGTCACTCTGTTTGTGGGCATTTCTAAATTTTTGTCTGTAAGCTTCTGGTACTAGTTCATAAGCTTTAAGAATTGCATTTTTAACTAGGTCATAATCAGAGCATACTTCTCCTGAGAGAGAGGCAAATATTTCACTTGCTTTACCAATGAATACACTCTGGAGCATAACTGGCCATGCAGATTTAGGCCAGTCTAGGCTCTGAGCGACTTTTTCAAAATGCGTAAAGTATTTATCAACATTTTTTTCTTGAAATTTAGGTACAAATTTGAGAAATTTTGAAGCGTCAAACCTATTTTCAAAATGTTGATGCATAGTAGCATGTTCATCAGATTTGGATTTAGCTTCTATTTCAAGCCTCTTTAATTCAATTTCCTTTTCATTTTGCATTTGTTGTTCTCTCAATCTTATTTCTTTTTCGTTTTGTAATCTAAGTTCAATCTCTCTCATTTCTCTTTCATTTTGCAATTCTTTCTCTTTTAATTCAAGCTCTTTGAGTCTAATAGGATCATGCTGGCTTGGCTCGAGGGTAAGCTTCAATGCTTCCTCAGGCAGAAGTGCTTCTGCGACCAAATATTGCATTAGTAGATTTTTGATAGTCCCTTTTCTGTAAGAAGTTTTCACAGCCAAGCCAACATGTTTAGCCAGTGCCAGAAGATCAGTTTTCTTTAACTTGTCAAACTCCTCCAAAGAGGGCGCTTCTAAAAATGTCTCAACCTCAAAACTCATTTTCAATTAATTGCTGTCTTCACAATTAAAATGTACAAGTTTTGGATATCGAATTTTCAAATATTTGAATTTTAGCTTGTTGTAGTTATATCCCGGACAAGCCCCCAATTTCTGTTACGTTCGAAAATAACAGAAAGTAAAAACAGCAATTAACATATGATAACAATATATTTATATTTTGAAAACTAAATAATATAACAATATAACTATAATATAAAGGAGGTTTAATACTTAAGTGATGTCCAATCAATGATACGGCTT
Source organism: Owenia fusiformis (assembly GCA_903813345.2). Taxonomy (NCBI): domain Eukaryota; kingdom Metazoa; phylum Annelida; class Polychaeta; order Sabellida; family Oweniidae; genus Owenia; species Owenia fusiformis. Next base: position 21,920,945 of record CAIIXF020000002.1, on the reverse strand, counting down.
ATTCTTGATGTCGATAAATGTCGTTGACGATCCTTGAGAATGTTCCAGAACACGAAATGTTTCAATAATCGTTAATAGTTCTCCAATGTTTGTAATAATCCAATAATGTTTGTTGTAATCCTATAATGTTCGTATCCAATAATGTTTGATGATAATCCACAAATGTTTGATGATAATCCACAAATGTTTATGATAATCCACGAATGTATATGATAATCCGTATATAGAGTGTGTTATAATATATGTCCATATAAAGTCCTCAGGTTGTATGTTTGTAGTGTTATAAATGTTCCCACAGTATGTGTCTGTTATTTCCGCTAATATAAGAAGATGTCCTTTTGATAAAAACTTTGAAATTCTGCTTTATTTAGTTCCTTTGAGATGTCCAGTTATGATTACTTAATTATCTGCTACAGAGTAGATGTCCAGTTATGATGACTTAATTTATCTGCTAATGAGAGTCACTGTGTTGTTCTTTTTATAATGTGAAAGAATGATCCAGAAACGAATCTTCTGGAACTACATCTTGATTGGACATCTTTAGTGACATGATTAAATTTTAATGAATGGTTATAATTTCTAGAAATCTCTGGATGGTCAAGGGTTAATGAATCATTCAGTTCAGTTTTGTTTACTAGATACAGTGTATAATGTCATTGTGACCTTGACCTAAGATCTCTAATAAAGAATAGCTCAACATATACAGAAAGTATTGATTACAAATTAAACTATAGATGAATATAGTATAATAAAATATACAAGTAGCTCACTACTGTAACAAGTAGTATAGTGAACAAGCCATTATTTCATAACAAACTATTGAAATTAAATGCTTTATATATCCAAAAGGATATCAAGCTGTTAGAATATTGTATTAAATGTATGTAATATTACTGCTAAATAAAAAAATCTATGCCACATTCACCTGCAGTATCTGACATATACTGGTAGGCAAGTGAGTATGACATATTCCGCAGATACCACACAGTGAGAACGTGATACAGACTGTTTTGATTTGATTGGTCCAGAGGATCTACTCTAAATGTAAGACTATGCTAAAATGCCATTAAAGGTATCGCTTCGAGCACTTAAATATGAATCCTTGAGTGATTGAGTAAGTTCATTACGTGTGATTGGTAAGTGATACTTTTGAAAGTATTAGAAAGATATAAATCGCAATAACGAATGCCACAGTACATAGGTATTTGTGATTTTTATGTTTTGTGTCTAGCCTTTGAATATATAGTACCCCGGACAGGTTGAATGATGCAGTCGTGTTTTTACTATATATTTGCAATGGAACAACCATTCTTATTGAAAGGACGATTCTCGGTTTGGAGAACAGTCTCCTGGGCTAATAATTTTTTTCATGAAAAATATAGAAATATTACCCAAATTAAACTATGAATATTCAAAAGAGGACATTTAAATCTACAAGATGTAAAAATAACAAATTGGTCTGAAGCAGGGATAACGCTCAATTAGACCGATTCAATAAAATACAAGTCTCGATTTAGGGAAAGAAGTTCATCAGTGTACTACGCTAATATTTTTTTGCGAAAAATCTAGAAATATTACCCAAATTAAATTATGACTATTTAAAAGAAGACATTCAAATCTATATTATGTAAAAAAATCAAATGTGTCCGAAGCAGGGATAATGCTCATTTAGATTGATGAACTTCGTTCTCCAAACCGAGAATCGTCCTTTTCAAGATTTATTCTAGAGACAATTTCCAACATGGAAAATAAATATTTTATCAGGCTTATATTTTGACAGGCTTTTTCAAAAACGCTTCACTGTCAATAAAAGACGGGTTTTTGCTTGAACAATTGAACTTATAACGTCATTTAAAATATTGCCTGGATATTGGATTTTCGGCTGCCTAAAGTCTTTCCATATATATTTGTTGCCATATTAATAATAATTATGGCTGATTATTGTTATTCACTTTTGTCATATTCAATATTATTACAGTGCATTAGACCAATAAAAACTTGTTGCTCTGGGTCTCATTTTGTGAAGCGTTCCCTAGATAAAGCCCAGATACAGGAGGTCAATCTTCTTGTCAAGAGATACGAGTTCAACCAGATCGAACTGTTCAATACTGTCCAAAATGAGGTAAAACATTACAAATCTCCAACTTCAAGTATTTCCGGCATTAGATCCTTCAAAGATGTTAATATAGCTGTGTCACATTCTATCATGAAATTGTTAGGGAAACTTGACATATTCAAAGCATGGTACAATTTACGTGCCACAGGGTTGCATGCTGAGTGACGGCGCTGGAAAATCCCAGTGGCGAAAAAGGTGCGTTTTCAGAGAAGTGACCCAGAGTGACAAGTTATACATTGGCCTTATGTACTGTAATAATATCACTCACTATGACAAAAATGAATGACAATAATCAGCCATTAATATGGCATCAAATATACATCTGGAAAGACTTTAGGCGACCAAAAATTCAATAGCTTGACAATCTTTGAAATGACGCAGCTGATGAAAATATAAGTTTTTACAAACCGGCTTTATGTACCCGTAACACGTCAAAGTATGGGATAAATACAATTATTATATCATTGCTAGAAATTGTGTGATTTGATTGGTCGAGTCAGTACCATGTGATCAAAAATACCATAACGTATTTCACAGCTCCCTCAATTTTAGGATAATAAAAGACGTATTGCCCGGCGTATTGCCCGCCCGGGAATTCTGACAACTACACTGGACGAAAATAAAGTGTACCATTCAATGATACTTGTACGTAATTATGTTCACTTATGGATTAATGATATATTAATTGATTAAAATAAATGATCATAGGGAATGTCTAGCAATGATATAATAAAACAAATATTTCATTCTATGTTCGGGCAATACCTGTTGCACTTTCAATGATTTTTGCATCATGTATTTCCCTCGCCCTACGGGCTGCGGGCAATACATACCGCAAAAATCATTGAAAGATGAACAGGTATTGCCCTCCATAGAATGAAATATTTGCTTAATATTTAACTCCATAGAATCCAATATTTGTATATTATTAATTTTATTGATCTTTATACCTGATAACATTCCAGCTGTAGTTACTTTACTCCAGGATACACTCATCACGAGTGGGAACACAACACCTCCAATGATAATCCCAGAGAACGCATAGAGCCATCCAAGCACCAAACCCACCCAGTGTGCAAACAAAACCAGAGGGATCATGAACAATGTGACCCAAAGGATGCACCAACTCTTGAAGTTGAGTAGTTCGTCCTGGTACTGTTTGTACAAACCGTGGACTCTACATCGATATGGCTTTCTAACTCCCAATTCGGATTTCTTGTTTGACCTCATGTCTTTGTCGTCTGCACATTCAATGCATTCAACAACTGGCATACAGGTGCATACGTTGGTGTCCTCCTTACCATCTGTAAAGGCTATATCGTGGCCGGTATTTTTGGCATCGGCAGGTTTTTGTTTACCACAAAGAATACACTCATCGACTTGAAGATTCTTCCTGGTGTAAAATATATATGTTTAATATACGAATGTATATATACGAATGTGTATTTCATACTTGAGTGGGTTTGGGGTAGATATCACCCGGGAATACATATCATATCTGAGGAGCGGGCAGGATATATTGTATATGTCCCGCTCTAGGCCAAATGCGGGCAGATATAATATATCCATCCCGCTCCCGGGAATTTTTTCAAAAGTTTAAAAAAGTTTTAAAATTTAAAAAATTTAAATTTCAGAAGTTTAAAATTTTTCAAAAAGTTTAAATGTTACAATTCTATTGTATTGAACTGAAGGAATATTATGAAAATGTTAAATATAAATTGTGCTTTTACAGTAAAGGCCTATCTTGTCATTTGAAAAAGGTGAAAAAGGTTATATCTACCCCAAACCCACTCAAGTATGAGATACACCAGTTATGTACTGTCGGTTTTGGATACAGTGTTTATCCCGCGGGAAATATGTGTATCTCCCTTGGTCCCTGCGGTCCCTCGTGAGATACACATATTTCCCTTGGAATAAACCCTGTATCCAAAACCTCCCAGTACATAACCCTTATATATATAATGAATGATTCAAGAAAAAAAGTTTATAATAGCTTGATTTAATTTATATCCATCAGAATTGTTGCACAACGCGTTGCCTCACTAGAAATTATGCTAGCTCTTAAACAGCACTTCCATACAATGGGATATATCGCATTAAGGTTTATGGGAAATAAGCATACCTAAATGGGTTGATATATGGCTGGTATATGTCGTATACAATAATTGAAGCAACGGCAACCACCTCTCCTGATCCTGTTGACATTATTGCCATTAAGATGGCTATTAATGTCAGGTACTCCCCTGTCTTCCCCAAAATTGCTTGGGCAACTACTGGAACCGCCAATCCTGTTGATATATACTTAAATATGAGTACAGAGTATATAGATATTTAATGGTCATAATAAATTTTCAATTACATAAAATGCTACAAAATGCATTGTCTATATCGATATTTACTGGTTAGAGTTGAAAATCATCATAAAGTTTCAATTACACAAAATGATAGGTGAATAACCTTGTTCTAATTCATTGTTTAAATAGATATTTAATGGTATAGAGTTGAAAAACCATCACAAAGCTTCAATTACACAAAATGCTAGGTGTGAATAAAGAATGATAACCTTGTTCTAGTTCATTGTTTGAAAGTATTGGTGTTCCCTGTGAGCCCTCAATTGCTATATACGCCAGTCCAATTGCTGTTGCAAGCGTAAAAGGTATCGAGAACCAAGTTATACCAGCGGCGAAAAATCCCCAAACGCTACCATGCCCAGGTTTAGCTGCAACACTACTCTGCCAAAAGGCCTGGTCTCCGAGTTCTGAACTAAATCCCAATATGACAATAATAACACCAAACATTAAACCACCCGATGAGACTATTGTGACGTAACTTCCTTCAAGGTTGCCATCTGGTCCAGTTGTATTCTGGAGGTAGTCGTAGATGATATCAGAGCTTCCGTATGCTAAATTCAAAGTCTCAATTTCCGATGGCGACTTTAAAAACACTTCTGTTACTGTCACAATAAGAAAAACGAAGACCAAGGTAGTGTTGAAGAAAGAAACATAGAATGTTGCGCCCAAACCGCCAATTAAAGTGTATGAGCCTGAAAAAGTATAAGATTACATGAATGAACTTACAGTCGATTTCACCTCCTGACTAACTGGCTAGTATACAATGCGTATCAAAAAAAACAGATTGTTATCTTGGAAAAGCACAAAACCACACTGGGCAAAATCGGTAATATTGTAGGTTTCTACACGCCTCTTATTTGCCCCTATAAGGGGTTTTAAACGGGTGTAACCTAATATAATATTAGCCGAATAACAGGAGTAGATACGGGTATCTTATTCGGAAAAAAATATATTCTATTATATCCTGTTATCTTCGGCAAATAATAATATGTGTCTCCTCTTTACAATGATATATCATTCATTGATATTTGGTCATGGTTGGGTGAGTAATCATTCCATTTGCAAAGTGGGCCAAAATTAGCTTCGGGCCAAGTTATAAACATTGCAAAAGTCAGTGTACGGAGCCCTATGCAATATTGGACGAAAACATAAAACCAATGCTGACTGCATCCTTTTAATTCAATGTACCAAAAAGCCAAATTACTCCTCTTTGCAATGGAATATCATTCATTCACAGGGAGTCATCTCTTGCCAAATAATCATTAATTTTGCAGAGTGGGGCAAAATTCAGCTAGTACCCAAGTTTAAAACATTGCAAAAGTCAGTAAAAGGGGCATAGGGGCTATCGGAAGAAGGTGTGACAGGTATGGCATAGACAGTAAAGTGTTCATACTCATACTCTTGCAAGAATACATCCTATACCCCTCCAAATTGCCACCACTTCCTTGCACATAAAGATGCGCTCATCTGTCCACGTCATGCATGATTCGGCCCTGAATCAGCCCATGTGCAAATCTTTCTCGAGGTTTTGCAATATCTGGTGGAGGAAATGTGAGCACAGATGCTCCGAGATAGCTCCAACAGAAAAAGTCACAACAATTCAAGTCAGGGGAACTTCCACTGGCACTTAGCCCTTGCACTGATTTTTTCTAAAACTCTAAAACTTGGCGCAGAGCCGATTTTGACCCACTGTGCAAATGGACGGATTTCTCACCCAATCATTACCACATGTGAATGAATGATCTATCATTGCAAAGAGGAGAGACATGGTTTTATGGAACATTAAATGAAATTGATGTAGTCATCAATAGTTTTGTGATTTTACGAGATAACTACTTGTTGCGGTTTTTTGATACGCCCTGTATATAGATGAAAAAATAAGAGTTAGCTAACAAATGGGAATCTCCCTTACCTTCTGGAAGTTAAATGCACTATTCACTATAACCTGTTCATCTTTGTTGCGTCATTCATTATTGAGCATTTAGCAAAATGTCTAAGAGATTATAAGATTATCCACGAGCTCCGGAAGTTATTATACGCAATTGCCAAAAACATGTGAAATTCTAATTTTTGTTTGGCTTTATTTTGAGCACGCATACTGGAGTATTGTAGCTTTGTACAGTTTAAAAATATTCTGACAGCAATTTTGAAAAATATGGCTTTAGTAACCCTGGGGTCAAAACAAAAGAAAGAACCCAATGGTGTTCCTCTTAATAAACTTGTTTTTCATTTTCATTCTACTGCCTTCTTCAGCGAAAGTGAAGTATTAGGGCGATCTTTGAAGTCTTATTTAAAAACCTAAGCAGAAGAAACAAACTTTTCGCAGATTGCCACTACTCGAAAAATGGAAAATTGTAATTCGCTTCACATTTATTTCTATCAGATACCCTGCATGGTAGTCAAAATTTGCCTACATTAATTCAAACACCACATCGAAGTGTAGTAGAAACTAGCCGGTGAAAATTCGAACAAACGAAGGTGGTAAGCAAGAGACGTGGCTGTTATCTCTAAAGCTCTCAGATATGTTGGTTTCCCTCCCCTGCGTTGAGTTTGAGGTTCTTTCCCAAAATAAATTTTGAAACATCTTAATCCAGGCAAGCAACGCTTACAACCTCAATATAATTAACATTCTTATACATATTCATAAAAATTATTTAATAGGAATTCTAGGCACGTGTGCCACTTTTTCTAGAGTACATACGAAATCAATGAAGTCTTATCTAGCTGTAAGCTAGAGACTCGAGTAAAGTTGAAATATCGTCTTTTGGCATTAAATGTTCCACTGTTCAACAATAAAATAAAAAAAGCTATGGGACAAATATTGGATCGAAAATTGTACAATGTGACAATGAGAGGTAAAAGAGGAAGTAATAAGAGGCTTCTGTTGTGGGTAAAATAGGTGCGTGTAGCCTATATGTGAGTTCCTAACTGCAAGTGGGAACATTGATGACATTGAAAATATCAATTGTTCAATTTTATCTTCTGATTGGATATTTGAAAGAGAAGTTTCTGATAGGCCGCAGGTGATTCTGTTGAGATACATTTCTTGTTTGTGAGATAAGGTATGACACGCAATACCCATGTCCCCACCGTATTATTGAGCCTAAATACGAAACAGTACATCAACTAAACAATTTACCAATAACTGCTGCTAGAATCATACAGGTCAATTCAATAGAAAGATCCCTTATAAGACTTGTGAGTACCACACTGCCTCCAAGTAACAACATCATGGTTATTAAAATGTTTGTGATAACAGCAAACACGCAGAACACAATGTGCGTGGGTCCCCCAAATCGTGCACGCATTACCTGCAAACAATGACGATCAGAAAGGTTTAATCCTAATCTTGTTGTCGAATATTGACAAACGATAGAAAATTAGAAATGACAGTCACATACAGGGTGGTCAAAAAATGGAAACCCTAATACCATTTTCCTCATATCTTTGTCATTTTAAGAAATAACTCCCTGATATTTTACACTTTTGTACATCATTCAATTTGCAACCAGTCTTTTGTATTTCATGACCATCAGGTTGATAGTCACAATGTTACAGTACTTTAAAGAACATGCCCAGTGGCCACTATTGCGTTGTGGGGAAACCTGTACTCATCGTTTAAAATGTCCCTACCTGTGGGGATACGGCAGAGATAGAGTATATGTAATGAGAATGACCTCAGGACAACTGCAAACCTCAAAAGTGAGATCATTTGTGTTATTCAGGCCATACTTGCTGAGGAATACATTCGGGTCATTGACAACTGTGCTGTTTTGCCTACAGCGCGATAATGGCCAAATCTGAAGCATGTTATTCAAAGTGCTGTCAAATTGTGACTATCAGTCTGATGGTCATGAAATATGGTAAGTTGGTAGGATATTGAATGATGTACAAATGTGTGAAATATCAGGGAGTAATTCCTTAAAGTGACAAAGATATAAGGAAAATGCAGGGTTTCCATTTTTTTGACCACCCTGTACTACCTGAAGGAATGTTTTTGCGCCAGGAGCCTTTGTTTTGAGTTGAATCGAAAGGTTTGCGAGGGTAAATAGTTGTATTGTAGCAGCAGATCCATACCAAAATGCTCCACTTATACCAAACTAAATAAAATAAAACGGCAAAACATTTTACGTACATTATCCTTAGAGTATTGAATAAATATCGTTTTCTAAGTATAACAAAAAGTTGTAGAAAGGAGCATATGGACTAACTATGCTGCATGTCAAAGAGGATTGGTTCCCTATTTTCTAACATAACAACTGACTATAAAATAATCAACAACCAAAAGACTCGAACCAATATGTCGATAACTTTTTGGATTTTTTGTTCGGAAATAAGACCAAATCTCGCGATTCAAATTCTGAAGTGAACAAAATGGCGGCTGTTTGAATTCGAATTGTGCAATCACGACATTTTGAGTTGGAACCCTGGGAGCCAATCCTCCTTGCTGTTTGTAGTATTTATTAGAAAATGAACTGCAATCGTCACATTTACCTACCTTAACAGCAAATGTTGTAGATTGTAGCAGCGTTGCCGCCCATGTCATCTGAGACACGATGACTGTGGCTGTCATGCCAAGAGACACTTTACCTCCTGCATCAAACGAAGTGTCAACATTCGACGCATCCCCGTAGACGTATTTCCGGATACAATGGAAAGTTATTGCAATCAAAACAGAGAATAAGCCGAATCCCAATATGAGTAGGATCCCATCACGTAGTTCAATTGTTGGTTGCACACCATGTATCACTCGTCTAAGGTAAAAACATTGCAATACAAGTTTTGTTATATACATGTAGCTTTTTGAAATCTCGCTGAATTCTCGTTTTTATGACTAGATTGGCATATTTATTTACTGTTTCCATCAAAATCTGCATGTCAACAACAAAAATACTTACTTTTATGTTATATGAGCTTTTTATTTCAAATATTTGATAAATCCTACAAACACAAGTACTGCCATTAATTTATCGAAGTGGTTGAATTGTTGCTTCCTAAACCAAGACCGAAGGTCAATGTTTGAAGCTGGCATTCGATCCACGACGTGATATATAACACAAACAAAGAGTGGTGTGTAAAACGTTTCCACACATGACAAACCGCTTTATTGAATGAAATAAAATCAAACTACAGGCATGTAGGAGAATTGGTTATCATTTTTTCAATTATTCCACGATGTAATGTCCTATAAACTTGTAATCTTGGATTATAATAATGGTTCCTGAATGTTGGGGGTATAGACATACATGTGGCTTTATAACACGTACCCAGCAAACAGTGACGTCCATGTAACGTCACTCATATGTGGTATATAAGTTCACTGGAGACGTTGTATATTTCCGTTATATAAACGTCAAAGTAACGTAAAATTGTGACATTCAGCAAAACGTCGGTGGATGGTTAAAAAATGACGTTGTAGTAATGTGTTAGTAAAGTTCGAAATTTGTGCTGGTGTGAAAAACGTAACAATGACGTTGAATTTTTACCAGTTTGGTTCATTTGCAACGTAATATAAACGGTAAAATTTAACGTTGTCGTAACGTTTTTTAAATGTGTAAAATATTTGTAAGTGCAGGAAACATTACAAAGACGTTGCAGTTCTCACCAAATTGTTTCATTTGCTACGTAATATAAACGGTAAAATTTGACGTTGTCGTAACGTGTTTTAAATGTGAAAGATATTTGTAAGTGTAGAAAACGTTACAAAAACGTTGTGTTCTCACCAAATTTGGTACATTTGCTACGTAATGTAAACGGTAAAATTTGACGTTGTCGTAACGTGTTTTAAATGTGAAAGATATTTGTAAGTGTAGAAAACGTTACAAAGACGTTGCACTTCTCACCAAATTGTTTCATTTCCTACGTAATATAAACGGTAAAATTTGATGTCGTCGTAACGTGTGAAAAACGTAACAATGACGTTGAATTTTTACCAGTTTGGTTCATTTGCAACGTAATATAAACGGTAAAATTTAACGTTGTCGTAACGTTTTTTAAATGTGTAAAATATTTGTAAGTGCAGGAAACATTACAAAGACGTTGCAGTTCTCACCAAATTGTTTCATTTGCTACGTAATATAAACGGTAAAATTTGACGTTGTCGTAACGTGTTTTAAATGTGAAAGATATTTGTAAGTGTAGAAAACGTTACAAAAACGTTGTGTTCTCACCAAATTTGGTACATTTGCTACGTAATGTAAACGGTAAAATTTGACGTTGTCGTAACGTGTTTTAAATGTGAAAGATATTTGTAAGTGTAGAAAACGTTACAAAGACGTTGCAGTTCTCACCAAATTGTTTCATTTGCTACGTAATATAAACAGTAAAATTTGACGTTGTCGTAACGTGTTTTAAATGTGAAAGATAATTGTAAGTCTAGGAAACGTTACAAAGTCCTTGTTTTCCCACCAAATTGGTTCATTTGCCACGTAGTGAAAATGGCTAATTGTAACGTTGTCAAAACATGGTTTGAATGAGAAAAATATTTGTAATTGTAAAACACGTTACAAAGACGTCGTTTTCTGACCAAAATGGTTCATTTTCAACGTAGTGCAAACGGTTAATTTCAACGTTGTCGAAACGTGTTTTCAATTGAAATGTAAAAAAATATTTGTAAGTGCAGGAAACGTTACAAAAAGACGCTATGTCCTCACGAAATTGGTTTATTTGCAACGTTGTCGAAACAGTTAATTTTGACGTTGACGAAACGGGTTTTAAACGTGAAAAATACATATACATGTATGTGAAAAAGAACGTGACAAAGACGTTGTGGTCTCAACAAATTCGTTTAATTTGTGACGTGATGTAAATGTTAAATATATAACGAATATACATGTATGCCTCGAGTTGTGGTAACTTTAAATACTGATCGGTGAAGGCACAGGCATATGTTGGCTCACACAGATGAACTTAACGTGGTAATTGAGAGTGAGAGTGGAAATATGATGTAAAGAAAACGTTTCTCCGACGTTGTAATTTTGCCATGGGTTATTGCTGACAAAAGTCTGAGGTTCTGTCCCGGGGGGTTCACTCCAATATACCTCTTAATACCTATGTGCCGCGCCAAAGACCCCCTTTTTGAGCATTTTTTCCATGTCAATTTCCTCTCAAAATTGGAAGTTTCCATGTATTATTCCTCTCAGAGTTATAAAATTCCATATTTTCTTCCTCTGAACTTCATAGATGTCCATGTCGACTTCCTCTGGAGCTTGCCGGTGTAAAAGAAATTATGGTCCCCTGGGGATTATGGTCCCCTTTCTTAAAGGCCCTTACTGGCCCTGATTGTGGATACGATAATAAGGGAGAGTTGTATTTAGGTCACCATATAAATCAATGGAAAGTAGGACCATAATTTGATAGGACCTCCTACCCTTTTACATCGGGACTAAAGTTTGCGAATTATCGGTAAATTGACTAAAGCTCCACTCTTCCGGCGATTTGTCAGACCTCGGGACAAAAATGTTAGTCCCTTTCAACAAGGGCGAGCGTTACAAACGGAAAGTACATCGTTCGCAAATTTGATGTATGTCTCGTTCGGCTTTTTATCGTATTCTGTTCTATCAACCAATAGAAATAGAGGAATTCCCGCGTCGAAATCAACATGGAGGACAGTTCCAAGTTCAAGAATATTGCTGCTTAAAAGCAACTTGGGAGCCGTACTGCCAGCTTTCGAAGGTAAGAATGATGCATGCATGTTACACAATCACCAAAGGCTAAAATGAAAGCATTCCATGGCCGGTACTTGCAGCGAGAACACAAATAATCTCATGTGAAAGTTGGGATCGTTTCAATTTTCATAATTTTTGAAATGAACTTTTGAATATTCTGATATTTGAATCGATGTTATTGATATTCAATTTCATCACGATTTTCAATCAGAATTCCCGGTTCATAATTTTCGTTAGGTCAATTACAAGGGGTCCAGGGGTCAATTAACCATCAGCGACTTTCAAGTCAGATCCGGTCCCTTGGATCTGGCGCAGATGTGTTGATTGGATGGTGAAGTGTTTATGGCAAATGGTTTATGCTTATCCCTTTCCCGGACTATAGTCCTGCACTGATCGCATTCATTTGCCTGTATGATTACAACTTGGGAGAATTATCTATGCCCCTTACACTTAAGATACCTACCTCAATGCATTATAGAACTCAAGATGTAACTTCTAATATATTGGAACCGCCGATTGTCTGGGTATATCGGTAGAACGAGAACATTTTCTCTTTTTCATCGAGAGAGATTCCATCACTTTTCAAAATGGCGGTTGGATTTAAACGGGGAATCCCCCGTTTGGCTGTCCCGGATGTAGCCCGGAAGTACCAATATGGAGGAATTTGACGGTTGAAAAAGGTTAAATGTTACACGCAAATATTGCGATCAAAAACGAAAATGTCTTCGTTCTGCCGATAAACCCAGACAATTGTGGATTCAACTACACGAAAAGAATGCTTAATTACCAAGGAATCTATTGAAGTAGGTATCTGAAGTGTAAGATCAGTAAAAAATTCTCCCATGTTGTAATCGTACAGGCAAATGTATGGGCTCCGTACAGGACCATAGTCCGGGAACGGGATAAGTTTATGCAGTTATCTTAATCTTGATGGTGATCTCTGTTAGATCTACCTCTTTCAAAGAATAGACATTGCCCGGGGAGTCAGTGATTGCCATCTTTAGCCTGATAGATAATCATGATGGCAGAAATACACAAACATGTATCAGTTTCATATGCTTTAGAAAATGTACATGTTTGCGAACAAATAGTTCAGAAGACAATATAATCGTCGATTTAATTCCTCACTTAAGTTACATAAACGGTTTTTCGAAAAACAGTTAAGGTACAGCTTGAAAGTAACATTTTGGTAAAAAAATTGCTATACCAGCACATGTTATTTTCTGGTACAAAATAAAGTATGAAGACATTTGTCAATTGCCTTGCTTTTTTCAGGAAAGTATCATTCCATTGTCTTCTTTAATCACTGGGGAGTATCGTGATGCAACAACACCGTGTTGTTGCATCAAGATGGCCAGACTTCCGGTGATAGATTTTCGTACGATATGTTGTTTCCCCAATTTAAACCCATTTCTAGGACGACCTTTTCAATAACCACACACGTGAAGTTAGCGCACGGTCTATATTTTAAGAAACTCTCATTAGTATACATGTAGCATCATCAAGAAGCAAGAAGTTCACGGTTTTAGTTCTCCACTATTGATGCAACAACACCAAACCGAAGATGCAACAACACTCCTCTAGATTTGAGCAATGATGCAACAACACCAATTAATAGTATTATTTCAGAAGACCATAAATCTCGGGAGGAACAGATTTTTAAATGCTACTATTGCAACACCGGGCCAGTACCCATTTGTGTTCTTCCCAGGCATTCAAAATACACGTCCTGTGGGCAAAGATTCTTTATATGTATTTTCAAAAATTTATACTTATAAATATCATAATGTACTGGAAGTTGTTTTATAACATAGTTCAATCACCTTTAACATTGCAAGCTATAGTAACCCAATCTATTTTCATAAACCCCTGTTCCATAGCTTGATGACCCTGATACCAGTTAGTATCATTCAAAATGGTGGACAAACATCTTTCGTTCTCGGTAAACACGACGAACTTTTGGAAATTTTGCACGGCGCACATGTAGAAGTATTGTTCTCTTTGGATTCGTTCTCCCCGATTGAGTAAAAAGGTAGGTAATAGGATTTAGGTCCCAAAAAGGTAAATTGATAGGGGTACAGTAATCCCAGATTCCCCCTGGGCCCTCGGGAAATATCATAATGTCTCCCGGAATAAAACCAATATTGAATCCCTCTCAGTAAATAACCTCTATATAATAGCATTGTATAACTGCAATATCATTAAACCAACACTCATCGGAAGTTATGGCGTTTTGAAAACTCAAAATCGCTAAAGGTGCCCCATGTAAAGTCAATGGGAAATTTTTTTTGAAGTGTAAAATACGACATATATACGACCGAGTACAGCTTAATTTAATGAAAGCCTTTAAATGAAGGGTACCTCAAAAGCAATCTAGCTTCAAAATTCGGAAACAAAAATGTCTAGGTCAAAATCTAGGTCAAATTCAAAGTTTTCCTTATTTTTGTGATTCTGACACTACACTTCAATTATATTCTTCGATATTGTGTATACTTGTAGCCAAGAATGTACTTATAGTGTTAGCCTTTTGCCGTCAGAAAGTATTTTAACCCACTTTTGAGATATGGGTGTCCAAAAAGTAGATCAAAATAAAAAAATTCTCCAAATTTAACGTTTGAGTTATGAATAAAGAATATAATTTTCCCAGGAATCAGAATCTGCAAACCAAATTTCGATCCGACTTCCGGTTCGGAAGTTATGGCGTTTTGAAATTTCGATAAAAATCGATCTGATGGTATCCTGATAGAAAGTCAAGAGTAGCGAAGAAAATGTTGAAAAATCCATCCATCCTTCAATCCATCCTTCCTATCCTATCATACTATTATATCCTATCGTTCCTTCTTATTCTATCCTATCCTTCCTATCCCATCCCTTTTATCCCTATCCGTTCCTTCCTATCTATCCTTCATATCCTTTCCTTCCTATCTATCTATCCTTCCCATCCTTTCCTTCCTATCTTATCCTTCCTTGCTGTGCTATCCTATCTTTCTTCTCTATTCTCTCCTATCGTTACATCCTATTCTGTCCTATCCCTCCTTTCTATTTCATCCATCCATCCATCTTTTTCTGGATGACTCGGCTTAAAAAGTCTAGATCTGGAGTCTGAAATTGAACTTGTTCAATTTCCAAAGTCTAGTTATATTAGTACTTTTTAAAGAATTTCCATACTATACGGTAAATCAAGGGGATTTAATTTAGAAAATGAATAATCTTTATTTTTCAGATACAATATCAATGAGGTTGGCTCCCGGGGATTCAATATTTAGCCTATGTATTTAGTTTACCTTGAATATCCTTTTAACTTTGATAAAGACAAATACATTAAAGAACCAAACAAAATACGTTTCATTCATGAACCACGCACTCACGCGTTTTATTCATTTCCCGACCAACACCTATAAACAGAACATAAAACAGTTTCTCTAGATATTCAATGATACATAAATTGGCGTTTTTGCATCAGCACATTGGTGTTGTTGCATCATCGATAATAAACAGAGTGGTGTTGTTGCATCAATAGTGAGGAATTAAAACCGCGAATTTCTCGCTTCTTGATGATGGTACATGCATACTAATGAGAGTTTTTTTAAATATAGATCATGAGCTAACTGCATGTGTATGATTATTGAGCAACTCGTCCTAGAAATGGGTTTAAATTGGGAAAACAAAATATCGTACGAAAATCTATCACCGGAAGTCTGGCCATCTTGATGCAACAACACGGTGTTGTTGCATCACGATACCCCCCAGTGTTTAATGATATCTAGTAGGAGTTCAATGGGAACTCCAGGAAATTCCGATATTTCACACTTTCTATTTTTCCAAATTTTCTTTCAAAGTTTCCAGACAACACAGGAGCTACCATTGACCTGTTTCCAGGTTTACTAAAAGTAGACAGTGTAATGATACTTTCCTGAAAAAAGCAAGGAAATACACACATGCCTTCATACTAAATTTTGTACCAGAAAATAACATGTGCAGGTATAGCAATTTTTTACCAAAATGTTACTTTCCAGCTGAACCTTAAGATCTGCACTTTTAACCCGAACCGTTTGTGTAACTTAAGTGAGGAATTAAATCGATGATTCTGTTGTCTTCTGAGCTATGCCTATTTTTTGCAAACATGTTCATTTTCTAAAACATATGATGCTGATACATGTTTGTGAGAAAAAATGTTGTGGGGATTCTGCCTACAATTCGTGAAATAAGGAAAAAAGAAAAATCGTACCTTCGACGTTCCGACATTTTGTTACCAAAACGAACCGTTTCGGTAACCAGTGTAATCGAGCGGATCACCAGTGAATAGATAGCATACTATATTTAGGGAGTTCTTTAATTTTTTTGAAAATAACATGGCAGAGAAGCATTGAAATATGAGGTCACAGATATGATAGCTAAACTACAAAACAAACTAAAATAAACAAAAGTAAGAACATGTATAAATGTTTCTATTTTTACATGTTCTGTTTCAATGTGGTCCTTTAATTGCTTATTTTTTAGATTCAGAGAAGTTCCAAACATTCAAAATTTTACTGTAATCTCATCTACTCTACGACCCCCACTTAAATTTGTAAAAAACATAAGTGGGGGTAACCAAACTCGTCTGGCCCTGTTATCCACTCCCTGATTCTGAAATGTCGTAGACCAACAACGTCAGCCGTAGATAACTGGGCCATACAGGTTTTTGTTAAAGTGGGGGTAGAATGCGATAAATCGCATGATGTATGGTCTCTCTAAAATTCTCTTATTTTTAACATGGGAAATCGTCACTTCAGCAAATTCACATGTCATTTATTTATGTTCCAAAATTCACCCTATGCAGACAGAGCCTGTGGGAAATATTGGGTGCGGAGCAAATGAGCGGGGGTGCGGAGCTAACGGTCATTTTTGAATTTAAATTTGGGATATTTTTGAAACTAAGCCGTTTTGGGACTTCAAATATACCAAGATATGTGTATTTGACACCAAATATCAATACAATTGTGAAAATAGTAGCGTAATTCATTCTGTAGCGACGCAGTGTGCCTTAAACCTTTCCCAGACCTATATATTTTGAAATTATCCTTTTAATACTGAGTCCCCAGCATTCATAAAAAATGGTGTTCAAGGTACACTATCTATACAAATTATTTTTGCATCTTGGAAGCCAGGCAGTATCTGTGTGCTTTTATAAAAATTCGGAAATGTTTTTCAGATATGAGCCCCCTCTAAATATTGGGTGCGGAGGAGCTCCATAAACGTACCTCCGCACCCAATATTTAGAGGGGGCTCATATCTGAAGAACATTTCCGAATTTTTATAAAATCACACAGATACTGCCTGGCTTCCAAGATGCAAAAATAATTTGCATGGGTAGTGTATCTTGAACACCATTTTTTATGAATGCTGGGGACGCAGTATTAAAAGGATAGTCTCAAAATATATAGGTCTGGGAAATGTTTAAGGCATACTGCGTCACTATAAAATGAATTGCACTACTATTTTCAAAATTTTTTGATATTTGGTGTCAAATACACATATCTTGGTATATTTGAAGTCCCAAAACGGCTTAGTTTCAGAAATATCCCAATTTTAAAATCAAAAATGACCATTAGCTCCGCATCCTCCGCTCATTTGCACCGCACCCAATATTTCCCACAGGCTCTGTCTGCATAGGGTGAAATTTATTTAGGCTAGTATTAATATGTATATAACATATGCCTGGCAAAATTTTGTGAATTTAATTTAAAATCAAACATTATCCATTATGATTTAGGTTCGCCTTTGACAGTTTTTGATGTGGAAATGTGTCTGTTATTAAGCATATTAAGCATACACCCTTTACCAATTTACGGAGACTGAAAGGTGAACTTCAACCTTCCTTGAAACTGTATGATTATCAGGCCCGTAGCCAGGGGGAGGGGTTCGCAGGGTTCGGGCAAACCCCCCCCCCCCTGGCCAAAAATTCTTTCAAAATCATGCAGTTTTCACCATTTTGAGCACTTCTCAAGTGATTTTGTCCATATTTGGGCCAAAATTGTCAAATGTGAACCCCCCCTGGAAATTTTTGAAAAATGAACCCCCCTTGGCAAATCCTTGCTATGGGCCTGATTATTGATATTTTTTAATCGAAATGGTGTTTGTTATAAGCACACGCCTTTTAACAATTGATAGAGACTGAAAAGTGTATTTCATCTTCAGCAAATCTGAAATTAAGCTTTGTTTTTATTGATCGAATTCAATGAAAGTTAATTTCTTTTAAGTTAAGTTAACTTTTATCAGCCTTTAAAAAAACTACTATTGTCATCTGTTTTTCCAGTGTACTTAGTGTACAATAGTTCTCTACTCTGTTTTCAGAAGTAGGAGATGAACCAGATTTTTGTAGCTTTCATCCATGATAACCCTGAGACCTTGTTGGATGATGGTGTTTCATACTAATCAGGTATATTATTTCATCGTTTGATTTAATTAACTTGCATTATTTGTGGCTCCTTGCTTCAGAAAGTATTCATTTGTATTTAATGCAGTTATTATTTAACTTTCACAGTTTCACAGCAAATGAGATACTGTAAATTGCTTTAATTTGGTGCTATTTAATTTGGCGCCCTGTGCAAATTTTAAAAGTATGACTGCTATATAATTAAGTTCTTTTAAAAGGTTTGAACTTAATCCTGATTGACACAATGTTAAAACATCTCAGTAGATTTACTCATCATATTCACAATTTAAAGGTCTTATCTTAATCAATACAATTTGAAATAAAAGTATAAAATAAAGTAACAGTCTTTTAAAGTACTACTATTGTCCTCTATTTTCCCATCTACCTATTCTGTTTTCAGGATTGTTGTAGCCTTCACCCATGATAACCCTGAGATGATTTTGGCTGTGTTGAGATGAGTGATGTTATGCTAATCAGGTAGGCCTATATTATTTCTAGAGGTGTCACACTGACCCGAAGTTGACCTGCCATATTTTATCTCAGAAAGTTAAGAGTCATTCTCAGGTATCTACTTTCCTACCGTTCCAACATTTCAAATTATTATCCAATAGAATATTTTAATAAATAGATCTCTAGTTAGATCATTGGATGAAGATTATGAGAGTCAACGAAGGAATGTTTTGGCTATATGATTCTACTGTAGAAATACAAAAGGATAGTACAAAAAGCTACTAGGGATCTATAAACAGATGAGCATTAGGGATTGTTTTACCCCAGAGTAGTCCCAAAAAGTCTCCTGAGACAAAGATCAGATCTGGTGGAAGAAAGATTACACCCTCAGGTGCATTTTCAGATAACCAACTAATAAAATGTTTATACTACAAGTCTCTAAAATATTTCAGACAAACTAGCAGTACAAGCAGAATGGAACATTTGACGGTTTGGAAGTTAGGCAGTCTAGAGTCCTCTGAGCTTGGGGAGTTGCGAGGAAAGTGACTTCGGTAAGTCCAGGTTAATCTATTATTCATTATAGAAGTATTTTATATATATTAAGTTTCCAGCAGAATCAAATCTAGCAAGATCCTTGTCATTCTATTCTAAAAATATAAAGTGCAGACTTTACTTCAGGAATACTAGAGTATTTTACCAAAGAATTTTACAATTATGTATTTTATTTTATATATATGGCTTCCATATTTATATTTGGAAGAATTTAAAAATTTTCCCGATTTTCGCACTTTTAATCCTCAATAACTTACTGATTTACAACACATTGTGGACCTTTGAGAAATATTGTATCTGAGATTGTAAAGAATAGATCGCTAGCTCAATTTTGGTTGAAAATGACACTGCAAAATATACAGAGTGGGTATGGGTATACAGGTTACATTTCATACTTTTCAATAGATTGATTTTTTCCAGGAAAATGTCCAAAAACAAGCAGAAATGGCAATGTGTTAAACATGCAACCAGGGAAACAACGACTGAGCTGTACAAGTCATTTGAAAAAACATTTGGAAAGTGATGAGGACCAATGAGAGCTCATGCTTTCAAGGAAAAATGAACACTTAGCATAAACAATATCTGTTCCGAGAAGCAAGCCAGTTTGAATTAAATTTTTATCTCTACAACAAGTAACGGGACAGTACTTTTAAGATTGCATAGATATAATGGCTTCATATCTGAAACATGCAATTTTTCTAGATTTATTCCCAACTTAAAATGGTCCTTATTGCTTTTTGAAAATCAATACCATGTTAACTAATAGAGCATTTGTTCAAGCTCAAATAAGAATATTTATTCATTCCCGTTCAGAAAAATAACAATATAACCCCTAAACAGTTAGGCTATAGATAATAACATTCATAGTAAAGGGGGTGAATAGATCTGCCGAGATCTGGGCACAATCTCGGAAATGAAATATTGAAAGATCATCAAAGGTTAATCCCATACTTAGTAGTGTTATAGGTAAATAACATGCGGGAATATAATTGATATCTGAGTTGAGCGGGAGATATATAAGGGTTATGTACTGGGAGGTTTTGGATACAGGTTTTATCCCAAGGGAAATATGTGTATATCCCGAGGGACCGCAGGGACCAAGGGATATACACATATTTCCCGAGGGATAAACCCTGTATCCAAAACCGACCGTACATAACAGATGTATTTCATACCTACTGATGTTCTTGGTACGTCATATACCTTATAAAGTTCCAAAATTCAAAAATATACTTAAGATACACATTTTCTTGGTGTTTTAAAGTGTTTTTTTAAGTTTCTGAGATTATCAAACTCATATAGCCTAACTCATATTTTGAAAAATAAAATTTGAAAAAAAAATTTGAAAATCTTTTTTTTAAAAATGTGAAAAAAAATTTGGGGAAAAATGGGAAATTTCAATGCATATTTAATTCTCATAATCTACTAAGTATAGGATAAATCAGTTATTAAATGCTCGATTTTTGATACAGTGTATATCCCTCAGTAAATACAATATAGTCACGATTTATTAGTTAAAATATGCCTAATTCAATTTTAAGACAAGCCAGAACGGCAAATCTCCCCACCCCCTTAACCGTTTAGGGGTTAATAAAATACTTAATAAAACTTATTAACGATAGGATAGATTTTTGATAGATGACATACGAGACTGTAATTATATTTAAGTTCAATTCTGTGTGTCAATATTCTCTATTTGGATGCTCAAAAAAGTTCTTGTGTATTAACTCATTAATTATTGGAAAAACAATATACATTTGTTAATAAGTCAAAGCATGAGTTAGTTGTGTTTTACCTTCACATGTGAAAATGTTAGGCTTAGTGTGTTATATATAATTTTACTGAACATCGGTGTCTACATCTTCCTGTACAGGAACTTTAAATTATGTTCATGTAATGATTCATTTAACTGGACGTTAGTCATTACTATCACTATATCTTGTTGATGGCATAATTAAGGTTACTAGAACATTCCTTGCATGTGTTGTCCTAACTTGATGAATTTGCCATTTATGTGACAAGCAGTTACAGTCTCTTTATTTTGGCAAAGTCGTTGTTAAGGTTGGTACTACATTCCTGGCTCATGATATCTAAGTCGAACGTAACTTGTATACTCATTTATGCGTGTCCACACTTACCTTTGCCTACAACGTTCTATAGTTAATGTTACCAGAACTTTAACTTGGCCACGTATATGTGACGTTGCATTAGCACGTTACAGTCTGTTATTTTATTTTTGCAGTCATTGTTAAGGTTGCTACTACATTCCTAGCACATGATATTTAAGTAAAATGTAATGTTGTATAAACATCTGTGCGAGTCCAGACCTTCCTGTGCCTACATCGGTCCAAGACAAACGTTACCAGAACTTTAAACTGGCCAGGTATATGTTACGTTGCATAAGCACATTACAGTCTCACTATTTTTGCGAAGTCATTGTTAAGGTTGGTTCTACATTCCTGGCACGTGATATTTAAGTCAAATGTAACGTTCTTTAAACATCTGTGCGAGTCCACACCTTCCTGTACCTACAACGTTCCATAATTAACGTACCAGAACTTAAAACTGGCCACGTATATGTGACGTTGCATAAGCACATTACAGTCTCGTTATTTTTGCGAAGTTATCTTTTAGGTTGGTTCTACGTTCCTGGCACGTGATATTTAAGTCAAATGTAACGTTCTTTGAACATCTGTGCGATTCCACAACTTCCTGTACCTACAACGTTCCATAATTAACGTATCAGAAATTTATTAGATTGGCCACGTATTTATGACGTAATGTAAGTACGTTACATTTTCGTAATTTTGGCGAAGTCATCGTTTAGGTTGGTTCCACGTTCCTTGCACGTGATATTTAAGTCAAATGTAACGTTCTTTAAACATCTGTGCGAGTCCACACCTTCCTGTACCTACAACGTTCCATATCAACGTTACCAGAAATTTAGATTGGCCACGTATATATGACGTTATGTAAGTACGTTACATTTTCGTTATTTTGGTGACGTAATTGTTTAGGTCGCTACTACGTTCCTGACACGTGATATTTAAGTCAAATGTAACGTTCTTTAAACATCTATGCGAGTCCACACCTTCCTGTACCTACAACGTTCCATATCAACGTTACCAGAAATTTAAATTGGTCACGTATATATGACGTAATGTAAGTACGTTACAGTTTCGTTATTTTGGCGACGTTATTGTTAAGGTCGCTACTACGTTCCTGACACGTGATATTTTAGTCAAATGTAACGTTCTTTAAACATCTGTGCGAGTCCACACCTTCCTGTACCTACAACGTTCCATATCAACGTTACCAGAAATTTAGATTGGCCACGTATTTATGACGTAATGTAAGTACGTTACATTTTCGTTATTTTGGTGACGTAATTGTTGAGGTCGCTACTACGTTCCTGACACGTGATATTTAAGTCAAATGTAACGTTCTTTAAACATCTATGCGAGTCCACACCTTCCTGTACCTACAACGTTCCATATCAACGTTACCAGAAATTTAGATTGGCCACGTATATATGACGTAATGTAAGTACGTTACAGTTTCGTTATTTTGGCGACGTTATTGTTAAGGTCGCTACTACGTTCCTGACACGTGATATTTAAGTCAAATGTAACGTTCTTTAAACATCTGTGCGAGTCCACACCTTCCTGTACCTACAACGTTCCATATCAACTTTACCAGAAATTTAGATTGGCCACGTATTTATGACGTAATGTAAGTACGTTACATTTTCGTTATTTTGGTGACGTAATTGTTAAGGTCGCTACTACGTTCCTGACACGTGATATTTAAGTCAAATCTAACGTTCTTTAAACATCTATGCGAGTCCACACCTTCCTGTACCTACAACGTTCCATATCAACGTTACCAGAAATTTAGATTGGCCACGTATATATGACGTAATGTAAGTACGTTACAGTTTCGTTATTTTGGTGACGTAATTGTTCAGGTCGCTACTACGTTCCTGACACGTGATATTTAAGTCAAATGTAACGTTCTTTAAACATCTGTGCGAGTCCACACCTTCCTGTACCTACAACGTTCCATATCAACGTTACCAGAAATTTAGATTGGCCACGTATATATGACGTAATGTAAGAACGTAACAGTTTCGTTATTTTGGCGACGTTATTGTTAAGGTTGCTACTACGTTCCTGACACGTGATATTTAAGTCAAATGTAACGTTCTTTAAACATCTGTGCGAGTCCACACCTTCCTGTACCTACAACGTTCCATATCAACGTTACCAGAAATTTAGATTGGCCACGTATTTATGACGTTATGTAAGTACGTTACATTTTCGTTATTTTGGTGACGTAATTGTTAAGGTCGCTACTACGTTCCTGACACGTGATATTTAAGTCAAATCTAACGTTCTTTAAACATCTATGCGAGTCCACACCTTCCTGTACCTACAACGTTCCATATCAACGTTACCAGAAATTTAGATTGGCCACGTATATATGACGTAATGTAAGTACGTTACAGTTTCGTTATTTTGGTGACGTAATTGTTAAGGTCGCTACTACGTTCCTGACACGTGATATTTAAGTCAAATGTAACGTTCTTTAAACATCTGTGCGAGTCCACACCTTCCTGTACCTACAACGTTCCATATCAACGTTACCAGAAATTTAGATTGGCCACGTATATATGACGTAATGTAAGTACGTTACAGTTTCGTTATTTTGGCGACGTTATTGTTAAGGTTGCTACTACGTTCCTGACACGTGATATTTAAGTCAAATGTAACGTTCTTTAAACATCTGTGCGAGTCCACACCTTCCTGTACCTACAACGTTCCATATCAACGTTACCAGAAATTTAGATTGGCCACGTATTTATGACGTAATGTAAGTACGTTACATTTTCGTTATTTTGGTGACGTAATTGTTAAGGTCGCTACTACGTTCCTGACACGTGATATTTAAGTCAAATCTAACGTTCTTTAAACATCTATGCGAGTCCACACCTTCCTGTACCTACAACGTTCCATATCAACGTTACCAGAAATTTAGATTGGCCACGTATATATGACGTAATGTAAGTACGTTACAGTTTCGTTATTTTGGTGACGTAATTGTTAAGGTCGCTACTACGTTCCTGACACGTGATATTTAAGTCAAATGTAACGTTCTTTAAACATCTGTGCGAGTCCACACCTTCCTGTACCTACAACGTTCCATATTTAACGTTGCTACAACTTGAGACATATATTCTGACGACGTTATCACAACGTAAAATTGTTAGCTGGGAATTTAAGGACCATAGTTTCGCTACTTGGAATTCGTTTCTTTTTTCTTATGACTGGTTTTATGTTTCATTTTCTCTGTTTTTTTCTCATTTGTCTATTTTGTAACACTTTTAGGAACTTTCTCTTCCTATCAGGAGGTTAATTTAGTGAATCCAAATTTATTTTTGAGGAACAAAGATTATATTATATTTTATATTATATATTTTAGATTTCATATGTCGAGTTTATAAATGTAATGTTTCCATCACGCAATTACCCAAATGCGAGTAGGTAGTTACCAGTTTCACCACCAGGTGGCTGATTCGGGTCAATTAACATGGTAGGTATATAATAAAGTTCCCTTAAACTTGAATATTATCAATTTAAGTGGCTCAATTTTCATATAACCCTTATGTGTCTGATACTTATACTAATGAAAATATGTCCAATGAAGCAAAATATTATCTGTCCACTAAAAGAAAAGATATTTCATTTTTTGTGATTTTATAGCATGGGGTCTATGGGGAATCTCCCCGAGCTAGAAGTCACATTTTCAAAGAAAATTATTTTTTCAAAGTTGATAAACACTTTTTAAAACCACATTTCTAGATGTAATTTTACATGTAGATTTCAAATATGATATTACTTTGACTGAATTTGGAATTGTTAATGACGTAAATCAAGATTATTTCTACTCGCATCTGGGTAATTCAATTGTTGGTTGTACACCATTTATCACGCGTCTGGGGAGAAAACATTGAATTTATTACAAGACCATCTTGAATGTTCATATATTTTTACAATGATGATGTACAAAGTTGTAGCGACGGGTTGCTTCATTATCCTTCATTATTGGCAAAATAATTAATTTGGAGGCTTGTATATTTGGGGCTAACATTTAGGTTGTTTTCAAAACGAAATGATGTACAATGTTGTAGCGATGGGTTGCTTCATTATCCTTCATTATTGGCAAAATGATTAAAATCAGAGGCTTGTATTTTTGGGTTCAATCAGTAGGTTGTTTTCAAAACGAAATGATGTACAAAGTTGTAGCGATGGGTTGCTTCATTATTGGCAAAATGATTAAAATTAGAGGCTTGTATTTTTGGGTTCAATATGTAGGTTGTTTTCAAAACGAAATGATGTACAAAGTTGTAGCGATGGGTTGCTTCATTATCCTTCATTATTGGCAAAATGATTAAAATCAGAGGCTTGTATTTTTGGGTTCAATATGTAGGTTGTTTTCAAAACGAAATGATGTACAATGTTGTAGCGATGGGTTGCTTCATTATTCTTCATTATTGGCAAAATGATTAAAATCAGAGGCTTGTATTTTTGGGTTCAATCAGTAGGTTGTTTTCAAAACGAAATGATGTACAAAGTTGTAGCGATGGGTTGCTTCATTATTGGCAAAATGATTAAAATCAGAGGCTTGTATTTTTGGGTTCAATATGTAGGTTGTTTTCAAAACGAAATGATGTACAAAGTTGTAGCGATGGGTTGCTTCATTATTGGCAAAATGATTAAAATCAGAGGCTTGTATTTTTGGGTTCAATCAGTAGGTTGTTTTCAAAACGAAATGATGTACAAAGTTGTAGCGATGGGTTGCTTCATTATTCTTCATTATTGGCAAAATGATTAAAATCAGAGGCTTGTATTTTTGGGTTCAATCAGTAGGTTGTTTTCAAAACGAAATGATGTACAAAGTTGTAGCGATGGGCTGCCTTATTATCCTTCATTATTGGCAAAATGATTAAAATTAGAGGCTTGTATTTTTGGGTTCAATCTGTAGGTTGTTTTCAAAACGAAATGATGTACACAGTTGTAGCGATGAGTTTGCTTCATTATTGGCAAAATGATTAAAATTAGAGGCTTGTATTTTTGGGGTCAATCTGTAACTTGTTTTCAAAACGAAATGATGTACAATGTTGTAGCGATGGGTTGCTTCATTATCCTTCATTATTGGCAAAATGATTAAAATCAGAGGCTTGTATTTTTGGGTTCAATCAGTAGGTTGTTTTCAAAACGAAATGATGTACAAAGTTGTAGCGATGGGTTGCTTCATTATTGGCAAAATGATTAAAATTAGAGGCTTGTATTTTTGGGTTCAATATGTAGGTTGTTTTCAAAACGAAATGATGTACAATGTTGTAGCGATGGGTTGCTTCATTATTCTTGATTATTGGCAAAATGATTAAAATCAGAGGCTTGTATTTTTGGGTTCAATCAGTAGGTTGTTTTCAAAACGAAATGATGTACAAAGTTGTAGCAATGGGTTGCTTCATTATTGGCAAAATGATTAAAATTAGAGGCTTGTATTTTTGGGTTCAATATGTAGGTTGTTTTCAAAACGAAATGATGTACAATGTTGTAGCGATGGGTTGCTTCATTATTCTTCATTATTGGCAAAATGATTAAAATCAGAGGCTTGTATTTTTGGGTTCAATCAGTAGGTTGTTTTCAAAACGAAATGATGTACAAAGTTGTAGCGATGGGTTGCTTCATTATTGGCAAAATGATTAAAATCAGAGGCTTGTATTTTTGGGTTCAATCAGTAGGTTGTTTTCAAAACGAAATGATGTACAAAGTTGTAGCGATGGGCTGCCTTATTATCCTTCATTATTGGCAAAATGATTAAAATTAGAGGCTTGTATTTTTGGGTTCAATCTGTAGGTTGTTTTCAAAACGAAATGATGTACACAGTTGTAGCGATGAGTTTGCTTCATTATTGGCAAAATGATTAAAATTAGAGGCTTGTATTTTTGGGGTCAATCTGTAACTTGTTTTCAAAACTTAATGATGTACAAAGTTCTAGCGTTGGGTTGCTTTATTATCCATCATTATTGGCAAAATGATTAAAATTAGAGGCTTGTATTTTTGGGTTCAATATGTAGGTTGTTTTCAAAACGAAATGATGTACAAAGTTGTAGCGATGGGTTGCTTTATTATCCATCATTATTGGCAAAATGATTAAAATTAGAGGCTTGTATTTTTTGGTTCAATCTGTAGGTTGTTTTCAAAACGAAATGATGTACAAAGTTGTAGCGATGGGTTGCTTCATTATCCTTCATTATTGGCAAAATGATTAAAATTAGAGGCTTGTATTTTTGGGGTCAATCTGTAACTTGTTTTCAAAACTTAATGATGTACAAAGTTGTAGCGTTGGGTTGCTTTATTATCCATCATTATTGGCAAAATGATTAAAATTAGAGGCTTGTATTTTTGGGTTCAATCTGTAGGTTGTTTTCAAAACGAAATGATGTACAAAGTTGTAGCAATAAATGACAAATGACCTTTATTTTAGAATGCTATTTAGAGTGATGTATGATGACTATGTTACGATGCCACGCATTTAATTTGCGAGTGCACTGCTGTCTGCTAACCTAAAAATGATACCTACATGCGAAGTGCACGTATTATCCTTTTAACATATAAGTAGTCATCATATTTAAAGAAGTCCAAGGTGTCAGTTTAAACTTTCGACGTTGTTGTTGAGATAATCATGAACTAAAATAAAAACATTAAAGGTGAAACCAGAATAGAATTTACTATGAAAGCAAACCACCGTCTGTCATAGCTGTCCTTCAGCTAGCCTTAAACCCATGGGACATTGTCCGGCTTTGTCCCTTTGTCCGTTTTGTCCGAGCTTGCCCTGTGTTGTCCCCCGGACATCATTGGACAATGTCCGTTGTCCCATTTTGTCCAATGATGTCCGAATTACAGCGTCATTTTGTCAGAAAATGGCCTTTATTTGTCCAGTTATGTCCCAACGACGGACGTGGGACAATGTCCTCCGATGTCCCATGGAAATGCCCGAGCATGGTCCCATGAAATAGTTTTATCTCTATTGCTCCCTCGATGTCCCATCGTGTCCCATAATATATATATACATGTAACGTTCCACTTCTTGGAATGTATGTATATTACGTAAAATCACGATATATAACAAATAAGTAATAAATGCATGAAAATATTACCTTTTGTTAATTGCATCGGCGCTTCCTACATATATTAGGCACCCTATTATCAAAACCAACGGTATTTTTTGTATTTTGCCTTCCATGATTAGATTATACGCCACGGAAACCCTTTTGCTAAAAATTATGTTACACAACGTTAAATTTTATGATCTTTAAAGAATTCAACGTTCACAACAATTTATTGCATAAAATAAAGTTCGAGAATGTTACAGGCCAAATGAAAATGTGTATAAACATGTTAGGCAGGTTCCAATTGAAATAATTCAAGTTTTTGAGGCATTTTTTAGAAAAAGCAACAGACCCATTTTTACTAGATCAGTTTTTCATGCTAGTGAAGGTATTAAAAGATGACAGCTCAACGGGATGGGCATGAAACTGAATTTTGGCATTTTTACTCCCCTAGGAAAATATTCTAGGGGGTACTATGAAACTAGTTCATAACTAAAAGGATACATGAGCTATTGTTATCTACACCATACATTGCTAGTACAAATATGAATACTATCCTAAAGGTATAGGTTGATATCCTTATTGGTCTCTGAAAAAATACAATAAACAGGAAAAAGATCGCAATTTTTGTCTTGCCAATTTTATATTTGTAGCTTCAAGCAAAATATGGCAGCTTTAACAGCTATGTGTGATATTGTAATACATTCATTTAAGGTATGAAGTACTATTTTGTTATTTTAATATGACTATAGTCCCTATCCCTGGAAAATTAAAGAAAGTGGATGTAGTCAAATTTATCATTTTGCAGCATTAAGTTAGAAACATGTATTGATAGACATGTACACCAAATCAGTGCATTCAAAACATCATCAAATGTTAGGTGACATTCTAATACATTTATAACTAGAATATAGGACTTTAGATCTTTTATATGTAAGGTTTCAATTTAGTACATGTATCATAATGAAATCTAGTGTAATCACATACTAGAGAGGTTGGCATACAGTCTGGACATTGACATAAAGTCTAAACACTATAATCATCAATTTATCTCATTTGAACACCTAGACTATGGTGGTCATCATGCACAAGTAATGTACTATAGTGTCCCACGGACTGGGTCACGAGTCATTTGAGCCATATATACCTCCTGGTATATACCTAATAATCCTTTACAACCCATTTACTGGATGAGCGTGGTGTAAAAATGGTTTTGAAAAGTAGCAAATTTCTCTTCATATAGGTTATTTGTGGTTTATTATTATACATTGATTCTGAAATTATTGGTGTCTAGTTTTTCAGCGTTTTGGAAATATTCAGATTTATACCCCCCTGGTGTAATTTTAAGGGGGGTACTTGGAAAGCCATATATCATTCCTAGAATATAGAGTCAATCATCTTGATTTTTCCAGGTAATCATGTACTTATCATGTCCTACCATTATGACAAGTTTCATTAAAGTTGATCAACTGGTTGCTATGGAAATGGAGATCATATGTTAAAAAGTACACATTTTCGTCAAAATGTAAGATACCCCATGAGACAAAACACATATTAGTTTCATGAAATTGGAAGGAATCACCATGAAACCATTTTAGAAAACTTATTCAAAGTATATTTGATAATATTAAATCAACTGCTGTTTTATCTTATCCACACAGTGGAATCTATTGCTGATGATTATATGGCAATGCAAGTAAATTTAGAAAGAGGATGTGGCACTTTTCCAAAGAATTCTTTATTTGTGTTCAACTTTTTGAAGAAAATAAGTAACCATTTGTCCTGAAATTAACAGATATTATTCACATCATTATGTTTGACTATCATGGAAAATTTCATCAGTGTTGGATAACTGGTTACTATGGTAAACAGATTTATACCCCATTGGTATGATTTTAAGGGGGGTACAATGAAAGCCATCTATAATTCCTAGAATATACAGCCATTCATCTTGATATTTACAGATATATATCTTCTTATAATGCACTACCACTATGACTAGTTTCATTAATGTTTAACACTTGGTAGCTATGGTAACAGAAATAATTTATTAAAAAATACACATTGAGGAGATACTATGTATAATTCCCGGAATATTTAATTAATCATCTTGATATTTATGGGTAATCATCTGCTTATCATGTCCTACCAGTATGACAAGTGGCATCAATGTTGGTCAATTGGTTGCTCTGGTAACAGAAATAAATTGTCAAAAAGTGCACATTAAGGGGGTACTATGAAAGCCATGTATAATTCCTAGAATATTCAATCAATCGTCTTGATATTTACGGGTAATCATCCGTTTACATGTCCTACCAGTATAACAAGTGCCTCAATGTTGGTAATTTGGTTGCTATGGTAACAGAAATCATTTGTTAAAAGAGTACACATTTTCGTAAAAATCTAAGACTCATGTAACCTTTGACATTAAGCATATGTTCGTATGTTCATCATTTTGGGAGAAATAAGCATGGAAACATTTAATAAAACTTATCACATCAATCACAACAGTGGACGCTTTATTGCCATCACTGGTCGTCAACGTGTTACGCGGTGTTTGACAGATTCACCAGCGGTATATGGCATACACACTAACCAATGAGAACATGATACAGAAGTGCGCAATTGTCAATTGCATCGATTGAACGAACAAGTAAAACGTTATAAATTATTATAGTGATTACTGAATCAACAGTACTGTGTATCGAATATATTAACTTAGCAGAAGTATCAGTCACCAATCTTGCGTAATAAACTTACTCAATCAACCCAGGATTCATATATTAGTACTCGACGCACTAACTATATTGGTAATCCAGCATAGTTTTACATTTAGAGTCGATTCTCGCAACCAATCAAATCAAGGCTTTCTGTATCACGTTTTCACCTGCAGTATATGTCATATTCACCTGTGGTGTATGGCATATTCCGCAAGTGAGTATGACATATTCCACAAGTGAGTATCGGGTATTCACTGAAATCAATGTATCGCATATTCACTGCGGAATATCGCATACTCACCTGTGGAATATGCCATAATCACAAATACCGCGCAACCATGAATGTATGCCATATACCGCGTAACACAACGGACATGTTTTACACTCAGAGTAATACATGCTGTTGTTCTCAACTTTTTTTATGTCTGATGGTTTTTTCAACTGTTCATTGTTTTTAGAATTCATTAAGAAGCATTTCAAGTATTTTTAATTGGGTGTAATAGTTGTAATTATCTCTTAGTTTGTTTATTACAAGTGACGTGGTAACTTGTTGATGGCAAAATAGAGCAAAATTGGCCAGACCAACCCATTCCACCTAATGATCTCATAGACATATAGTCACATACAGATTGCAACGGATGCTTTGACAGAAGTAGACGTTGAAAGATCTATGAATGAGGATTTTGATGCAAATGATATAAAAGATGACTAAGTGAGATCAGCTCATATTTTACTATGTCCCTACGCATAATGTGACAGCCGCATTCTGCATAGTTTTATTATCATAAGCAAATACAATATATCAAATGGCCCAGATGAAATATCCATTGATTAAATATTATCAGACATACTCAAAATAGGTTTTTAAAAATGTTTTCATGCTAATTCCTCTAATTTGATGAAGATTTTCAATGTCTTAGGGTGTGTCTTAAAATTTTACGAAATGTGTACTTTTTTAACAAATAGATTTCTTCCCACATTTGACTCACATTGATGAAACTTGTCATCATGGTAGGACATGATAAGTAGTAGATTGTCTGCAAATATCATAATGATTGTTTTGATATTTAAGGAATTATAAATGGCTTTCATAGTACGTCCTAATGTGTACTTTTTAACAAATGATTTCTGTTACCATAGCAACCATTTGCCCCGCATTGATGAACTTTGTCATAGTGGAAGAACATGGTGAGTAGTGACTACCTGCCAATAACAAGATGATTGGTTAGATATTCTAGGAATTATATATGGCTTTCATAGTACCTCCCTTAATGTGTACTTTTGAAAAAATGATTTATGTTTCCATAGCAACCAATTGATACACATTGATGAAAATTGTCATGGTTGTAAGACATGCTATGTAGACGATTACCTGTAAATATCAAGATAATTGGCTGTATATTCTAGGAATTATAGATGGCTTTCATTGTACCCCCATTAAAAATCATACCAAGGGGTATAAATCTGCATAGTGTAGTAACCAGTAAACCAACACTGATGAAACTTTCCATGATAGTCAAACATAATGATGTGAATAATATCTGTAAATAACAGGACAATTGGTTATTTATTTTATAATCATTTATAATCATGAGCAATAGATTTCACTGTGTGGATAGGATAAAACACCACTTGATTTAATATTATCAAACATACTCTGAATAAGTTTTCTAAAAATGTTTTTATGGTGTTTCTTTCCAATTTCATTTAAATAATATGTGTTTTGTCTCATGGGGTGTCTTACATTTTGACGAAATTGTGTACTTTTTGACATATGATCTCCGTTTCCATAGCAACCAGTTGATCAACTTTGATGAACTTATTACTTTTGTAGTTTTACATAAAGATAAATTTGCTATTTTTCAAAACCACTTTTACACCACGCTCATCCAGTAATTCAGAAGGGTAATTTACAATGTGCAAATCATGGCAAAAGTTCCGTAAAGCTGTTAGTTCTCATCATCTGACCATATAACAGAGTCCTCATTAAGCCATGATGCATCACAGCCAGATGTTAGAAAAGTAGCTAAGAATCTTTATGACTTTCCAGTAGTCAACCTAGCTGCAATATGCATAAAATCAGACTTGCTCATAGCTATAGGAGTGGAGCCATGTACAAGCATTGTAGCCAATACTTGCTTCTTATTAATGGTGGTAAGATTGTCAAACGGTGCTAACATCACTAACTCCAGACACAGATACCACAAATGGTGCCTCACACTTGTATAACTTAGTATAACTCATTTATTATTATTTGGGAGAATTTGAACATTCCCCCTTTTTACACTTTGAATTTTAAACAACTTTATAATTAATAACATATTGTGGATCTTTTAGGAGATATTATATTTGAGATTGTAAGAATACATTTGTAGGTCAACTGTATATGTTGCTTTCAATTTTGTTTACTCTATATAGATCTGATTCTGCCTTTAAATACCAAGACTTCAGTTTTCTTCAACTGTCATGGTTAAAGCATTTGATAGTATTTATATAAAGGAGCATGTAGGTTATCGCAAACAATTTCAGTTAATTCTAACTTGAATTATGAATATTTCTGACCATGAACATGGGTTTATCTTTTAGATATATTCATTATCTTCAAGAAAAGTAAATATAATGATAATGAAGTTAATCAGAGTGATATTAAAGGGAATGGACCAATCAACATACTTTTTACTAAAAATGTTGACCTAATTTTTATCGAAAAGTGGAACCTTTGATTATATTGTTGAATGCATAATAATAGAATATGCTTTGAGACATGTTCTATTTCCTAAGAGGAAAAGTGGATACTGAATTTGGATGACTAAAATGAACTAAAACCAAGAGCTATTTCATACATTAAAATAAAGAATAGTAATGCATTAAACATTGTAAAAATAATTGCATTTTTGGTGAAATGAGGTCAACAACTTTGAAAAAACATATTGATGGGTTAGCTAAATATCTCAGAGTCCGATTGACTTTGCTATCCCTGTATACCCGTCTTTATGGTCAAAAAATAGTCATAATCAAAGATATAACTGTCTGAAATTGTTTGCGATAACTTACCTGAACCTTTCCAGGGTCAAATCAGGAGTGACAAAATTATTTCCACCAGATTTTTGACATGTCGTCAAATACGATAGTATTTTCTGCATAAGATAGAGTGTCACTTGTGAAATTTTTGATATTCTTGTTACTATGGCAATGGAGTTTTTTCTTTTTGTCATTTTTGTCATACAAATTACCTAGCATACCAAATCCTGAAAATTTGAAGTCAGCATCTTCATTAGTATCTGAGATATATAGGTTTCTTTACGAGAGGAAATGCCCTCAGAATGGAAAGAGGGTCTCCTGTTCCCAATTCATAAAAATGGAGATAAGGAAGTTTTGGACAATTATAGAGGAATAACTATCAATTCTAATGTATATAAACTTTTTACCTCTGTAATTGAAACAAGAATCATTAAGTTCTGTGAAGATAACAATCTACTTGGGGATCTGCAAGGTGCATTTCGGTCAGGGCTAAGATTGGAAAACCATTTGTTTGCTTTAAAGGGCCTCTGCAGTATGCGCAAAAGTAACAATAGGAAGACATTTCTAGCATTTTTGGACATATCCAAAGCATTTGATGTTGTAAATAGGGACTTATTATTCATTCGATTATGGGAGAAAGGGATTCAGGGTAAAGTGTGGAGACTCCTACGGGAACTATACAATGGTGTTCAAAATAAAGTTATATTTGGATCAATTTCAACTGATTGGGAAGAAAGTAGTTCCATTAATAGCCTAAAGCAAGGCTGCTGTCTTTCCCCGACCCTATTCTCCCTTGTAATGTCAGAACTAGTTGAAATGCTCCAAGAAGAATCAACAGGTATACCTTTCGAAGGGCAAAAAATCCCAGCTCTAATGTTTGCTGATGACATTGTACTACTTGCTGACAATGAAGAGGGTTTAAACAAAATGTTGAAAATTGCAGATAATTTCTCAATCAAATGGGGATTTAAATTTAGCTCAAAAAAATCAAAAGTTATGATAGTAGGAAAACGTCTAGATAAACAAAAAACTTGGATTTTGGGGAACTCATATATTTCCGAAGTTCAGAACTATAAATATTTGGGTATACATATTGACAGGTCCATGAAGGATTCTTTCCACATAAATAATATGTTAAGCTCTAAATCAAAAAGAGTACAAGGAATGATAAGCTCAACCTTAACCAAACATTGCAATGTTATGCGAGTCAAATTCGGAATTAAAATGCATGATACAATGTTTTTGCCAGCCATATTACATGGATGCCCCACCTTGATTCTGAATAAGACAACTTGCAAAAAATTCAAATCAATGCAATACAATGTAGCAAGAGCCATTCTCCAGCTTAGATGCCGCCCTGCAAGAGAGGCATTGTTAGGAGATTTAGGATTAAGACCTATTCTAGATGTCATTGAAAAACGCCAAATCGATTATTTTTTATATTTAAAGCACTCTATTAAAGAAGGGTCAGTTCACAAAGCTATCTTCAACACAATGTACAATAAATACATAAATGGTCAGGAAGGTAAGGCTTTCCCCTATTTTGCCAATATTCAGGAGATCCTGATAAAACACGGTCTGGATGGCATCCTTCAAAGGCAGGATGATAACTGGTATAAAACATACATCCAGATCTCAAATGATTTAAGCCATGTAGCTTTCTTCTCTTCAATAGGGGAGAAGTTATCCCTAAATCTTTACAAATGTTTGAAAAGTAATCTCTCTAAGGAAAATTATATGAACTCAGACTTTGATTTCTATGGTCAGAAACTTAAATTCATGGCCAGAACGGGATGTTTTGGCCTTCGCTCCGACCTTCAAAGATGGGGTCAAGGCAACGGTATATGTCTCTTTTGTAACCTCAATGTTAAAGATACTATACAGCATAGACTTTTTGTCTGTCCGTACTTTGGTAGTGATAGGAATGTATTTTTCAACAATGTTGTGTCAAACTGCAACCACCAACTCTCCTCTGACTTTCTAGCAGGAAGTGTACAACTAAAAACATGTTGGGCTCTGGGAGATGACACTTTGATCTTGTGGGGACATGATAATTACGTGAAGTTTGACAAATATGTCAAATTGTTTTTAAAGAAAATACATGTACAGTGCACACAATAGTCGTATGCATGTTTTTAGTGGCCTTTTGCATGATATGTTTTATCCCATTTATATTTTATATATGATGTATTGGATGCACCGATTGAGTGCCGCTGCTCTAAAAGCGTTTTCCAAATGAATAAATATAGTATCCCCTGCAGATTTTATCGGAGTGTAAGGGAAATGCTCTGAAGAGGGTTGCACAAGGATGCCACTTAACAGTTCTGGTATTTTTAAGGTCCCAACCCTCTATTCATGTACATTGTTAACCATTGTAAAGCTACTCATGGTAAACTGACAAAATTGATTGTATCTTCAACTAAGGAGTCAATAAAATATTAAAACCAGAAAGAAACACACCAACTTTCTTCTATTTACCAGGGGTAGGGCACTTTAAAGTCATATTAAAATACAAAATAGTACTTCATCACTATAATAGATGTATTGCAATATCACACATAGCTTGGGAATGTTGTTATAATACTACTTTGAGCTGTTAAAGTTATCATGTTTTGCTTGAAGCTACATATATATAATAAGCAAGAAAAAATGACAAGAATTGCATATTTTTCTAGTTAATTGTATTTTACTATTTTTCCAAAACCAACAAAGATGTCAACCTATAACTTGAGGATAGTATTCATCTCTGTACTAACAATGTATGCTGTAGAACTCGGAACAATAGTTCATATATTCTTTGGGTTATAAACTAATATTATAGTACCCCCTAAAATATTTTCCTAGGGGGGGGGGGGTAAAAACGCTAAAAATCAGTGTCATGGCAATCCCGTTGAGCTGTCATCTTTTAATATCTTGATCAGCATGACAAACTGATCTAGAAAAATAGGTCCGTTGCTTTTTCTAAAAAATGCCCCAAAACCCATTTCCCTTGAGATATTCTGAAATTGGAACTTGTCTATGTGTAAATGTGTAAAACGATAATGATATAATAGCTTGTAGAACTAATAATGTTTGTTCAAATTCTGCAAATGATTTCCGGAAACAACGCCTGTGAGAGTTGAATGAAGCAGCCACAATGCATCGAGACTTGGACTTAAATTCTTTTCACACATTGTAAAATATTTTCTAGAAAATCACCTAGAAGATGAAAAATCACTAAAAGAACATATTTTTACAAGACCAGGGTAAAGTTGGCAAAGCATCAATTTTAATATCCTCACCTTGACAACAAATGCGTTATTCTAACGGAATGCAGTTACGTGTAATAGCGTGTTCTGATTGGCTTGAATTGGACACACCTTGCCTAGCTATGTGGAAATCTTATTTCTAGGTAGTGAAAAGCTGCATATCTGTTAATGGTATGTTGTTAAATTTAGAACTTAATGAAATAACAGTGTGTATAACATTATTACATCAATATTATAATTGACACGCATTGTTTGCAGACTACATAAATAATTTGTGTAAACGTGCAGAATACGCGGAGACTGACACGTTGTTTGCTGTTCTATTAAATTGAGAGAAATCCTTATATGCTGTGGGATCAGAAGAAGTGAGTAGCTCCCATAATTCTTTCATATTCTATCGTATTCGGGGATTCCCCATTACATCATCTCCCGCATCATCTCCAATCAAATTGCAGGATGTGATCACGTGAACAATCATTAGCACGTGCTCTCTCAGTGCTGCGCATGCGCAAAGTAAAATTTGAAATCGTGGGAATGGCGTTAACATCAGTTCAACATCATCATTTCAAACCTACGGTAATACTATTGAAGTTACTCGATCCATACTTGTAGAGAATACTCATAAATCTACAGTGAACATTTGGAGATCCATTTCAATGGCAAATTGAGGCCTGTTTATAAATTTGTTTTCGAACGTGCCAATATGATGGGTCATTTTTGGGAAATCCGCCCCCTCCCCCTGCTGTGGGATCAACGAGGATTGGCAGCCATTATTCAAACTCAATACTCCGTTGCCTGCAGTGGAACAATTAAGTAAAAAATATTTCTACAAGGTTCTCTTTGGATCAAGTTTTTCGTTGAAAGATGGTCATTGCGAATATTTTGGTAGTATACCTGCTTCTTCAGCAGTTCTAGTCTTCAAAATATGAGTAATATTTTTACCAAATTGGTCTACGCCGGGCAACGGAGTATCGAGTTTGAATAACGGCTTCCAATCGTCCTTGCTGTAGGATATCACATGCTGAATAATTGGCGGCTAAATGAAATTTGGGAATAGTCCCTCCTCTGTCTTTATGTCCAAATAAAAAAATAACATCTAAATAGGACATTCAGTTGAATATTTATGACTCGGGTGTAGCATCGCTTTTCAAGCACATATTTCGTTATCATGAAAGGTGAAATATTGAAATTGTCTTTGGTTTTGATATTCGAGTGTTTACTCTATGTGGAAAACGCAGATGCAATTAATAAAAGGTAGGAATATTATATTATTATATTTTTTATCAAAAATATCCCCCCCCCCCCCATTACACAATTATTTTTTGTTTATTTCTGACTTTACTTTTAAGAAATAGTTAATCTTTTTATAATTTCTAGCAATGCATTATTTTTGTTGTATATGTTACATTGCATGGTATTATGAAATGCAAGCCTAGGTGTAGTGGTCTTTTGGCAATGCCCTATATTGGTTGCTTAGTACTGTGAAGTACTATCTTTGGATGTATACATGGTGTTTCATAATGACCGTCCCCCCATCCACAGGCAATACTAGATCACATGCCCTCCTACTCTATATACCGTAATAAAGCTTCTGGACTTACGTGCCAAATCTTAGCATACCTGATCTTTGGCAACATATAATTAGTGAAATTGTATTTGGTAGTCACTTATCCCCTCAATTTGCATATTTATGGCTACTATTCCTGATGGAATTAAAGGGTTCCGATAAGCTTCCCGTATAAAAACAATATGGTTTTTATAAATGTGTGACGATCTATACTGTACCAATGTTATATAAAAGTTAGAGGTGTTGACACAACGACCTCGAGCCTTTGAACCCTTGAGTATTATTCCGGGATCGAGCCTTTATACTAAATGGTGAGCAACACCAGAAACGAGCGTTCGATTTGCTAAACGATATGCGTCACCCTTTAAGAGAGGAGTAGAATGCTATATAGTACATTGTATCATCTATTGCTCTCTGATCATTTCTTCGAAATATTTAATACATTTAGATATATAGGTCTTTCAAATATTACGATTTTCCTCAGCATTCATCAAATGTTAGAAGTTGTACATTACCATAGATGTATTAATGCATGGTTATCATAGCTTTTTGCAGGACACATGGCAAATTTTGGAAAATGTGGCTTTTAGATTCTATGCTTAAGGTAAAATGGGTACCTATCTGTAGAGATATGTAGCAAGTTGTAAAAATTGTAGAGCTTAATCAAAGTCGATTCAGTAGTCCAGATTTGAACATGCTTTAATATGATGTATAACATATGTGGGTCTGCTATTTAGGATTGGTGTTTGGTGGGGGGATGGTCATTATGAAACACCCTGTATATTTTAAAACCTCAATCAATGCCCTCAATCCGACAACGTGTGATCAATGTTTTCTTTCCAGACAGGTGATAAATGGCGTGGAACCGACAATTGAATTACGCAATGCTATTCTTCTCATATTGGGATTCGGCTTATTTTCTGTTTTGATTGCAATAACTTTCCATTGTGTCCGGAAATACGTCTATGGGGATGCGTCGAATGTTGACACTTCGTTCGATGCAGGAGGTAAAGTGTCGATTGGCCTGACAGCAACAACAATAGTATCGCAAATGACCTGGGCTGCAACGTTGCTTCAATCTGCAACAGTCGGTGTTAAGGTTGGTGTATAAATGTGAAGCGTATACCATGGTAGTGGTACCGTTATATTCGTTCGACTTCGCTTCTCAAAAGAGAGCTTCGGCTTATAACTAGACTCTGCGCGCAGGGTATGGTAGTGGACGAAATAAATTTCTTCCTAAGATAGCTCATTGGAGAAGACGTAAAAAGATGACACAACTGCCTCTTTTTGTCCTGAATGTACTTGATCAATGCCCGTTACGCGTGTTGCAATAATAATTTCTTCAGGATTTTTTCGGGTCTGAAAAGTACTTTGCGCGCTGTTTTGGGGTCATTAGAATAAGACGAAATAAATTTATCAATTTTGATATTCGGCTTCAATAATTTCTGTTTTCAAGTGAACATAGAGTGACCCAAAAGTTATAATTGTAATCAACCTAATTTCTAGGTACGTACATATTTAGAGTGTAGTAACAAAAACAACTCTATATCGTTGATGCCACAAAGATTACTGAGATACTTTCTCAATGATAATCCACCTCAATTCTTCAAAAATTCAGACGATGAATCTTACATCATATGATAGGGCAAATAGACCATATACACCCCACCATATCAACATTAAATGCAACATTTCTATTTTAACAGTTTCTGAATTTTCCATCAAATGTATCTCATGAATAATGTATTTGAATAAGTATTGGATTTAATATATGTGCATTTAATTTTACTTTGTTTGAGATATGAGTCAATTGCTCTTCCTATTATTACACGAGCCTCTTTTTAAATGAACTTCAAATCCTATGCTTATTTATTTTAGTATGGCATAAGTGGGCCATTTTGGTATGGAGCTGGGGCAACACTTTCACCACTTTTCCTCTCACTTCTTTCAATTCAACTAAAAACAAAAGCACCAGGAGCAAAAACATTCCTTCAGGTACACTTCAAAATTGTTTTCAATTTTACATATTGAGACCAACTGGTAAAATTGGTATCATAAATGTCATATCATAAGCTCTCAACTTTTTCAATTGATTTTTACAGGTTATTCGTGTTCGTTTTGGAGGACCCACGCACATCGTGTTCTGTGTGTTTGCTTGTATCACAAACCTTTTGGTCAGCATGAGTCTGCTACTGGGAGGTACTGACGTCCTCACAAGTCTCACGAAGGATCTTTCTATTGAATTGACCTGTATGCTCTTGGCAGCCGTAATTGGTAAATTCACAAAATATACATGGATATTCAATATAATTTGTCGCTTTTCCTAAATTCATCTCAAGTAAGACGGTTTGAAGAAGGTTTAGCATTT
The DNA here is from genome assembly GCA_903813345.2 of Owenia fusiformis. Lineage (NCBI taxonomy): Eukaryota > Metazoa > Annelida > Polychaeta > Sabellida > Oweniidae > Owenia > Owenia fusiformis. Next base: position 21,879,286 of record CAIIXF020000002.1, on the reverse strand, counting down.
AACATAGGAAATGTGTCGGTGACTTATTTGACTTAAAATTGGATTTTCATCATAATGGCCTAATTTTGTAGTGAGCTTTAGTAGTGAGTTTTTATAGTGAGCTTGTTGTAGTGAGTACATTTCTTTTACTGCAATACAACTTTGTGAGGTTTTAGGCTTTTTGATTGATAAATTTTATGTTAAGTTTGGAAATACTGTTTTACGTCAAAATATAGGAATACCAATGGGGTCAGATTGTGCTCCTCTTTTGGCAGACCTTTTTCTATTCTCTTATGAATTTTTTTTCTCGTATGAAGTTTTTGCAAAAGATGATGAAAGATAAGACAAAACTCCACATAGCTAAACTTTTTAATAAAACAGATGGGTATATAGATGACTTGTTGAGTTTGGACAACCCTGTATTTGAAGATTTTGTAAATGAGATATACCCTTCTGAATTAGAGTTAAAAAAGACAAATGAATCGAACATGAATGCGCCTTATCTTGACCTTCTCATTAACATTGAACAAGACAACAGTATACAATTTAGAGGTCAACCGGCAAAATTGTATACCGAGACTGTAAACTGAGAAACTACTGTTGACAGAGACCGAAGGTCGAGGTCAACAGTAGTTTCAAGGTTTACAGTCGATATATATGATTTTGACGGTTGACCGAATGGAGAGGTCTACAATTGTTTTGTTAGTCAGAAGAAACTAATAATACACAAATAGACGAAAGTCATCAATCATGGCTTCATTTCACAATCTTTTCTCCGAACCACGCCAGCAATAATTTCTCAAGAAAACCTGAAGACAGTGGTAGCTAAACTCTCTGTTTTTGGCACATAACTGCGTACTCACTAGTAAATTAATGTTAACTTTGCGTTTCTATTTGTATTTTTTGCTATACTCGTCGTCTAGCAAAGTCAAAATATCACTTTCATCAACGTTTACAAAATGTTCAAAATAGGGATCGAAACCAGCCATAGTTTTCTCCCAGTGACCATTGTGAATTATTGTGTTTTATGGATTATGGCGACGGCTTTTATGAATGGATGTTGACCCTTTCAAACTCCTTTGGACTTGGAGACTGGATTTTATCTATCCCACATCATTTGAGACTGAATGCTCTCTCTTGTATGATTACTTGTATCTACAACTATTTTTGATGTTATGATTATTGGCTATCTAATTTCTAATTTTTTCTTCAACATATTGTAATAACTTCAGTATGAATGAAATGTCCTTTGTTGTTCTGGTCTGGGATTGTGATATCGGTTTTTGAATGGTGGGGGAAATGGGGTATTGGGCATTGTTTCTTTTCACGTTAGATCATGGTTTTGGGATATATGGGGTTTGTTTTTCTTGACTGGTATGCACTTTAGAGTTTGCCTTTTCTTGCTAAGTTCCATTACAACTTTTGGTCCTTTCCCTTTGGCAATTATGCTTAGATATTTATCACATCTTACTTCATTCTAGGTTCCTACACTTTAATAGGCGGTTTGGGCGCAACGTTCTACGTTTCTTACTTCAATACCACGTTAATCTTCGTCTTTCTCATTGTGACAGTAAAAGAAATATTCCTAAAGTCACAATCGGAAATTGAAGATTTAGCATACGGTAGCTCTGATATCATCTACGACTACCTCCAGAATACAACTGGACCAGATGGTAACCTTGAAGGAAGTTACGTCACAATAGTCTCATCGGGTGGTTTAATGTTTGGAGTTATCAATGTTATAATGTGTTATGCGGCAAACCTCGGGGATCAGTCCTATTGGCAGAGTAGTGTTGCAGCTAAACCAATACATGGCGTTTGGGGATTCATATCAGGGGCCTTGACTTGGTTTGTCATACCATTCACACTTGGTACAACGTTTGGACTGGCGTATCTAGCAATCGAAAGGTCGCAAGGAACGCCGATACTTTCAGCAAGTGATCTTGAAAAAGGTTTTCCCACTTTTGTTTGTTACGTTTGTTCTAATCAATCATATGATTTTTTCCTATAACAAACATGCCAAGTGCGTCTCGGCCAATCAGCTTAAAGCATTTCAGTGTATTAATTTATTGATATATGCACGAAAATGATTTTGCTGTGCATTTAATTGATAAATGATCGGACTGAGCAGTACTATTCTTTAAAGAGGGGTGACAGAATATCATCAGTGTGTTCATTTCAGTTAATGCTAGGATTTTTCAACGAAGTTTACATACTTTTTCAGCATCAAATTAGTTATTTCATTTCCTATAATATTTTGACAAACAAAACCTCAATAGTTTTCAAACGAATATCAATTGTTACCCAACATCCCTATTTAGTATTTCTAAATAATATATATCAAAGCTTGTACTGGTCATTTAGGGTTGGCAGTCCCGGTAATCGCCCAAGCAATTTTGGGGGAGACAGGGGTGTACCTGACATTTATAGCCATCTTAATGGCGATAATGTCAACAGGATCTGCAGAGGTGGTTGCCGTTGCTTCAATTATTGTATACGACATATATCAGCCATATATAAACCCATTCAGGTATGAATTATAGGTTGAGCGAGACAGAATGTTAAAAAAGAATTTATTGCATTTTATCCGACAGTTGGTTGTTCTGTTGATTTTCCGAATATACGTGTATATATTGGCGATATTGTGCCCTTAATTTGTTCTCAAGATATATTTTAGGTATGTTAGATATTATATGAGCAATTATAATGGGACATCACTGATTGTTTAGGGGAGAAAGTTAGGCGACATTCCCCCTTTATGCGGTTATCCTTAATTTTGATTTATATGGCACCCAACCGCCCTGCTAATTTTAAGTGATAACTGTGACTCGGGCCATAACCAACAGGGTGAGATAACCCAAGGATAAAAAGAAGACTAATACGTCTATAAAATAAATCTTTATTAAAGGCCCACTATACTTAATTTAGAAGAAAAGAGAAAAAATAATCATTGAAACATGTTACTCATACACTCGCTCAAATATGACACAAAGTTTGATTTGCTTTAATATCGAACCAAGAAAAAAATACACATAGAAAAAAGCATTTGAAGTTCAGAGATCATTAGTATAAAAATAAATGTATCATGTAATACAAACAATTTCGCCATCTTTCAATGACATTGATAAAAACTTGATATATAAAGCTTGACAGATCGAAAATATTTTTTTGACAATTTATTGTAAGCTTTGATGTGGTCCGTTTGAGCTGTTGTTGGCGTCAGATGAAAGATAAGGTTCTTATCAATACATTGGACATACTATGGAATTCAAATGTAAGTCTTTATTTTGCCCAAAAACGTTGACATTTCTCAAAGTGGGCCTTTAAGAATACATCGTTGCTGATTGATCAAAGCGACAAACAAATGACGCCATTGATCAATGGCGGTTTCAAAATTTTCAAACCATGCTTCGAATGATAATATGTTGATTTCTGGCGTATTAACCAATACCATAGCTCGTTATTTCACATCAAGATAAATAAAAGTTTAAGAATTATGCCACATGGATTAAAATATCTCAACGAAAGCTAGCCGGTGATAATTCGGACAAACGAAGGTGGTACATCTTGCTTCATCAAGCTTCGGACCTATTAGTGCAGTCAGTTAGCACTTTAATTGCACTTGCTATATATACGTCACCATTTCTTGACCAAAGTATCATTAATACATGTATTTTTGATATCTACCGAAGTGGTGTTAAAAAGTAGCCCCAGTGGATAATAAGAGGGCTCGAAAATTTTGCATGTTTTCATTGAGTGCAATGTTAATTTATCAATCTTCAAAAGACCCCCCGCAGAGGAGTTCAAGAACAATAAAGTCAATCTTCCTTGTATGTAACCGTGACTTAAATGTCTTCAAAATAAGAAGGGTTACAAGCTGGATTTTGTCTAGTCCCAAAGATATTGGTGTTTGAATTTTGGAAAATTCCCATTGACTGCCATTATAAACTGCTCTCAATATGGCCTTATTAAAGTGTCATTTTTTCCAAAATTCCACTATGGAATTTTTTGATATTGCAGATTTCTATAGCCAATATATTGAATTTTAAAAAACCAAACAGGCACATTTCTAAAAATTCATTATTTTTTATATATCTAACCATTGAGTTGCTCATGAAAACTCACATTGGCTGCCATTATAAAAGCTATCAACATGGCTTTTCTAATAAAGTGCCATTTTCTCCAAAAGTTCACTATGGAATTTTCTGATATTGCATTATTATATACCCAACATAGTGACTTTCCAAAATCAAAACAGGCACATTTTTAAAAATTTCTTATTTTTAATATATCTAGCTATTAAGTTGCCCACGAAAACTCCATTGAGTCCCATGTTAATTTATCAATATTCAAAAGACCCCCTGCAGAACAGTTCAAGAGCAATAAAGTCAACCTTCCTGGTATGTAAACATATCTTGCATGTCTTCAAAATAAGAAGGGTTACAAGTTGGATTTTATCTAATTCAAAAGATATTGGTGTTTGAATTTTGGAAAATTCCCATTGACCGCCATTATAAACTTCTATCAATATGGCTTTACTAAAGTGTCATTTTCTCCAAAAGTTCACGATGGAATTTTCTGATATTGCAGATTTCTACAGCCAATATATTGACTTTTAAAAAACCAAACAGGCACAATTCTAAAACTTTCTTATTTTTAACATATTTAGCCCTTAAGTTGACCGAAAATCCCCATTGGCTGCCATTATAAACTGCTATAAACAATGATTTACGAATAGAGTGTACTTTTCTCCAAAAGTCAACTATGAAATTTTCTGATTTATAGAAATAGGAACTCTGCAATATCAGAGAAATTCATATTGGAGTTTTTGGGGAAGGACACTGCAGTAAAAGCATATTGATATCAGTTTATAATGGCAGTCAATGAGGATTTTTGTATGTGACTTTTGGCTAAATATATTAAGAACAAGAAATTTCTAGGAATGTGCCTGTTTGGTTTTTAAATATATCAACTATAGAAATCTGCAATATCAGAAAATTCCATAGTGGACTTTTAGTGAAAATGGCACTTTATTAGTAAAGCCATGTTGACTGTGGTTTATAATGGCAGCCAATGGGAATATTCATGTGCAACTCAATGGCTAGATATATTTAAAATCAAAAATTTTAGAAATGTGCCAGTTTGAGTATTTAAAAGTCGGTATATTGGCTATAGAAATCTGCAATATCAGAAACAGTGAACTTTTGGAGAAAATGACACTTTGGTAGAGCCATATTGATAGTAGTTTATAATGGCGGTCAATGGGGATTTCCCAAAATTCAATCGTCAATATATTTTGAACTAGATAAAATCCAACGTGTAACCCTTCTTATTTTGAAGACATTCAAGTTATGGCTACATACTAGTAATATTGACTTTTTGCTCTTGAACTGTTCTGCAGGGGGTCTTTTGAAGATTGATAAATTAACATGGGACTCAATGGAGTTTTTGTGATTAGATATATTAAAAATAAGAAATTTTTAGAAATGTGCCTGTTTGGTTTTTTGAAAGTCAATATATTTGCTGTAGAAATCTGCAACATCAGAAAATTCCATAGTGGACTTTTGGAGAAAATGACCCTTTACCCTACTATCACACCAAACTAGTTCTCACTACGTTCTCGAAAACGGGCTTCAACTGTGTACGAACGGACTGGACCTACTAAGAACCGTTTGGGATCTATTTACAAACTTCATCGAACGTATTCGAACGGGTAGGTCCTCTAGAACTTAGACAATGCTCAAAATGTTCTCGTGGTCGTCACGTTCTACAATTAGAACGAGTGACAACGTACTAGCGACGAACTGGACGTACTACGAACGGAACCGTCGTACTTCAATCCTACTAGGGACGTTTTAACAACGAGTTGAACTGTCTGAGGACGTGTTGAGAACGAGGTAGAACTAATTGCAAACGGGTTTAAACTGATTAAGAACGTATTTAACACTGCATATGAACGAGTTAGCAAAAATATAGCTATCACACCAAACAAGTTGCCACTGCGTTCTTCAAAACTGGTTTTAAACTGTGTGCGAACGGAATGAACGTAGCTGCAACTTTCTAAGGTCTATTTACGAACTTTATGAACGTTCTCAGACGGGAATGTGATTTTAGAATTTTGAATAGATTCAAAATTCGATGGCGACCATACCGTTCTGTAATCAGGTCATGTTGACCTTCTAGACCAAGGGACGCGTTCTACGACGTTGCACAACGACGTGGTGCGACCTGAACGAACTGCAAACGAGATGGACGTATTGAAGACTGTTTAAGAACGAAGAAGCTAATTATTTCAGACATATTTCCCGACCACAGCCAGATTGAGCCCGTTTTACGACATTTTCGTAGGACTGGCAAGAACGGGTAAGAACTAGTTTGGTGTGATAGGGGGGTTAGTAAAGCCATATTGAGAGTAGTTTATAATGGCAGTCAATGGGAATTTTCCAAAATTCAAACACAAATATCTTTTGAACTAGACAAAATCTCGCTTGTAACCCTTCTTATTTTGAAGACATTTGAGTCATGGTTACATACTAGGAAGACTGACTTTATTGCTCTTGAACTGTTCTGCAGGGGGTCTTTTGAAGATTGGTGAATTAACATGGGCTCAATGGAAACATGCAAAATTCTCGAAGCCTGTTATCATCCACTGGGGCCACTTTTTGACACCACTTCGGTGGATTTCATAAATATATGTAATAATGATACTTTGGTCAAAAAATGGTGCCGTATATATAGCAAGTGCAATTCAAGTGTTTTATTGTCATAACTGACTGCACTATATCCTAGAACGTAGTGATTGAGCGTGGGAACCGACGATGAAGGTGGTAAGCTAGTTCAACAAGTTAAACCCAATACCACGGCTTTCATTTATTAATCTGAATGTTCTTGTTGCCGTGATTGGGTTTAACTTCCGTGGTATGCTTTCATTTGTTGCAAATTCTCACTATCAGTTATTAATTAAACGCGCATGAAATTACTTATTAATTGACAACAATATAAAAACACATAACATCAAGCGATTCAACACAATATTATTGTATTAAATGGTCATTTATACAAGTAAAATGAGGTTAAACTTACCAATCTCTAAAATGACATTCCGCATGTCCGTCATTGTGTCTGTTCGTCCCGGGTTAAAATTTAAACTATTGAAACGAAATTGTTGTCAAATAGATTGATAATTATCACGCGATTACTCGGGATATAAAGATCAATTTTGAGGATAACAGGTATCTTTGATTGATTTATGTAGCGCTTGTATACACGCAAATTAGTTATTAATTGCAAACCTACTGTTCGTTGATGCAGTGTCGCAATGACGGTCAATTCCTGAAACGATTTGCAATTTCGATGTTACCGGAACTGACCGACATTTTCGTAAAATTCCAAACCTGTCTCCAATATTTTCGTAATTATGCATCAATAGGGTCTAAGGGGGATACGGGATGGTGTGTATGTATTCATAAGGTATGTATGCATGCTTGAATCACATTCTTTATGTAATATTACCATGTTTTCAGTGTTAATTAGTTCCGCTGGTCGAAACCTGCGGAACGCGCAACAAGGGCAAAATGATCATGGAGGTTAGACCTAGCCGGGGCCATAAGACATGTCAGATAAGAAACGAGGCCCAGGCTAGGTCTAATGTTGTTGGACTAGTGGTAAGCAAGAATAGCAATCATGTCTGTCATCTCTAAGGCTCTGGGCTTTCCCTCCTATAGTCATAAACCACTCCATTTCCTTAAGTTATTCTACATTTCGCATTCTACTACTTCAGAAAGAATCTTAAAGCCGGTGAGTGTGTTCTTTGTGGTAAGCCTACCAGTGACACAAATCCCAACACTCACGTGATGGAAAGAAACACGGACAAATGCACATGTATACCAGTCGTGGAATGCACGGAATGTGCAGACGACAAAGCAATGAGGTCAAAGAAAAAGTCCATTTTGGGTGTTCGAAATCCATACCGATGCGGAACACATGGATTATACCAACAGTATCAAGATGAGCTACTCAATTTCAAGAATTGGTGCATCCTTTGGGTCACTTTGTTTACGATCCCCCTGGTTCTGTTTGCCCATTGGGTTGGCTTGATGCTTGGTTGGGTTTACTTATTCACAGGGGTGATCATTGGTGGGGTTCTCATCCCCAATGTACTGAGTATACTTTGGAGCAGATCAACAGCTGCTGGCACAATGGCAGGTGAGTGTAAAATATTATTCAGTAAAATGCAATTGTATTTAAGACATAGTGAGAATATACTAGATAAACGTGTTCAAAACTCACTTAATTAATTTGCACAGGTGTGCTTTCTGGCTGTCTATGCGGCATACCTGTATGGTTAGGGACCGCATCGACTTACGAAGGTGGACTGAGCAAGTTCATAGAGAATACTGGCCGAGAAATACCAATGTTGGCCGGAAGTTGCGTCTCGTTAGGTTTAAGTGGAGTTGTGTGCATAGTTGTCTCATTATGCACGTTAGATAGAAAAACATTTGATGCAGAAAAGGAGTGGAATAAGTTACGAAATATCGAAAATCCTCTTCATCCCTGGTGTATTACGTATGCTCATGATTTTGGTGTAATTCATGATTTGGAGACGAAATTCGTTCGTCCGACACAAAAAATGATGAGAAAGCATTTCAAGAGATCAACAATTACTGCCATTATTGCCGGAATAGGCCTCAGTATCGGATTAACTATAGTTTGGCCAGCAGTCATGGTGGCGTTTGAAGTCTTCACCAAGAAGCAGTTTCACCATTGGACAAATTTCTCAATGGCATATGCTTTCATAGCTGCCGCGTTCATCATAATTCTACCGCTTGTTCAAGAAATCTACTTTATTGGTGGTAAGATAAGAAAGAATAGAAAGTTGAGGGAGAAAAGAGAAGGGAGGCAAAACGTCGGAATTGAAAATTCGGGATATGTCGCGGATAGTGCATCTAGCATATAGATATATGATACGATCGGTATTAAAACAATGACCTTTGGACACATATTACAGCTTGTTATTAGTACTTTATCAAGGAAGCTCGACATCTCATGTTTGAATAATATCTTCGTGCAACTGTCAAGGGGAATTGGCAGTCATTATTCAAACTCGATCTTGCGTTGCCTGGAATGGAAGAATTCAGTAATAATATTTCTACAAGGTTCATCTTCGGACAAAGCATTTCCTTGGAAGATGGGCGTAACGAGTATTATGGTAATTAATATTCAGATAATCATGCTCCCGGGGCAGTCCTAGTCTTCAACATATGGGTACAATTGTTTAAAATGGTCCACGCCAAGCAACGGAAGGCCGAGTTTGAATAATGACTGCCAATCTTTCGATGACCAATGTTGTTAACTGGAATCTAGATCTATTAATCAGAATGGTGAAAAGTATATACTCATAACTCATGATCAGATTTTCACATGGCAACACGGCCCAACCTTGATTTAAAAACAATCAACGGAATCAATCATCCTTCATACCAGTAAACTTAATATATAAATGTATAATGCACCTCGCGTAATCCTTGATCAACAGTTTCATTCGAAACATCTATTAATAAATACAGGGCCAGGGTGTCCTAAAAATTGAACCGAGAAAACCCGTAATAACGACCAAAAAATATTCACTGCGGATTTCCATTTGTGGAAAATGGAGGTAGATTTTAACTTTGGCACCTTTAAAAGAGGTACATTTATACAAGTTTAGTGCAAAATTCACCAATAATACGTTCATCTTTTTAATTAATTATAAATTGTGTGTTACTGTTAAATAAATTTATGATGATTCATTCAAGCATATTGAGTGCAGCCGTGACTGCAATATAATCCTGTTTTTGATACCGGCTTTAAGCAAGAGGTCGAAGGCGCAATTCATAGAATTGATCAATTAACGCGCACCCAAACTGACGATAATTTACAGGAACCGTTTTCGGAAGTCGAAGTTATCGCTGCTATAGATAGATTAAGATTAAATAAAGCACCGGGGCACGATCTTGTCACCCCAGAGCATATAAGGTACGGCGGTACAAGGTTAATCTCGGTCTTAGCGTATCTATTCAATGCTATAATCGAAAATGAGTTCTTTCCGGATTCTTTTAAAATAGGGGTCTAATAACGTTACTCAAAGGATGGAACAAAGATATTTTAGAAAAAGATAACCATAGGGGTATCACGTTAATGACTATATTTAGCAAACTATTTGAAAATTTATACATAGCACGAGTTAAGGCTGATAATAACATTGAACCGATACATTGTCTGCAAGGGGCAGCAATAGATGGTACTTCTTGTATCCACACATCGATGGTCGTGCGGGAGACTGTCGCGCATAATGCGGACAGGGGTAGTGATACATATATAGCATCATTGGACATTAAAAATTGTTACGATTCTATCTGGATAGATGGGTTGTTGTACACACTCTTTAACCAAGGTTTCAAGGGGAAAATATGGAGAATTTTGAAAATTTGGTATCGGATTATCAATGCAGGGTTAGAGTGGGAAAAACTATGTCTGATCCTTTCTTCGTTAACCAGGGAGTCCATCAGGGGGGTGTCTGTAGTTTGATGCTCTCTATGCGTTTCACAAATAGCCTCTTAAAGGAACTCGAGCAGAGCAATGCTGGATGCAGAATCGGCAATATTAATGTAACCTCACCCACATACGCCGATGACCTGATCCTCATGGCTGTGTTCCCAAGGTCCTTACAAACATTACTGGACATAGCATATCGTTTCAGTACGCGATGGCGTTTCACCTTCCACCCTGGGAAGTCAAAACCGTTGATGGTTTGCACTAAAGAGAAACAGGGCCGCAAAGACTTGTGTTTTCACCTTGGACCAGATAAAATGGAACATGTCAGAGAATGTACACATGTGGGTCTCATTTTAAATACAAATGGTAATTTGAAACAACATATTGATAATGCAATGGGAAAGGCTAGAAGGGCTATCAACGCGGGGGTGGGGCTTCTCAGCAGTGACTCCTTCGAATACAATCCACTGACGGCCTCTATTTTATACTGGTCCATATCGGTACCATCCATGACATACGGTATGGATATCCTGCCATTGAAACAATATGATTATGATACCCTTGAATTGACACATAGACAAATAGCAAAACGTATTCAACAATTGCCATGTAGTGTGCATAACGAAGCTTCTTTGGCACAACTGGGCTGGTCGAGGATTCGTGCGGTCATAGATACAAAAAAGTTAATGTTTCTGTGGAGCATATTAAATTTACCAACCACATGTGTGTTTAAAATGATTTTTATAATTGAGTTCTTTAGATGGAAGTCAATTTCTGAACATTCAAAGTTGTATAGCAACTATTCAGTAATAAATGCAGTTTTGAACCTCGTGACAAGATACAATTTATGGCGATATATTAATGAATATTTTTTGAATTATGACCTGATGCCCAAATGTGCGTGGAAGCGGATAGTTAAATCATGCATAATGCGATATGAAGAAGACAGATGGCACTTGTAACATATCTAACAGACTTAGCGTTTATAGAACGATACAACCATGCGTATGGTGAAGAATCTGTCAATCGAATTGTAAATATATAGGGATGTGTAGGGATATGGTAAAACTGCTAACTGGTGCTTTCCCACTCAACTATGACACTATTTGTCCTCTGTGTGGGGTGACAAATGAAACGACAAGGCATTTTCTCTTAGATTGCTTTGAACTTCATGAAAGTAGGAGTGACTTGTTGGCAGTTTTAAGTGACAGGATATTTGATGAATATAATATGGTTGGAAAAATGGAGGTCCTACTAGGAAAAAATGAAGCATTAGACTACAGAATGTATGTGAAGATAATGTTAAGTGTCAAATACATGTTAAAAACAAGAGCTACAGCTATAGCTCTATAAACTATTAAATCAACACAGTTTGCGTTGTAAATATATATTTTTTTATTTTTATATTTTAATATTGCCACATTAACTTTATAATCATTATGTACTCATCTGCATAGGTGGAAATAAAGATACATAAACATAAACATAATATAGAGAGGGAATGTTTTGATTTTTGGTCGCCCATTGCAATCCTGGTGTCAATTGTAGTCTCTAACTCCACAAGAAAACAAGGGTTTTTCAATTGAATGGCGGCATAGTGTTAGGAATGATTTATCTTTAAAATGATATATAACTCATGTCATGGTTTAACATATTCATATGAAACGTTCATGTTTAAACTTGGGTATTATTGTTTTTGGCCCACCCTGTATATGGCAGAAAGGAGTTTTAACTGCCATATATTTTCAATAATTATGTATGAAACCACCATCAACACCTTTTGTAACTGTTTGGATACTAACATGGCATTCTCAATAAACTTTGAGATATTATATTGATGTTTATTTTCAAGTAAATGACGTCTGTTTTTTCGAACTGTAGTCCGAATGTTAATGATTTGCTTGGTAGTTGGTTGGCACGAAGTAACGGTTATACATTCTTTAACATTTACTCCAAGGCGTTCAATTATTATTTTTATTCGGGCGTTTGATTTTCAATGTTCTAAGTTTACCGATGTGATACCTCCTAGGGTCATCTTTGGTTGGAATTCTTTTTGGTGGTGGTGGGACATCGTCATTTGCTCCTATGGGCCAATGGTTATTATCTATTGCTTCCTCTACAAGTTTTGGGATGTCAACCTCTGAAATGAGTTCATAAGCGTTGAGTTTATCTTCATCAGAATTTCCAATATGAATCTGCCAGTCATTTTGTAATATCTGCAAGACAACTTTTTTAACGATTTCCTTGACTCTTTTCTTGAAGGCTTTTTTCTTATTTCTGCGCAACATCGAATTGAGGTGATCCTCGCACGTGCATAGGGTTGGACTTCCTGTAAATACAAAGAAAGCTTACCAAAATATATAGTGGTATGTCATCTAACAACAATGAAATTACTTGAGGTAATGTAATTGGCGAAAAGATCAAGTAAAGTTGATGGTTTTCCGAAGGATGCGACTACTGATATGATGGACTTGGTGGCAGATTCTGAAAGAGACGTCTATTAATTTTGTTGGAAAATCTTTGACCTCCAAGGAGTGTTTTTATGTCTCTGGTTGGAGCAAGTGAAACCTTGTGAATCAAGATGGCTTTGTTGTGTTCTCGTTATGTTAATTAATTTGAATCAACAAGGAATATGAATATGAAATTATTGGTACAACCGGTTTGTTCTAATTGTACCCACCTGGTGCTATTGATCAAATTTCTACCTGAATAGCTTTCATATAATCTAATTAATACTGATAAATGTATGACAATATCATCAGGTTGTATCAAATTAGTTATTGACCAAAGAATACAATGTGGAAAAATAAAACAAACAAAACAAACAAAATCAAACAGCGGCCATTTATGCATTTCAGAATTTGAATTTGAGTTTTGGTCTTATTTCCAAACAAAAAATTTAAAACACATGGGATAAAGATATTCGTTCAAATGTTTTAGATCGATGATTATAAATCTTTTTGATGTCGTCCTCGGTCAAGGTGAAGGTCGAATACAGAGTTGGAACCCAACCCTAGGAGCCAATCCTTCTTGTATCAGATAAAATTTCATTTTTAATTTGTTGATTAGGATTTAGTAAGATTTCCCCCCTAAATAAGATATGTTTTGTAAATATCACGCAATTTTGAATCGTAACCTGAGATAATATCAATAGCGCCTTTAGCACTCACCATCAATTTTGCACGTATATGATGTCATAACCCCACGTCTGTCAATGACGACACCCCTAAAACAACCAATCAGATGTGGAAACGTATTGATCCTGTGATATCTATACGAACCATCGCTTTGCACCCTTCCATTGCACGCATCTACGTCATCAGGGCTTACGACTCTTCCAAGATCAGAAGAAAATGATCCATAAATTGGATACCCATCGAATGCAACACCAATAAATACATCTATGGTATTTCTAGTCGATATGACGTCATTGCGGTTAAAAATGACGCCCTCTGGAGAGACACCTATAGGTGAGTCTGTTACAGTGCAACCCGGGGTCTTTGAAAGTATAGGATTAGCCAATATACCATATTTCATCTTATTATCGTTCTTCAAAGATATCCTATATTTGTAGCCGTTCGCATTTTCCTTGATGATAACATCATTTTTAAATTCATCCAACTCATCAGTTGACAACGCATCGGACAAACCACACACTGTTAATCCAAAGAGCATAAAGTATTGGACGTTCATTATGCTTGGAAAATCGAGTCTTGCATTTTACGATCTAATTCATCTAGTAATCTTTATTCAATAGTTCTCAAAATTAATTTTATCAATTCTGTGCATTTAAAGGAACAGTCTCGTGTCGTGTTTTATTAAACGTTAGAATTTTATCGTAAGCATCATTGCTTATGCGGCGTGTAGATACTACGTGTAGATAGTACTTCAAAAAATCAGTTTGTACATCGTCTCATGTGGGGTAAAATCATCCAGGCCAGTACATATGAATATTTACAATGATTTCTCTATGAAAAAGTCAGAACTCCTTTAACATCACGATCAGTAGTTAATTACACATATAATCCAGTTCATCTAAAACCTTTTCTATTAGGATTAGTGTTAGCTTTATGGTATAATACACTCTCAAAGCACATTTATGATATAACGGATATCTGTTAATTGTGAAATGTTTTCAGTTTTTGATGAATCTATTTAATCAAAAATACGAATCCAATATGTGAAAAAATGTAAGCAATATGCTCAAACTATGATGAAAATGCTATTCACCCCCCCCCCCATATCAAGCGCTAAAAAGAAACTGATATACTGAAAATATGGAAATTTAGGAACTGATGAGTCGTGCACATACCTTTCCTGTACAGGATGATTTTTATCAATTCTGTACAATTCAAGTACAAAGATATCATTTTTAACTTTACAATGCATAGAAACATCCAATTTATATACTCAAGTACAGCAAACATTTCTCAAGGTTGTTTGCAAATCGGGGTTAATTTAATCTTGATACCAAGCTTAATTCAACATGAATAATCTCAATCCTGAATCAACCTAAAATCAAGCATGATTCAACATCGATATTCTCAACATTGAATCAAGCCTGAAAAGTCAACACTGAATAAAGCTTGATTTCAAGCTTAAATTGACTCTGAGTTGAATCAGCGTTGATTCAAGCCTGAGTCAAAGCTTGATTTAACACTGAATGTACCCAAGTTCAATTATGGCATTATCAATGCTTGAGAAAATCAATGTTGAATCGATGTTGATTTTTCATTGAATCAGCATTGAGAAATGTTTGCTGTGGAGGGTAATTTTGAAAAAAATATAAAAACACGCAATGATATTGTTGGATAAATTATGCATGTACAAAAAACTTCGTTGTTTACTGTGGAAGACACTGAAAATTTCAAAATACAGCAGAGTGTATTTTGCAAATTATGTCAACCCAATATGTAATAAACATTAGAACAATGTTTTAAAGAAAGTACATGCCTTAAAAAGTGGGCCTTTTGTGCCATAACTTGGTCTTTTTAGAGCCAATTTATCAAAAAATGGGTCTTAATTTTTCAAAAGTTTGATTTTAGGGGCCCGGAATTTTTTTTCCAGATTCAAAATTTGCCCCCCCCCCCCCTGTTAATTTCTGGATCCGGCACTGTAAATTGGGCGTGTACATCGTGACTGTAGCCAGTGTCTTAAATTTTTTAGAGGTAGATTTTATTTGGTGAGGCCTTGGGGTTAAAGCGAAATCACACTATCACATTACTTCATTTTCAGAGTTTCAATTGAAAAACGTCTGATTTAATATTTTCTGTAAAATTAACTGCCTCGCCTGCCTCAAGCCTGGCTACGTGCATGGACCGTTTGCTTTTTTGTGTCGCGTATGTCATAATACAATGAAAGTATCATTGCTTAACATTTCATTGATTTTCTGTTCAATAACCGCCAGAGATCGTTGGAGACTTTTGATTTCAAAGGACTCGTTGGAGTTTTGTTGATAGACAACGCAGAAAAGTCCAGAAGGATCTCTATGTACAAGGAAGAATGCATAGCAAGACGAGATCATTGCATTCAATTATGAATATGATATATATTTTGGCCTTTATTGGTCTAGCGTTGACAATATCTTCCCAGGCTGGTACCTTGCTAAAGAGAGGAGTACACAGTGAATCTTTGGTAGGGTACATACTGGAAAGTATGATGGTAGATAGTTTGGCTAAATGTAGCATATTATGCGAAGCAAATGATGAATGTTATTCGTTCAACTTTGAGCTGGGATCAACATCTGGATTATCGCAATGTGATCTGGTATCTTGTAATGCAGATCAGAATAAACCTGTATTGCCGTCTAACGCACCTTTGATTTACTATGGCCAGGTGAGTTGAAAAATCGTTCAATTAAAAATGGACAGTTTTACTTTAAAAATATATACGTAATTGACAGAATGAATATGTGTTTCAATAATTGTTTGTATTTTGTAGAATTCACAACTACCAGAGACATGAAAGTCCATTAGAGCACTCAACTGCAACCATTGGGTTTAACAAAATGAATCGAATTGAGGAGCAAAAATCAATTTAATCAATAATTCAAAATCTTGTCAGATTTTTTGAGCTACGGCATTTTCTTTTTGATAACTATTATTACATTCACGATTTTTAAAAATGACTTGTTTTGTTCCAGGTTTCTGGTGGAGCACCGTTATGTGGTAAGTGATATGAACGAGTAATTAAATGCTTATTATGTCACAATAACATATTATGTAATTTTTGCCCATTTCATCGTATTGGCTTAACTTGTTATATCTAAATGCTTTTGGATTGTGGTGACAGCTTCTCGAATGGATATTGACCCTTTGAAGCGCCTATGGACTTTGAGACTTTTGATTTTGTCTAACATCATTTGAGACATGCTCTATCTTGTATATATAAGTGCTTGTATCGACAGCTATTACAACTTTTGGTCCTTTCCATTTGACACGTGTGCTTGGATATGCATTAAAATTGATTGAAGCAGTTTGTTAAACAAAACTTTGTTTATTTGCAGAGAACGGGTATTTGCCTTGTAATCGTTTCAGACCTCCATCCTTGTCTTTTATATTTATTTCTAGATGCATGTCTGCACGTAATGTGCCAGAATGGTACGAGTTGTGTCGAAACGGGCCCGTTTCGCTCTAATTTCACATGTCTGCCAATAATAGATGAGGACTGTGGGGCAATTCCTACATTCACAGGTCCCAGAGATATCCAAAGCACAGACGGGAGAGTCGTCCGAGCTTACTGTGACCAGGGATGGACGTACATCATGAAGAGGTTTGACGGGAGCCAGGATTTCTTCCGCAGCTGGGTTGAATATCAACAAGGCTTTGGTGAACCTTACAACGAACACTTCATCGGACTTGATAATCTTGCTAGCATATTAAAGCAAAGAGGTTATAAAGTTCGATTTGACCTAACAACATGGCCGACAGTTCCCACATCTCAAACTGGCTTCGCGGAATATTCCGTTTTCAACATGGCTGACGAGAGTGACAAATACCGCCTTAACATCAGTGGGTATTCCGGAACAGCGGGAGATTCAATGGCGTATCACAATGGAAAACAATTCTCTACATACGACCAGGACAATAATGGCAATGACTGTGCCAATACATACAAAGGTGCTTGGTGGTACCGTGGATGTCATAGGGCTAATTTGTTTGGCCAGTACACGAATGGAGAGAATTGTCCAAATTATGCAACATGCATGACATGGAGATATTGGCCAGATGACATTGCATCGCCTGATAACACCTATAATACTTTCAAAGAGGTTTCTATGAAGATATTTCGAGTTTGATCTTTTTGAACAGTGAACATTGACAACCTTACGAGTAGGTTTACTTTCCTAATTCTTTGACATATACAAGACACAAGTCTACTGTTTCGATGTCGAAAAAGGTAACTACTATATTATCATATTTTGATAATACAGAACAGCTCAAATGCATAGAAAAAATGAAATAACAAACATACAGAAAAACAGTGAATAATAAAACAAATATTTAATTCTATCTTCATCACTATCACAAGATGATATTCCACTTTCATTTGTGAAAGATGCACAGATATTCACCTCAATAAAATTAAATATTTGTATAGTATTTGTCAATGCATCTCAATGTCAGATATGTACAGTTTCTATTGTTATAATATAAAATAGTTGTGATCTAGTTATATAGTTTTATTTTTTGCCAACCTTGTATATTAATGAAGAGTACTTGAATCGAAACATCTATACTGTTGTATTGTTTCCAAGTAACGACAATAGAGCATTTCGAGATAATTGATGATCTCCGAAATGGAGATTGTATCTCATTGCAATTTATATCTATTTTTATGGCAATACTTATTACATAATGTAAATTGAATGACACTCTCTATAGACACAACATATTTTTGTGTAAATAGGAGAAGTGAAAAGCCTTGATATTAAAGCTTGCTTTGTTTACATTCTGTAAAGGTTTTTTGATATTTTAAAAGCTTTTTAAGGAGAGGGAATTTAGCGGCACGCCGTTGCTATCTACTCCTTTTGTAGACATTAATAACAGGTTAGTATGAACCCGGGAGGATGAAGTAAAGTGGTGTCAAATGTCCAGAAAAAAGCCCTTTGTATTTCATCTTTATCAGGAAAACAACAAACTTGGCACAGTTAACTTGTAGAAACACTTGATCTGAGTGAAAAATTATTCTGGGGCTTGTGATTCGGGGTGGTCTTCCTGGATTTAGCTTCTGACCTCCACCCCTATCAGGCGGGGAGGGGGTAAATTATAAAATAAATAAATAAAATGGTTTAAAGTATTTTTCTTTGAATGATTCCATTTTGAGCCTTAAAATTGTGTATAACCCACTTTAGAAGTAGAAGTCTATAGTATTTAGCGAGAAAACACAGTTTGACCCAATTATCTAGCAAGAATTCATCGTATTCATACGGGACATCCAGTACTATATTTCAATGTTTTTTTCTTTATTCCTATTAATACATTTAAATACACAAAACATAGACTGCCAAAGTTAGAAACATTAGTGGCAGTTTTTCAAGAATTTGACAAAGACATTTAAGTGTTTATCACAGACATAGAATATAGATTGGGTAGTTCATGTATTTTTGCTCATAAATAGGGGGTATGGAAAAGACCGACCCCTTCGACCACAGGTTGCCTCAGAGCAGGGTTTGAAATGAAACTGTGAAGGACCGATCGGTCGGTGGTTGGAGGTAAAAAAAAAAGACCATGGGACACTTTGATTTGTGTACACTTTCTTCCAAAAAGTCAATGTCTAACTCTTTTTTTGCACGCTAGACCTTTCCTCTCTGTTTTAGTTCCACAGGACTCTCTTGTGCTGTTTTTAAGCTAATGTCCTGGTAAACATCCCAGCTGACATCAAGGCGATGAACTGTTTGCAGACTTTGTTTTGTTAATAAGGATGGAAAAAGATGAAATGTAAAAGGAACATCTGACTCTTCTGGTACCATTCAATTGACTTTTAGCTAGGCAAACGAGGGGTTCAAGGTCCGTTCTTCAAGAAATAAATAGTACCGTATGTACTGGGGTCACATGGTGTTGCTCAAAAGTGAATGATGGCTAAAATGGCAGAAAATAAAAAACGGATATAATTTTTGCCGATTTTTTTGTGACAAAATTATTTCATACAACTACTCTTTACAGTGACATGGCTTTTTACAATGCAGGACAGCTGAAATTATTTGTAAAGCTAGGAAATGGCGACCATTTTGAACCAGGATTCATATGGGGGGGGGGTTCTATATTGATACTGAACAAAAATAACTTAAAACGGGAATCCTATTGACAGAGGTTTTAAAACGGGCCAGTTGTTGACAGACGGACAGAACCGACAGGCAGACGGAGAAGTGATTGATTGCAATAACTCACCATGTGAGCTAAAAATTAAATGATGCACCTTGTCCAAAGGTTACAATTAGATAAATAGAATAGATATTATATATGAGATCGTAAAGAATACATTGGTAAGTCAACTGTTCATGTTGCTTGCAATTTTGTTACCCCTATAGACCTGGTTCTCTCTTTAAAACAGACTGTCTCTACACTATGAAGGTACCTATCACATTTCCGAGAGAATAATGGTCTAAAAAAGTGCCTACAACCTGAAATATCAATCTCATAATATCCACCTTGCACCTCAGCAAAAGTCAATCGAATAAGTAGACATTCCAGAACCATGTTGCAGATATCTATCTCAATGGGAGCCAATAAACGTGATCCATCTCCACCATGGAAAAATAACTCAATAATAAAATCGTTTTTTGTTTTGTTTAAGTTTTATATTTTACAGTAAGGTACAGATTCATACAATAATATTACTAAAGTTATATACAGCGGAGATTTCCTATTTAACATGCTTTCTCTCAAATTTACCACTCACACCATGTCATCCTTTCATTTTTGAACTTTTTAAAAGTATTTTTTTCATCATGTACAAGTTTACAAAACACTCATTTGTTTACAAGAGGGGGAATATCCCAGAATTCATAGATGACCCTATACTTGGAGGTAGGTTTATCCATGAATCATGGGTAATTCCTCCTCTTTAGGTTTACTAGACACTATAGTTTAGATATACATATATCTGTACATACAAAATATTTTTTCCAAACATGATATAAAATACATACATTTACTATACAAGCTATTCTACGATTACCACCATGCAATACTTGGGTAGTACTGTCAAGAAATTTGAAATGTCTCGAATCTCAAAATGAATGTAAGTTTTCATGAATAAAATGCTGGAAGACATTACTTGAACTACAGTTGTATAACATCTCCTTCTAATGATAAAACTGTGGAATGTTTAACAAAATGTCTTCATGATAGACTAAGACTAAGAGCACATGAATTTCTTTAAAAGCATACCCCAAACATGTGCAGTACATTGTTTACATATATCAATTCTAAAGAGAGTTTGGTCTTTTATGCGGAAATTTTCATTAGTGTTCATTATAAACTCAAGTGTTTGTTAACAGTACACCCAATGTCACCCATGCTTTGTCCAAATGACATTAAATTCTGCTTTAATCAAATATAGCTGGAAAAGTTTCATTTTCACCCATAGTGAGTTTATACTCTCCTTGCATTGAACATAAGATTCAGTCTCAAGAATTTGCATTTGTCAAGTTGTGTGAAGAGTCCATCGACACATCAAGTTGTGTTAATCAACATCCCATGTTTAATTAGCATGTCATAAAGTGTTCATTAACATGACATTATGAATTATCCATTAACATGTCGCAAGAATGTCCATTTACATTACATGCAGTGTTAATTAACACGTCATGAACTTTTCATTAACATTGCATGTAGTGTTCATTAACATGTCATGAACTATTCATTAACATTGCATGTTGTGTTCCTTATGCCATGAGCTTTTAGTTAACACTGCATGTAGTTTTCATTAACATGTCATAATGAGGAGTTTATTAACATGTGGACATGTTAAGAATGTTCATCTTGATTTTGTAAAAAACTTGAATTGCCTCTTCTAATTTGCACTATTTCCTCTCCTAAGCACTTATTCCTCTAATAATGTGCACTAGTTCCTCTCATAATGTGCACTATTTCCTCTGGTTGGTCAGTAGATTCTGTAGGGCAGAGGAGGCAGATTCTGGGGCAGCTCCTGTTCTAGCTCTGTACTGAGCCTCCATCCTTAGCCTGTCCATCCTCATGTTCTCTTCCATCTAAAACATGCAATATCAATGAATTGAAACATAACATTAACATCTGCCAGTGAGATAACAAAATAATTATTGGAGTCTGTGAAAAATATTGTAGCTAGGAGTAATTGCTCCTTTAATAGTGGAAAAATGTTTTTAGAAATCTTTAAGTTCATTTAAATCAAAGAAAAAAATATGAATAATTAGCTTTCATTAACATGTCACGATAAAGTGTTCATTAACATAACATGTAGCATTCATTTCATTGAAAATGAAGTATTCACTAACTTTGCATGAAGTGTTCATTAAAATGTTGTGGTGAAGTGTTGTTCAACATGTCATAATGAAGTGTTCATTAACATTTCATGATGAAGTGTTCTTTAACATGTAATGATGAAGTGTTCTTTAACATGTAATGAAGTGTTAATTAACATGTCATGATGAATTGTTCTTTAACATGTCCTAATAAAGTGTTCATTAACATGTCTTAATGAAGTGTTCATTAACATGTCTTAATGAAGTGTTCATTAACATGTCATGATGAAGTGTTCTTTAACATGTCATAATGAAGTGTTCATTAACATGTCTTAATGAAGTGTTCTTGAACATGTTATAATGAAGTGTTCATTAACATGTCTTAATGAAGTGTTCTTTAACATGTCATAATGAAGTGTTCATTAACGGGTCATGATAAAGAATTCTTGAACATGTCATAATGAAGTGTTCATTGACATGTCATAATGAAGTGTTCATTAACATGTAATGATGAAATGTTCTTTAACATGTCATAATGAAGTGTTCATTAACATGTCATGATAAAGAATTCTTGAAAATGTCATAATGAAGTGTTCATTAACATGTAATGATGAAATGTTCTTTAACATGTCATAAAAGTGTTCATTAACATGTCATAAAAGTGTTCATTAACATGTCTTAATGAAGTGTTCATTAACATGTCATAATGAAGTGTTCATTAACGGGTTATGATAAAGAATTCTTGAACATGTCATAATGAAGTGTTCATTGACATGTCATAATGAAGTGTTCATTAACATGTAATGATGAAATGTTCTTAAACATGTCATGATAAAGAATTCTTGAACATGTCATAATGAAGTGTTCATTAACATGTCATGATAAAGTGTTCTTTAACATGTAATGAAGTGTTCATTAAGGCATACCTGTCTTCTTTGCTGCTGTTGCAAAAACAGTTGTGCTTGGTGTTGTTGGTTTGCAAGCTGTGTGCGGACAACTTGCTGAATACGGTCTTGGAGGTCAGGTTGAGATATACCAGGGTTCTAGAAATATATCAAAGTTATCCTATATGAGGTTTGGGATATTATGATTATCTCGAGGCATTTATAGTATATCTGTCTACAGGCAAGGGAGGTTTAACAAGTTTATAATTAAACCTGACCAAGATATGCAACACTCCAATTTTGGAACTGTTACAATCATAATGTAAAGAAATAAGTTTTATAATTATTATGTAATGTGAATTTTCTTGTGTAGATAAAGTGTTCGATGTAGTTCAATAGTGATTTACTTACATAGGATCTATGACTTTAACATTTAAATATATCCATCAAGGCATGTTCTCATATTTTGCAATTGAAATCATAGAGGCACTAATCACTAATTATGATGCTTAGTTGCTTACCCTTTGAAGGATCATCTTTGCTATCCCCATAAGGTTGGGGTATGAGACCCCACCTCCAATACCACCAGGTGCCTGTTGATACATGGGGTTATAGTTCATGGCGGAGTTGTTGACAAGATGGTTGTATGCTGGATTTAGGCCAAGTCCTGGCTGGGCCATACCATCTGAAAAATTCATTTCATGCAGAGTTGATATGCAGATGTGATTTGGAACCAGAAAATAATTAACTGACTTTCCTTGCATTGTAAAAGATCCTCGAAATTGATAACAATGTCAGAAAGCAAGAAATCCCCAGGAAGGGAAAAATGTGATTCAAAATCAAAAAGGAAAGTTTGCATCAAGGAGCAATGAATCAAATAAATATGTGACTTGTATGCTTAATTCAAGAAAGTTTTGTTATATTCAACAAAGTAATGTTGCTTTTTAGGAAAAAAACCTAGGCTAAATTAAAAACAAGGCATTAACAAAACAAAATGTCACCACTTTCCAAGTTATTGCAAATGGTATGAATTTGTTGTTACAGACACTGAATACTGACCACCAACTGCCGAACACCATCCACAAGTAAAAAGTTGTAGGTTACAAAAAATATGGTGGTGACATAATAAATTCAAAATGTTTCTCACTTGGTCTGGAGTGGGTCATGACTCCTCTCTTCTTTTCATTTTCAAACTCATCCCAGGCTGCTTTACGCTCCTCTTCCGTCAATCCTTCATCTATTTTATTCTCTAACAATGAGTCGTGTTCGTGGTATTTAACAATCCAGTCTTCTTGGGACTTTAGTAGGTCAGCCAATAGCATGTCCTATAGGTAGAAATACAAGGATAATACAAAATATCACCACATCTATCATTTAGGTTTAGCATACTGTATATTATACAAATATTTAATTCATTTGAAGGGAATACCTGCATTTTTCACGAAGCCCAAAGGGCTAGTGGAATATCATCTTTGAAAGTGCCACATGTATTCACCGAAACATTCATCTGAACATGGACCAATCAGAGGGTGAGGAATATGACAGTGATATAATAATAGAACAAATTTTCCAATCTGCCTGAAATTTCACTGACCTTTGGAAGAATAGGAATAGGCTTTTCTTTGCCTTCTTCAAGTATATCTGGAGTAAAATTGTAGAGTTCCTTGAGATCCCGTGCTGTGAAATGACGATCTATCTGATGCTCATCGACTACACGCTGGGCTAGAGATTGCTTGGTCACTTGACGCTCATAAATCTTCTCTTCCATAGTACCCTGTATTATAAAACTTGCACTGTTAAATAGTGTTTTCTCACTTCAACCCCTTAGGTTGTGAAGAGTCTATTTCATACTCTACATAAAACTTGCCATATTAAATAGCTTCAAATACTGACATTGTGATCCCTTATTCCCTCTCCATCACCAAGGGAGATAACCTTGCTGCATGGTTAAATATTGTTTTCACAGATTTTCATATTTACAAGAAAAATAAGAATGAATATAATCATTTGTTTATTCTTGTAAAATCAAAGTTATTAATACATTAAAATAAAATTATTTTATTTTAGAAATACACCACATTATGTAGTTTTGATCTTTCTTTATTGTTCATTTTACTTGATCCAAGCATATAACAAAATAAGCCAGGTTCAAAACAGGTTTGCCAATCACTGAAAAGAGAGTCTGGTATATTTCTGTTATGTAACAAACCAACAAACCTGAGCAAGGAATCTGTAGATATAAACAGGTTTTTCCTGTCCAAATCTAAATACACGGAATATAGACTGAATATCATGTGATGGATTCCACGATGCGTCAAAAAGGATCACACGGTTTGCACCAATCAGATTTGTCCCAAGAGAACCAGCTTTTGTTGAGATCAGGAACAGTCTTGACCTGCAAGAATATAGTCTTCTATTATTCTTCATTCTAATCTGAATATAATGGTCTCCTTTTTAGAGGTTGTGAAACTGTATTCGCAAAAAGGAGAATAAACAAGGCATTAACATGCAAAATGTCAATTCCTCCCATTTGTTACAGATGTCAATACAGACACTAAATGATCACCAACCACTGTTAACTAAACTCTCGAAAGAAAACACAAAAATGTGTTTAATACAATCAGTTTTATAATAAATAGTAAGCGACCGAAAGCACAAGTTCGACCTAATGAATACATAAGTGACTACATATCTTGCCGGAATACTAAAATGGCCTTTACTTGAATGTAACTAACCCACCTATAGTTTTCTGGGTCATTGAATTCTTCAGCCGATCTCTTCCTTTGCTGGGCATTACTGGAGCCATCCATGCGGAAATAATCTACACCCTTTGACCACTGGCCCAAGCCTGCCATCTATTAAACAGAAATAGCACTTACTTTACCACATGTACACAAAAAATGTATTTAGCTTAACATTTCTGGAATCAGTAGACTTGAAAATTACACAAATTCCAACACATATGGACTAAATGTTGCCAAACACTTTTTTCTCTTTCTCCATGGTGGTTGTCATAGGAATAAAACAGACAATACTGCCATGTACAACATGCATTGTGTGAGATCACTGTACATAAATCAGTATTTAAAAAATCAGTATCTATTATTATTACCTTCTTTAGATTATCCTCTTCTTTGTTCTGCGAGGCCATGGCCTCCTCAGCATGTGCTAAGAAATCTTCGATTATATCAAGAGATAGCAGACTTTGACTAAACACAAGCCTGGAAAACATAAAATCAGAATTGTAAGTTACAAAATTATTATTATTACATTAAAAAACAAATTACATTATTTGGACTTCTTGTTTTATATCTGGTACAATACAACTGCATAGCAAGATAGAGTGGTTCAGTAATTCAATGAAGGACCCACGGTCCTATGCTCACACAGTTTGGAACCTTCAGAGGAATTTTTATCCTGACTTTCAAACAAAAATATTGATTTGGATTTGTAGTCTCGAACTTTGAGAAACTTTGATAGCATAGTTGTGTGACCTAGTTTGATGACCTTTGACCTTGAAAATTTTACTTATTCAGAGCTCAGTAAGGTCTTTTGTGATTAAGCTGACCAAAATTTACATCCAAAAATCAATTTGAAAAATCAACTTTTTTGACCTTTCGAAGGTCACTGAAGGTCAAATCCTAAAACTAATGTCAGATTTGAACTCCTGGCAACTTGTAGATGACTTTCAAAAAAAAATTTGGTGAAATTGAAGCAAGTTGAAAAATAACTTATTTTTACTGTTTTTTGACGTCAAATATCTCAAAAACGGTAAAAATTTGATGCTGACATATATTGAGAAATATGTAGGGAATGCTTAAATCTATTAATGATGTAATGTATTGCAGGAAATGATCAAGTATAAGGCAAACTTTAAGAATCTTGTCAATCACAAAACCTGCCATTGACTTTATACATGAGAAAGTTTCCTGAAAATGACGAAGTCCTACTTTTTTCAAATTTTATAGAGTAAACACCAAAAACCGTAATTCCAAGAGCTTTGAAATCTTCAGAGGACATAAGTTGCATATACACCAACTACTAAAAGTTATTTGAAAGTTCTACTTCAACAAAGTGTCTAGTATTTACAGAAAATTTGACTTTTTGACGTCAAAATTCGCAATTTCTCGGAAACCGGGCGAACTTGGGAAATGGCGATGATAGGTCAAATAGGCATTATGGATATGCATAAAATGAATGTGGATATGACTCAATCCGAATAGCAGTTTTAATTTGTGCAGCCTATGTTGACGGACGGACGGACGGACCAACGGACGGACGGACGGACGGACGGACGGACGCCTGGTCAATCCCATAGGCTCACTGTGTGAGCCAAAAATGAATGATTGAAACATTTCTGTAGAAAGAGCACTCTACATAAACTCAACACCAAGAGAACCTATTTAACCATTTGGCAGTTTCATATATAAGGAATGTTCTCCATGGTTCAGTGCAGAATGTGAACAGCATTGTTTTAATCATCAACTGCAACTATAGAAGAATTCAATATGTGACATTACTAAAATATCCAAAAAAAGCTTACACTTTATCGCCAATTTCCTCGGATGCTTTTAGGACTTCAAACAGTAGATGTATCTTCCCACTGAGCTCTACTTTATAACGATCCTCCTCTGAGACATGTGACCCCCACCACTCTCTGCTGATTGGCAGATTTGAATCTTCATCTTCAGGCACGACTGAGTTCCTCCCACCTACAAAAGATGACGGGGTGGTCAATAATTAAATATAACATGGTCATGTTTTGAAATGCAAAATACAGTGGAATATGGAAACACAAAAAAAACTGTACATTAATGCATGAAAATTGGAGAGAACTTTATAGTGAAAATGGCGATGAACCAATGAATGGCTGTCAACATTAACCTTTTGAGAAACAGGAAGGAAAAATATGACACCTTATTTATTCAGTAAAAATCGTGATGAAAAATATTCAGCTAAGATTCATATTGTTACTATGGAAACTGTGTAGTTTCACATGTAACAGTAGAAGAATAAGCACTCACTTCCTTCCCCACCACGGGTGCTAGATTTCCATTTATTCACCACTTCATCTTTGTCATTACGAGCTTTCTTCTCATTGGCCTCCCTAGAATTCAAGATTTGAATATTATAGCAAAGAAATGTTTCACATAAAATAGTACAATATATTATCATCTGACAAATGTTGTAACTCAATATTCTCAACAATGAAAATGCTGGCTTTCTAACCATTGCAAAATTATTTAAAATTAACAAAGAAATTATTTATGAGAAAATATCTTTCATCACATACTTTAATACACATACATTTTTCATGCAATTGCTATGACATGTAAGATAAAACATGATATGGACACAGTATTACAACAAAAAATGGACATACTTTCTCTGAGCTCTTGTTTTCCTTCCTTTTTTGGGACCATCATCATCAGAACTTAAACAGAGTATGTCATCGTCACTTTTATCAGAGACTAGAGATATCTCACTGTCATTGTCAATGAATGATGAGTTGCTGTCATAATCGTTCTCACTACCAAGAAAGGAATCTTCATCATCAAACTGTCTCTACAATAACACAAAGAGAGAGGTTAACAATGGTGCTTAGCAACAGGAAAACAATAGGGCTTAGCAACAGGAAAACAATGTAGCTTTGCAACAGGTAAACAAGGCATTAACTGCTAAATGTAACCACATGCCATTTGTTGCAGACCCCAACCTCCCACGCCGAACACTGTCCACAAAAGTTGGAAACTTTAAAAACATGTTACCACTATTGATGGTGACATAGAAATGGTTCTTAGCAACAGGTAAACACTCTGCTTAGCAACAAGTAAACAATGGTGCTTAGTCACAGGCAACAAGTGCTCCTCTTTGTACAGAATCCTGTATAAATTTCATATTCACATTTTTATTTATAATTTGAATGGTCTGGCATTATACAATATAAAGATAATGTAATTTATTTTATATGTATGGGAACATGAGTTCCAACAATATCCATTGCATTTGCTTAAATAACATTTGGAAAAGGACAATGAATTGTTACACTATTAGTACACATGCTGAAGAAGTGGTAAATAGAAAATATTTCTAAATGCACCAGCAAAGATGGAGATGAGACACATTATACAGGGTGTCCAAGAATGTTTGAGTGAATTCTGGGACACCCTGTATTTAGATAGAAACAGGCAATAAGCAAACCCTTTCATCTTTTTATTATTATTCTTTACGGTGTTCAGAAAAAAATATGACATTATTATTCATAAGTCTTGTACAGAATCCCTACAAGTGTGTACTATTATTTCTTATTCATCTGACTGATTTAATTTACTTAAAACCCATGCAGATATCACTCAGGGATGGAGTCAAAATGTCATGGTCAAGTATGGTTTTCCCCACCCCTAATGAATGTAAAAATGCAAATTGATATTTGACACAACCCCTGAGTGTAAAACTTTATATAAGGACAGACACAACTTATATATAGATGCACATTTAGAAACAGGTTAACTTATTAAAAAATGTTTCTCAATATTAAACAGAGAAAGTATTATGCATAAACTAATACTCAGTCAGACCTTTGGCTTCTGAAATGGACAGATACCACAAATATATTAGTACAGCATTTCAATATTTGACTATCATGCATTCAAAACAAGTATCTAATAGCTTACGAAAGGTGGAGTTGTTGTCTCGTTAAGTACATGTAACTTGGATATTTTAAAAATTATTTCAAGGGCATTTGGTCTCCGTCGCCCAACTTTCTATTACAATTTTATCATAGGTTACATATATTAGGTAAAACGTAACCATGATCTTAATTCATTTTGCATGTTTTACTTGAAAACTAATACTCAATTTCTTGAACTGACAAGACATCACTAACTTACTTTTGATAATATATTCCTGTATGAGTATTATACACCCCCTGAGGTGTTTGTAAAGTATGACACTTATAAATCTAGCAATATACCCTAGCTTCTTCAATTCCCGAAAAAACATGAGAAATTACTGGGAAAGTCAATTGTATTTAAAGATACACAATAACCAACTATGAGAACCCGAGCATAGATTGAAGCATTTAAAAGCAATATACCTTGTTTTCCTCTCGAACTTCATGTAATTTGAGTACATAAGGGTGAGTCCAGATCCTCATCAACTGTTGGTAGTCAGCAAAAAGCCTTGCACCTTTCACCTAGAGCAGATAGCAATAGCATGGTTATTACACGAAGGGGCAGGAGTCATTATGAAATACCACGACACTCTCTTCTTGCATCATAGATCGCCATGGAATTTGGTATAAAGAACTTTCGATTAAGAATTGGTGAAATTGAAGGACAAATCAAATTTGTTTTATCAAACACATGATTTAAATGTCACATCTCAAAAGGAATTATTCTCAGCAAACTGCATAGCAACGATGTAATAAACAATTTCTGATCGCAAAAGTTTCTTAAAGTCTCAGGTATTCACCTATTTGTAACAGTTCCAACGAATTATTTTATATTTTTCGTACGAATGAATTCTTATAACATTAGAAATAAACATCTTATAAAATATAGTGAATTCAATTAGTAGGAAACACAAAGAAATTAATTTTTTTAAAAGTATGTCAACTTTTTTACAAGAGCAAACTTCCCGGAAATTTTAAGATTGTATGGGAAGCCCTGCCCCTTCGATCAGCAGGGTTGGCATGGAAAATCAGAGCAACTAAACATAGACAGGTTTTTAGATGCGATGGACAGGAGTTAACATGTTAATTGTGTTAAAAAAGGATGGACAGACAGATGGAAGAAAGGATGCTTAGTCAATTCTATGGCTCAATGTGACCCAAAAATTAGAGTTTCATATTAATTGTATTGCATATAAATAAATCTTTCATGATATCATGTGTGAAATTAATACATTTTCAAAAAATAATTTAGTTTGGTTGACTTATTTACAAACTTAATACTATTGATTTTTAGCGCGACATGAACCCTAGCAAAGAGGTGTGGAGCCAGTTAGATCTAATCTAAACAAGCTGATATTTTTAGTACGCAGGAAAAATCAATTCTGACCAGTGTGTCTTTAATCCTTAATAGTACAGGCTAGGGACATTCCAGCGAGGCCTCTTTCTATGACATACCCCCGCACCCGGTATAACGAGACGTATGTGGTACCATTTTGTTCGGTATGATGTGAAGTTTTCAGAAACCAATTTTGACATTTTCAAATATGGGTCAGATTCCAGATAATTAGCGCAATGTTACATAATTTATTGTTTTCTATGTTTTTATATTTTCAAGGTTTAAAACAGCTATGGTTAGGTTTTTATCAAAGTATAACAACAGATAATGGTGGTAATGCTTTCAGAAAAAATTGATGACAAAATTTTAAGAAATTTAAAATCAATATTAATCATAATTATGTAATTATTATGTAATAATGTTAAAAAATTTGAAATTAGACGTAGCAAGACACGCTTTAATGCAATAAACTGGTTAAACTTCACCAAATACAAAAAATGAATAAAAGGATGTGATAGTACAATTATTTCCACAATAACATAATTAATATGAGGATATAATATTATGTAACATATAGAGACTTATAGATTTTCAGTATCTGTTTGCCATACAGTAATCGTTTTATCAGAGTCACTATGCAGAGCTTATGGCCATCCAGATAGGATGGTCTTGCTGAATGCATTCAACAAGAGGTTATGTGTAGCTAGTTTATTTAATACTTTGTTATCCCACCAAACGAAGGGAGGGATATAGAAAAGCCACCCGTCTGTCCGTAAGTATGTTTGGGTGATTACTTAAATACCGATTGACATATTTGATTCAAATTTTATAGGCTTATGCCTTATGGGTGTAGGACCTCTGCTGGAGAAGGAATTATCAATATGACTGCTCATATGGCCACCATTTGTGTAAAAATACAAAAAATCTCAGTGGTATTGAGAAACCTGCCGATGATGGAAATATTGGTTTTATTAGTGGATGCTGCAATCCATAACTTTGATCAAATCGAAGACACTATTGATGGGAAGGGATCAACACATCCTATGGCCATGGTCTTGTATAAACGATCAGAAATTAATAATAATAACAAGGAGCAGAACAGAAAAAACAAGACTTCTCTGGAAGACACAGATATATGTAACTATGAAAACCAAAGGTTGATGAGTTAAACCAAAAGTGACACCAACACCGAATCCCATTTCATCAAAAGAAAATATAGAAATGATGACAAAGTCCAGTTCATACCACAGGACAATCAAATCTGACCTGATGTGGAGACTTGTGAGGCATATGAGACAATCAGAAGGCTGAAAGAAGGCCATTTACAGGATGGTAAAAAAAACTTACACCATTTTTCTCATATCTTTGTCATTTTAAGAACTGATATTTTACACATTTGTACATAATTCAATTTCCTACCAGCCCACTATATTTCATGACCATCAGATTGATAGTCACAATATTACAGCACTTTAAAGAACATGCCCCAGTGGCCACTATTGTGCTGTCAGCAAACCTGCACATGTAGTCCAAAATGTCTCTACTTGTGGGGAAACGGCAACGATAAAGTGTATGAGAATGACCTCAGGACAATTGCAGACCTCAAAAGTAAGATCATTAGTGTCATTCAGGCCATATCTGCTGAAGAATGTATTTGGATCATTGACAACTGTGCAGGTTTGACAACAGCGTGATAATGCCCAAACCTGAAGCATGTTGTTTAAAGTGCTGTTGTATGATAGTGAATGATGTACAAATGTGTGAAATATGAGAGAGTAATATTTTAAAATGACAAAGATATGAGGAAAATGCAAGGTTTCCATTTTTTGACCACCCTGTACAACAAAGCACAAAAGAACCATCTCGTGTATAGAATATGACAATGAGTGTCATGCACTTGACAGCAACCCTAGCCTTATTTCCAGGATTGTTTTTTTTTGTTTTTTTTATTAAGTTATTCATTTGTACAAAGATTACAATACAAAAATACAGTGTGAGTGGCTGTGCTTTTAGCATTATTAGCCACGTCCAGGATTGTTAAACTGTATAGTGAATTGAGATGGCAAGTGAAGCATGTTTCTGGCTGATGTTTAAGTCTGCAGAAGAAAACCAGGTCTATCAGGGAGGTGGTAAAGTCACAACATTGTCACATCGCCAGCGACTATGCAGAATCTGTTAAAAATCTGTACATTCAACACAAAAACCTCATGAAGAATGCCAACCAAAGCGAGTCGAAAAGGATGAAGATGATGTGCGCAAGATATGTAGTCTTGTAGGTCCAAATTATAGATGGTGTCTTAGGAATGGTAAAATAAGGCAAATCTTGCTAATTTGAAAAAAGTGATGAATCAATCATCTTAGCTGGACGTTTTCAAAAAAGGGTGAAGGCTAATGACCATAACAACAACTGGCCCTTACAGTGCAGAGTAAGAGAGTATACATGGAAGCATGTCTTGATGAGGCAGATGCTCTAATGATTAACCATGCAATACAAAGGTCAAAGACAGCTAAGTAAGAATAAGAGAAATAATTCGATGCAGTGATGCTGATGCGTTGGTCATGTTTTTGTACTACTACCACACAGTTCTTTACATCGTCACATGAGATATTCATGCACGGTGGCCATGGGTCAAAGCAGCGCATCATCAATTCAAAGAATATGAGAAAACTTGGTGAAAAGTTTTGCAAATCATTATCAGCAGCTCACACCCTTATAGGATGTGACACTACCTGTTCATTTGCTAAAATTGGGGATATATTACACAAAATTAATCAAGAACATTGATCACCTCAGCAATTTATGCAAGCTTGGATCAGATGAGCATCTACAATGTGAGAGCCATGTAGATGACAAGAAGAAGATGACATTGGATGACCTATGCTTTATTTTGGCATCCACAACTGACAAGCCTGCATCTGCAATGCTACTAACAAAAGATGCTTTAAACAACATCTTCTACCAGCACATCTCCAATGTCAAATCTTGACAAAGTGCTCACACAGCAAAGCCCAAACTTTGGAAACCAGAAGGCAACGAATGCTACTTTATTGATGGAAGTCTGGTTCCAAATATGATTTTGAGAGCATCCGCCCCCATTGAATTAAGGCATCTTACCCAAATCTATTGTAAAGATGGATTTCGCACTAATCAGGCTTGTAGATGCCTACTTGCAGGATTGTTGCGCATGTCTATCTGTTCCCGTGAGGTGGGTATTTGTCAAAACACAATAATGGTTGAGGAAAAACCATATCCAGATGTTTAGAATAAAGATGTTTGAAATAATCATATCATCATATTATATAATGATTCTATTGAAAGATGTAAGCCCTTATATGTAAAAATTGATATTTATCATGTTTAAAATGATCATAACAGTTACCTGATTTTTATATGCATGAATATTTGGATAAGTATATCTGATTAAATATTTAATGATATTATCATTGTGTCTTAATACACCGTTCAAGTACTGTTATTTGCTGCTACATATGCATGGCATATATTGTTTGCAATGAGATTAAGTCTTTTTTATAAAGGTTTGTACTCATAATAAGATATTATTGCTTGAATTGGTTTAGCACATGACGTTTATATCATTTAGAACAAAAATTCTGTTATCTTAAAAACAAAAACAATTCAAATTGTAATTTTACTCATAAAACAATGGAAATTATGTAATAATTACATAATTCTAAGTCCAAAGTATTTTCGATAATTATCAAAATTTATTTTAAAGTATATACACAATTAATATTTGTTTAGCTCATGATTTCTTTTCATTATTTCCTTTAAAAATGCTTTACAAAAAATGCTATGTCATAATAATAGATTACATAACATTATGTCATATTTATCGAATCTGACCCATATTTCAATCTGTCAAAATTGGTTTTTGTAATGTACTCAACAAGACGAACAATTTGATACCCATGACGACTTGTTATACTGGGTGCGGGGGTCAAGTTGATATTTGGCTCATAGGTAGCCTGCACTATAAGTCACATCCTTCTTGATGAGCCTTACCCAGTCTTACCTTATCTTGTGTGGGGTCTACATTCATATCAAGGTATTGTCTATACATCTTTATCTGTACAGGGGAGAGACGTATTGATACGACATACTCCAACTTAGGAGGTAGGTACTTCACTAGGGCACTGTAGTCTTTTCTCTGAAAAATAAATGTCAAATTCATAAGGCCTAAAATAGAATGGTATTCTATTCAAAAGTGGATATTTCATAAGAGAAAATCTGGGTATTTAATGGAGTGTTATCTTTTTTACTAATAGGCTGAAATTCATCAGACTTGAAATCTGGTACCAACTACTCTTGTTTATAACTGATATGTTTAGCATACTAGTGCAGTTTCATACTATCAAATGACTTTCCACAGAGTTTAATACGGAATGTGAACAGCATAGTTTGAATCATCAACTGCTTCTATTTAGCAAATTGTTGTTAAACCGGCATGTAGCAGTGGCTCTAAATTGTATTAACTCTTTTGCGCGGTCAGGCGAGTTTTGTCGCCACTACGCTTTATGGCGTATGTCAACCTGGAGTTGACATGCTATAGGAAAGTTTTAGCAGACTTCAAAAGATGTCACCCTTGTATTGCAGTGCCAATATTTGGTACTCACATTGACAGGAAGTGATTTAAAATTAATTTGGCGAAGCAAAGTTTCTGAAAAAAATTATTTTGGTCACTTAATTGATATTTTGTAACAAATACGAATCTGGAAGTGATCAGACATTGTGGTATTTAAAAAGGGCTAGATTTAGACGGGTAATGATGATCAAATCGCTGCTATATTCAATTATTCTGGCAGTGAAGCCTAATATTTGAAGCCTCAGAAAATGAAACTTAGAACGATGATGGGCCTGACAACTCTGTGCTTGGGGGACAGGCAAGGGAAGCTGCTGGGGTACACCAAGGTAATATTTAGTAGGGGTCTTATGTTTTTTTGCAATACATAATGTTTAGGATTTTTTATCATCAGTGCCTCTAATTGTGATGAGTTCATACGTTAACATATGATTTATACATATGTTTCCAATTATGAGTAAAAATTTGGTGGTGTTATCTCTGTTGGTTTAGGTTTTATGTCACTTTCAAATTGGCAGGCATGAAAATCCTAATTTTTAGTAAATTAATTACCGCTCAGTAGCTTTTAAAAATAATTAAATAGAGTTAAAGGCCCTATGAGCGGAAAGATTACACAATCCTTGCTGATAATTCTACAATGTAGTGCTGTTTATATTTGATGACCTTTGATTCTGAATTTTTTCAGAAGTAAATTTGATTTTTGAAAAAGGTCTAAAAGATCTTTTTAGTCATAAAAAATATAATTGGGATGATTCATTTTTTAAAACTTTGCATGGGGCCTTTTAATTCCTAGAAAGAAGAAGGTCATCCACATCTTTGAGCATATTTTGCTACGCATGTACAGCTTACCTGTACGCAGCCATCTAACATCTCATGTAATATATGGGCACGTTTCTTCATGAGTTTCACGTCATAACTACTGGAGTCGGCACACTGACCATTGGCTATAGGGTTGACGAACCTATTGCTGAACTCTTTCTTTGTACCAAGCAGGTTAGGTTTTACAAAATCCACCATGCAATGGTCTGAAAAGAAGAAAATATATTGCAGTTCAATACTGTAGGTTAAGCATTCAGTGATATTAGAATGTACGTCAATGGGAGGGGTCCCAGTGAGGGATTCAAGGATATTAGAATGTCTGTCAATGGGAGGGGTTCCAGTGAGGGATTCAGTGATTTTAGAATGTCCGTCAATGGGCACAATGAATGAAAATAATCGGCAAAATTATTGGAAATTATAATTTTAATCCCAGAACTTACATTCAATGAGATTGTTCTGTAGAGGGGTTCCAGTAAGGATGACTCTCCGTCTTGTCTTCATCTGGTTCATTACCTTGGAGACTGCTGTATCTGCATTCTTTAAGATGTGGCCTTCATCACATACAACAATATCTGGACCTGAAAGAAGAAGCAAGCCACATACACATACAGTCAAGTATAGTTGGCAGTGAGTCACACATAATACTAACAAGGCATTAACATGCAAAATGTCACCACCAGCCATTTGTTACAAACTTCGAATGCCAACTGCCATTCACAAAAAAGTTATCAAAATATGTCACTACAACATAATACAAGGACTTAAGTATGGCAAAATATAGTACATTTATGACAAATCGCTATTAAAGATGGAATAGAAACTGACAATGGCTAAATGGTCTCTTCACTGCAATCTCTTAACTGTCTCGTCTAATTAGACAATCCACATCCATCCAATTCAAAACTGAAATAATGGTGCCATACAGAATTGTTTGATAGGCAATAATGTAATTATGTTTTAAATTACAACTCTTTGAAAGAGTTTAGTTCACAAACCTGGATTGAGTAAAGACTTTGCAAAACTTTCTTTAACTTTTTTCTTTTTGATATTCTTTCCACTGGCAAGATTTCTAAACATTTCATAACCAATGACCATAACTCCACCCCCTTCCATCCACTGTTCGAGGTAGTCAGCACGCTCTGTGGCATTCTTGATGGTGGAGAGCTCATAAATCTGAAACACACACGGCATCTTTTTAAGGAAATAGAAAGAACAAGTTTAGAGTAAATTTTGAAAAAAATGTAGAAATTACAATTTATTTTTGCTCTCACCAGTAAATGTCATGCATATTTTCATATACTTACATCTAAGTGTTTTTTCTCATCCAGTTTTTCTGTTATCCAAATTTCGAACTCATTCACCCAGTTCAGGACAGTGTTGAGGGGACAAACAACCAGACAGGTCCGCTGTTTGGCGATCTTTGTAGTAAGCATTGTGTGGACGAATGTAACAGTCTAATAAATAGAATAGTTTAATTATTTTCGTAATTAAGTTAAATTACTCTATAATTTCAGATATTAAAAATAGATTGAAGGATCCAAGTGTACAGCAGTGTTCAAATAAGAAATTAATGAAAAACTGTTTTCTCAAACTGGAATTTCACATGATTCATCAGGTATGATTAAGACATAAGGAAAATGTAATATTAATGTAACTGAATAATCAAAAGTGATATTCGATGGTTTTGATTTTTCAAAAATTTTAACTTTTTTCCAATTTTTTTGCGCTCACTGTTGAAGATATCAACATCCACTCATGGATATAAATCATATATTTCAAAACCATATGATATTCCCATAATATCCAACTAACAGATAAAATTTTGCCAAGACCCAAAAAATAAACAAGAGTGTCAAACTTACAGATAAAGTTTTGCCAAGACCCATACAGTGAGCTAAGATGCAGCCAGATCCTTCCTCTTTTTTCAGACGTTTCACATTTTCCACTGTACAGTCATAGATGAATTGAACAGCTGAAAAAACAGAACAAGTGGAAATAACAACATGTGCATTCTGTCACATCAATCATTGGTAATGAGTTGAGTCCCATTAGAGGCATACATAAGTACAGGGCGAATGGTACGTAGAAATATGAAAACAAATTATTTCTTCAAAAATGATTAAATAGTAAAAGTAAGCTAAAAATACTGGGAATTGAATAACCTTTCCAATGATACATACAGATGTACAACCTCCTATCATCGTTACTAACTGAGAAAGTTAATCAAAAACAGAAACTGGGATCAGTAATGAATGATGCAAATGCTCACCTTCAACCTGATGTGGTTTCAGACACCTGACCAGAGTTTTGTCCACCTTAACTAAGACCTTATCATCTTCCTCATCCTTCTCAAGGATTAATTCAGTTGTGATTGGGCACTTGGTTGGGGAGCTGGAATCTTCTATCTGGGTCACTCTATTGTACTGCAATGTAAAAGAGGATATTAAAAAAATCTTATTAATATAAGCTGAAACATTTAAAAAAAAATATTTTGATAATCTACATTGCATTCCAGTATGACCTCTCTATCATTCCTGAATATTCCAATAGATAACCACACCCTCCCTCCTGAATATTCCAATAGATAACCTCCCTCCCTCCTGAATATTCCAGTAAGCTCCCCGCCTCCTTCCTGAATACCAATATATATCCTCCCCCTACCTTCCTGGGTATTCCAGAAGATGAGATTCTCCCTCCTGGATATCCCAATAGATAACCTTCCTCCCTTTCTTATTACATGTATCTCAGAAGACAACCTACCCTACTCTGTTTAAGTTTTATCCTCTCTCTCCTGTCCTGTTCTTCCTTCAGGGCATTCTTTGTCTCATCCTTCAGACTCTTGTTCTTCAGAAGTTTACGGATCTTCTTTCTTTTCTTGGCACTCCCTGGAATGTCCGAACCAGAGCCAGATTCCTGTAAAGAAGAAGAGAGGACTGAATCATCTGACTTAAGAATAATATTGCATGAGGTAACAAGGCATTAACATGCAAAATTTCACCACCTGCCAATTGGTACAGTCATGACCACTAAATGCCAAACACCAATCATCAAACACTGAATTCCAACCACCAAACACCAACTGACAAAATTTTCAGTGACAAAAGTGAAGAACATTTTGATAAACAGCCGCCAAATATTAACTCGTAATGCCAGTCACAAAATATCACAATATGATAAACCACTTCTTTAAAAACTTGTAATATTTGGACATAAAAAGACGCGATACATACATCTGAGCTCCCCTTGTCTCTATCACTACTGCTGCTATCAGAATCACTGGAGTTCTTCATTCGCTTTATCCGTCGTCGCTTTTTCTTTTTCCCTTTCCCCTTGCCCTTTCCTTTCTTTTTCTTCTTGGTGTCTTCTTCAGAGTCACTATCAGATGTCGATGTCCTTTTCTTCTTTCTGCTTGGCTTCTTTGTTTTGAAATCACTGTCACTCTCACTTTCAGTTTCGTTTAGTTCATCTGAATCAGAGGAACTGGATCGTTTGGTCCTTTTACGACTGAAAACATATTTTTCAATGAAATATTTAAGTCAGTAATATTCCTGTTTTTTTTTCTAAACTTTGGCGAAAGATGTAAATTGGTATGTTTTCTAGTTCTCCAAATTTACCAAAATAAAGCAATTAACAGTATTAAGGAATCAGACATTAAGTTACATGTATTCTGAAGGTCAACATTAAAAATTGCTTACTTTTTCTTCACAGGTGTAGCCATAAAGTCGGAATCCGAATCAGAACTGGAGAGACCCTGTCGGAGTAAGGGGTCTTGATATGGCGCTTTTTTCTTGGGCTTTCCTATAGAATCATCTGAATCTGACATTGTATTACTCGAGTCTTTAGTTGCAGATTTCTTCTTAACTTTTTTGATATCTGAAAATACCATAATCAAAATTATCAAAATGGGTGATTTATAACTAATAATAACATAAATGTATGGGACTTTGCTATCTAGAGAAGCTAGGCTTCAAGTCAGAATTATGAAGTTTTTTTTCTTTAAATGTAGATACACCCTCTTGAATAAATCCTGGGGATACCCCTGACATATCTGCATTATAGAAAACCTCTATTACAAATGTTCACATGGTCATGAGTGATTACCTTTGCATAGTATATTCAGTATAGGTAACATTTACTTGGCACCCATTTAAGCAACTAAATCTTTGAAAGAACCCTGCATTACCTGAATCGGATGTGGCATCTTCATCAACAGTGTCCGAGTCTTCCTCTGTATCACTATCATTCATCTCTGCAAGCATGGCTCTCTTGGCTCTTGCATTCTCGTCATCAGATGGCACTTTAGATTTCAACTTTTTCATATCAACATCAGATCTGTCTTCCTATAAGTGAAATACCTCTAATCAACATTCCTATATATCAATGCTATGTATATTAAGTTGTCCAGAAGAGCAATTTTCCCGGAATTTTGATGACAAGATTTGTGTGGCACCCACCCATAATTTAAAATTTTCTCCTAAGAAATGTTTTTATTGTGATTTGACTTTTTTATTGTGATTTGACCCATTTCCACTTGAGTGTTTTCACGAGTCTCACGAGTGTTTTCACGAGTCTCACGAGTGTTTTCAAGAGTTTCACCACTCAAATGTGGTAATAACAGAGAAAAAGTCTACTCACTGAGTCACTGAGGCTGACTTCGTCTTCTTCACTTGTTGAGCTACTGCTAGAGTCTGAACTCTCTTCTTTCTTCTTTTTCTTCTTGCCAGGTAATCTTTTAACTGGAACACAAGGAGGAATAAGTCAATCACATATGCCTTTTCTCACTGTTATAATATCTCAGTTATCCCATATTAGGTTGATTGGTTTTGTGTGTGACGCTGAGTCTTATTGTGATCCCCATTTAATTTTCACATTTACAAAGATATAAAGAGGTGTAAAGATACATTAATGCAACTGAAACTCGATAACTGCTCATTTTGTCATCGCAAGTCAAGATTGCTATTAAATTGTCAGAAACCCATTTTCTCATATGATTCTGTCAGTAATTCTAGGTGCAGCGTTGAAAAGATGTGATACCTGTTTTCAAAATTGCTATTTTCAAATCCAGGTGCCACAGAGTTTATGAAACCTTCTTATGCAAGTAAAACATGTTTATCCCAACAAAACTCAAACACCTCTCAATGTGAACACTTTTTGAACACTTTTTTTTATCCCATTCTTTTAATTCACAATAGATGACCAAATGCCTTAGTGGAGTTCCAATAAGACAGGTTCTACTGCACATGCTAATTTGAATGGTAGTTCAGGGGCTATGTCAAAATTGTGTGCATTTGGGGTGAGGGTAACATTCAATTTCCTTTTGTCCAACATTATTTACTCTTCATCAAGTGCAGTATTCATGTAGGTTGCAACATTATATTGATATGGTTTAATTTTGAGGGGAGGATGGGGTTCAAATCAAAATAATTATATTTTCTGATGCATGTTGATATTCAGTGGGTATGTTTTGCCCCCTAGGCTTATATTCCCAATATGCACATATTAAACCCTTGCACTAGATATACAAAGGCTTTAAGTGGTCATTTTACAATTATCACCTTGAAAAATTCACAGGTTTTTATCATTTACAAATTGACAAAAATGTACTAAAGTTTCATTTCTGTCTGCCATGCATATACATATTTCAATTCCAATGTAGGGAAGAAAATCAAGTTTTCCCTTTTTGGATGGAGTGATAATCCATTTCAAGTTGACACAAGTACATACCATTTTATTCTTCTGAAGTGATAATTTTGATATAATCAAAATACGGGTTTTATTTTTATAACATGTGTTCTTACCTTTTTCTTTTTTTGAGGATTCTTTTTTTGATTTTTCCATTCCATCACTTTTCTTTTGCCGACTTTTACCCTTTTTAGCTGGCATCTTAGATAGGCGTTCTATCTCATCCTCTAAATCAGAATCGTGATTGGATGATGAGGATTCACGACGTGGTTTCTTCAACTTTTGGTGACTTTTTGGTTTTGGTTTTGATCTATTTGGGCTAACTCCCCTCGACCAATCAGAGATATCACTGTCTGTTATAGGAACAAGAACCACTTTAGCAGGTAGTTTTAATTTATCCTTTTGTTTACTTAAAGGTCTTATTGGCTTTTTAATGGACTTGTCTTTACCACTGTTGTGTTTCTCAGAATTTGAACTTCTCCGTCGCCTTTTCTCAGATATTTTATCACGGCTACTGTCATTTTTATCTGAACTTTTGTGTCGCTTTCTTAGAGATTTCTTGCCATCTTTCAATTTGGACCTATCCTTTCCTGAAATGCAAATCAAAAACGTAAAATAAAAAATTACTCCCAATTTCTCTAGTGATATTGGCTATATTGCATCCTCAGCATTTTTTCAAATATTATGGCAATTTTAGGTATATCCAGGAACTGATTGTAATTATCCCTTCATCAATTCCATTTTGAGTAGCAGCAATCACTGTAGACTACTGGAGAAAATGTTAATTTTAATTTTAAGATTATGTTATTTTCAATGATACGTTTATCACAATGGGCAGAGGCCTGGGTATTAGTTGCTTTGTGTGGAAAATCTGACTTACCTTTAAGTTTCTTTGAATTCTTGGACGTTGAGCTGTTCTGAGGTTTGAATTCATCACCTGAAGATTTATCAACTCCATCTTCACTAGAGTCAGAGAACTCAAACTCAGAGTCGGACTCGGACTCAGAATCAAGCATCTCTTTTAAGAGCTCTTTCTGTGCTTCTACATCTTCCAAAGTACGATCATCATTCTCATCATCAGACTCGCTATCAACTTTTTTACGCTTAGATTTCGGACCACATTTTTTCTTTGGTGGTGTTTTCTTAGGTTCGATTTCCTCTTCTAAATCAATATCAACTCTGTAGTTATCAGGGTTATCGACATTTAAACTTTCATCTTCATTTAACTGATCAGATTCTAAATTGACAACACTAGTGTCCATCATTTCAGTGTCATCATTAGCATCGGAATCATCCATTTCAATTCTGTAGTTGTCAGGGTCATCTTGTACCTCAACCTTTCCCGCATCAACTGTTTCCTCTTCTTCAGGGGTGGATTTAAATTGCTTGAAGAAAGCTTTGACAGGGGTAGGGGTAACATCATCATCATCATCACTGCTACTACTGTCATCTTGTATATTAACCTCCTTCCAAACCTTTTGAGGTTTTTCACTTTTCTCATTATCATCATCATCTTTGATATCATCTTTTACAGATTTAATATCCTGATCCATAGTATCACTGTCATCATTATTATCAAGTTCTTTCGTGACTTTTGGTTCAGTTGATTCTTTCATATCAGATTGTTCTTTTTCAGTTTTACTTTCAGATTCACATGTTTGCTCAGCACCAGGTGTAGTGTTTTCACTGTCAGATATTTTACTTTCATTGTCATTATTTTTTTCTTTTCCACTGTCATTATTTTCATTTCCATTGTCAATATTTTCCCTTTCACTATCATGGTTAGTTTTTGTGTTTTCTTCATCCTCTTTACTTGAGTCCTCAGTACTAATTCCATTTTCTTTTATGCTTTCTTTATCACTCTCTGGATCACTAGATGATTGTTGACTATTGTCATAATTAACTGTTATTCCAGTAATAACTTTATTTATACTTCCACTACTTTCAGATTCATCTTCTGATGATGTAAACAGTTCTTTTTGAGTATCTATAGGATTGGCTATAATTGTGACATTGTCATTTACTCCATCTAAATAATCTGATGATGGCCCTTGTCCACTATTAATACCTTTATGATCACTGCTTATATCATCTGGGGTCCATAGTAAAGTCATATGATCATTTGTACCATCTACATAATCAGCCTGTCCTAACTCATCCTCCATTTTCTCTTTGACTTTCTCTTTTATTGTTTCATGTGTATCTTCTGAATCATCAATCATATCTACATCATCAGCATTTTCTTCCACATTGTGACCATTTTCTTTATGTTCTTCACTTTCTTCTAATACTTCACTAGGGTCATCTTCCATTGTGTCACCTTCTTGTTTAACTTCTTCATGTGTATCTTCTGTGATATCTTTCACTTCTTCATTTTCGGTGGTATCATTTACAGCATCATCTTCCTCTTTAACATCAGAGATATCTTTTTCTTCTTTCATCTCTTCATCTTTTGCCTCATCTTTGGGTTCTTCTTTTACTGTTTCTGTATTTTCGTGTTCCTTATTCAGAACAGCCTGTTTGGCAGAAGTAGCCTTTTTCATTGGAGAGTTCTTATTTCTTAGTTTAAAACTTTTTGGTCCCGGACGAACTTTTCTCATTGATTCTGCCTCTTCCTCATCGCTGTCCTCTTTAGTGTTATCTTTGGTGTCAGATTCACTTGATGATCCACTTTCACGTTTCCTTTTGGTACCAAAATTAAGCTTCATTTTCCATTTATTTCCATCTTTTTTGTTCTTCTCATTGTCATCTCCATCATCGTCATCATCGTTTGTGACAACATCATCTTCAGAGTTTTTCTTGGTGTCATCTTCTCCACCTTTTGTCCCATTGGTCATCTTTGCATCACCATCTCCA
Source organism: Owenia fusiformis (assembly GCA_903813345.2). NCBI lineage: Eukaryota > Metazoa > Annelida > Polychaeta > Sabellida > Oweniidae > Owenia > Owenia fusiformis. The sequence goes on along the minus strand of CAIIXF020000002.1, from coordinate 21,834,480 downwards.
ACCTCACTAGGGGAGGCTTTAGCCTTTTTGGGTTCGTCTTCTTCATCTGATTCAAGGATGATGATTTCATCAGGATCACTGGCAGGTTTTGGCTTTGTTGCTTCCCGTTGCTGATCTTTGGCTGCGGCACTTGTAATTGCCGCAAGATTCTGCAATGTATTCTCATCAACTTTGACCTCAACGGTGCCTCCTTTACCATTACTAACAATCAGATAAGATCCATCTAAACGGTGAGATTCACTGATCACTTCACCCGCTGGCCGTATTGGTTTTGCTGGAGCAACTTTCTGTACATTTGACCTTACTGTGGGTCGACCAGTTCTACCTCCTCGTCCTGCTCCAGTTGTAACGACCTGTCTAGTCCCTGGAATTGACTGGAACTGTTTATTCCCAACTGTAAAAGTCTGCTTGTTAACTCCTACTGGTTGTCCTTGTTTATTCCTCATTGCCGGCTTCACTTGGCAGGTTTCAATAAGACGGATATTTTCCTTATATGAGGCAAGAGCACGACGTAATCGATTCACAACCTCTGATTTAGCGATTTTGGTACCATTGTAGTCATTTTTAAGACTCTGGAGCAGCATCATCATAGATTGGGTAGCTGCTAGGAATTTCTCTAAGGAGATTCCCAAATTGCTTTCATTTATTCTAAATGGCGTTACCATGCTGGTTGCAGGCATGTTATTGACACGTCTAATTTGGCCAGGTGGTATATTCTGTCCTGGTCTAACCTGTCCTGGTCTAACCTGCCCTGTAGGACGTTGCTGCTGCTGTTGTTGTCGAGGAGAAAAATTTCTTTGTTGGATACCTCCTCTCTGTGGCATTCCAGGACGGATTCCACCACGCTGCGGTTGCATACCACCTCTAGTAGCCTGGTTGGCCATAATGACTTGCCTGGGGCCTGAAACAACCTTCAAGTTCCCAGTTTGAACACGACCAGGTGGCCTATTAGGTACAGGTGAAGGTTTACCAGGAAGAGGCTTCTTCTTTACTTCGTGGACCTGAGCTGATGCAGCTCGTTTACGTTCCTGCTCCATGTGGTACTTTGTGAATTCTTTCAGGATCTCGTCACATTTCTTGATGAGGCCAGCCAATGGGATAGGATTACAGACATAGCACTTCCACTTCTCTTTGTCATCTGGAATCACAAAGAAGCAGGATGAAATCTTAAAAGCCCACACATATCCCAAATTTTATGCTAATAAAAAGGGGTAGATTAATGCACATAATGGTTCACAGTTCACAATACATCATTTTGCTGCTTGGTTTTTTAATGTTACTTGATTTACATTTTCGGTCTCTTGTGTATTATTGAATGTTGGTAAACTAATTTCAATATACATGTAGTAGCAAAAGTAATTTGTATTGCATTGTTCTTTCCACTTTTTTTAAAAATTTACCATGTCTTCTACAATTTATATCTGTCCTCTGACATTGAGTGAAAATGTTGATGATTTAATTTGAAAAGAATTGTGAATATATACTGGTACAAAAATGAAAATTTAGAGGTTCACCTTCACATGAAGATAGGTTCATCTCTGAATTCTGGGATATTCCCTCTCTTATTAGTAGTCACTCACCTAAGTCCATTAGAGCTGATAATTCAGCTCTTCCCAAGTTGCGTTTGATGCATCCCTTGCAGAAGGCATTACTACACGTGTCACAGCAAAGCAGGTTTCCTCCCTCTCCACACCAGCGACACTGCTCATCCATCCCATCACTGTCCTGGTCTATCTCAGCACTTGTGTACCAGTTATAGCATCTCTGAAGTGGAGAAGCAGGAGTTTTATAGAAATTCCAAACCTAAACAACTTTGATTTCGAAAATGGTTATGGAACACACAATTGGGGTTGATCTCTCTAGATATCATTTGATTGGTTGATTGTTTGTGAAATGTAATTCGATTGGTTGATCTGTTTGTTACATGTAATTTGATTGGTTCATTGTTCTTACCTTGCAGACAAGAACCTTCAATACAGGGTGTCTCTTGATGTTACCAGCACCATTAGGGTTAATCTGCTTGTTGCATGCTGTACAGAATATAGACTGGGTCACTGCAAATCCACCTGAAAATAAAAACATGTGTTTTCAAATTTTTTCATATCTTATTCATGAGCCCCGATGACTCTATTTATAACAAACAAAAAAAACATAAAATTATTTGAAATGTCAACCTCAATATAAGGATTGACCTGTCAGAGTATGCTGGAATTTTGATAACAATTTTTATATGGCAGAAAGCAGTCAATCCAGACAATGATAATATAGCACTTTGAAACGGTAATTAAAGTTACAAATTCACCATACACAGTCAGATTTATCAGACCCTCTCTATTTTGCTCTTTGAAAAGTTCAAGACAAACAGTGTGCATCACAATGCACTACACAATTTATTTGATATCTTTACAAATCCACAATACACATTCTGATTACTAGACCCCCCCTTCTTATCTTTCTTATTGGAAAGTTCAAGACAAAGTGACAGTGTGTATCACTATGCAGTATGCACTATACATCTTTGAAAAGTTCAAGACAAAGTGACAGTGTGTATCACGATGCACTACACAATTTGTCTGATATCTTTACAAATTCACCATACACAGTCTGATTTATCAGAACCTCTCTATCTTGCTCTTTGAAAAGTTCAAGACAAACAGTGTGCATCACAATGCACTACACAATTTATTTGATATCTTTACAAATCCACAATACACATTCTGATTACTAGACCCCCCCCTTCTTATCTTTCTTATTGGAAAGTTCAAGACAAAGTGACAGTGTGTATCACTATGCAGTATGCACTATACAATTTGTCTGATATCTTTACAAATCCACCATACACATTCTGATTACTAGACCCCCCCCTTCTTATCTTTCTCATTGGAAAGTTCAAGACAAAGTGACAGTGTGTATCACTATGCAGTATGCACTATACAATTTGTCTGATATCTTTACAAATCCACCATACACATTCTGATTACTAGACCCCCCCCTTCTTATCTTTCTCATTGGAAAGTTCAAGACAAAGTGACAGTGTGTATCACGATGCACTACACAATTTGTCTGATATCTTTACAAATCCACCATACACATTCTGATTACTAGACCCCCCCTCTTATCTTTCTCATTGGAAAGTTCAAGACAAAGTGACAGTGTGTATCACGATGCACCACACAATTTGTCTGATATCTTTACAAATCCACCATACACATTGTGATTACTAGACCCCCCCTTCTTATCTTTCTCATTGGAAAGTTTAAGACAAAGTGGCAGTGTGTATCACGATGCACTACACAATTTGTCTGATATCTTTACAAATCCACCATACACATTCTGATTACTAGACCCCCCTTCTTATCTTTCTCATTGGAAAGTTCAAGACAAAGTGGCAGTGTGTATCACGATGCACTACACAATTTGTCTGATATCTTTACACACTGTCACGTTGTCGTGAACTTTCCAATGAGAAAGATAAGAGGGGGGGGGGGGGTCTAGTAATCAGAATGTGTATGGTGGATTTGTAAAGATATCAGACAAATTGTGTAGTGCATCGTGATACACACTGCCACTTTGTCTTGAACTTTCCAATGAGAAAGATAAGAAGGGGGGTCTAGTAATCAGAATGTGTATGGTGGATTTGTAAAGATATCAGACAAATTGTGTAGTGCATCATGATACACACTGCCACGATGCACTACACAATTTGTCTGATATCTTTACAAATCCACCATACACATTCTGATTACTAGACCCCCCCCCTCTTATCTTTCTCATTGGAAAGTTCAAGACAAAGTGACAGTGTGTATCACGATGCACTACACAATTTGTCTGATATTTTTAATGAGTATCCTAAGCCACATACCACATATAGGCAATGTGGAGACTTCCTGTTTCTTGCGTCCAGAGCCTCGGAATTCTGGTCCTTTGAAGGCGTCTTTATCATCGACAGCTTCTGGTTGAACAACTACAGTGCCTAAAAGGAAAAAAACAGAAATGTAGACATGGAAAAGTCAGTCACTTCTGTAGTTCATTGGTGGAACCCTTGCCTAGATAGCAAGGGGTCGTGGGTTCCCAATGGGTAACTGACTGCACAACTGGCACTTAACACAGTTTCTATTTTCTACAAATACATACAGTGTACTAGGTATTTAATCAAGTCTAGCCCTTGTGGGCCCCCCTCCATCTACAAGACGTGTGTTGTGTTTGTGAAGTAGATAAGTCCACAGTCTTGAAGCAAAGGCTATATTTAATCAGTAATACAAGGACATGACTTTCCTTTCACTGATATTAGGCATATATGGCAAAGCAGTCTGCTTCACAATTCTGTCTGCACTCTGCAGAAATGGAAGGCTGGGAGGAATGAAAGGCTGGCCCCTGGGTTTCATTTTAGGTACGATCGTAACTTTCAATTCTGTGAAAACCATTGTTTACTTTTTGACAAACAATGATTTGCAACGAAATCATAGGTTACGACAGTTCCAAAATTGACCCCTTGGTAGCAAACATTTTTACTTACCCTCAGGCAAAATCAGATTGCCAGACTCGTCCACATCTATATTATCCTCTCTTGTGCTGGGGCCAGGCTCTGGGCTTGCAGGGGTGGAATTCTCTCTACTTTGGACCGGGCTGGTTATCTCTGCAGCACCATCTTCTGGGGGAGCAAATGGCTCACTATCTGGCAGAGCATCTTCATCCTCAATGTGTTTGTGAGTCACCTTAGCTTTTCTGAATCAAGGAGGAAATCATGCACTTAATACAAGAGGGGATCATTTCAATAGCAAGGATGTATATTGCTATACAGTAAATAATGTTATGATAACTTCATAATTATGCTTATTATATTAACTTAAACAAATATAAGTTCATTTTTGCACATTGGTGTTTTTCTAATGTTGCCATTTGTGCATTTTCATCAATCATCATATTGAAACTTCAAATGTATACTAATGAGAAATGAAATAAATGAATTTATAAAGAAAAGAATCTGAATATACCTTCTTGATGCCCCACTTCTGCTAGCAGTTGCATCCTGAAAATAATATGAAAAACATAATGAAAAAACAATGCCACGTTGTGTTCTTCAAAGTGGCTTGAAGTCAAAGATGACATGTGAGACTCTAATCAACAAAATATATATGGGAGGGCCAAATAAAGTTGATTTGATTGGCAGCCACACATAAACTATGAATATGGACCAATACTTACAATCAATTCTTACTCATCTCAGAAAGTTTGACATGTACTATAACAATAATGAAGGATTCATTAAATTGTAAAATTAGTAAATAAGTCAATATGTCATCCATTCTAATAGTGATTGGTTTTTAATATTTTAAACTGGTCAAATATAGAAAATATGTATGCTTACTGCAGATTTAGGAGAAGGAACTGGAGAATCTGATCTTTCAGTTGCCAATCTTTTTACCAAACTGTCTAGCTTTGAGCTGAAAATACATGTTTTATATAATGAAATAAATGCAATATTGTTTCCAAGTTATTTCTTTTTGTTTAAATTATCTCGATCATCCCAGTTAGAATTTTGATATTTCAGCTTTGTGAAAAATATCTTTAGCAAGTTAAGACAATCTAATCTCTAATTTCAAAGATATATCTACTACTACATATGGACAATCTATTGGGATGATTTCAGGACTATTGTCCTGGCACCAGATTACTGATGGTCTTCAAGTAAACTACTGCTATCGAGCCCTATAACTGCCCTAGGACCAGTGCAAACCCTAAGAAAGTATCCCCCACCTGTCAAGCAGGCAAAATTTTTCAAAATTGGTTGGTCTCTGTATCAAAATACAATACCAGTCATGTTGACCAGGTCTTCTCAAAATTGACTGAACCCTTTGAAAATCCAGATCTACCAGCAATGACTGCCAAAATGGCATTTGGAGTTTGAACAGCCTAGGACATCAGCATAATGATCCTATATCCCGTAATGGAAGATGTATAATTTTGGAAAAACAAGAGCTTGAACTTGAAGCACAAGCTTTTGTGCGGTCAGTCACATTCTTCCCTCTGATTACTGATTACAGGGGTCACCATAAATAAATGACACCTGGATTTGCTGAAGTGAGGCTATACATCAGGAGATGAGAGCATACAAATGTAAAATATACAAAACTTAAGGGATGTGTATCTTGACATTATTGGAAAGTATGAAGTCTCAAATCACCATGGTCTGGAAATGGTGATAGAAAATCAAGGTGTCATTTGTTTATTTATGGTGAGCACTTTATCTATCAAGTATGAAAATTTTGTAGATCTAATGTCAAAGCAGTAATTGAACGAGGGGAGAAAAGTTCGTTCAATCTTATACAACTTTTGCAACTTGTTTTTAAACGAATTTAGTCATTTGTTATCACTTTCGCTTTCACATGTTTTGTTTGAATCGACTGCAGCGCCCTCTCGTTCAATTAGGCTAAATACGTTTTGGTTGATTAATGCAATAATACTCAAATTGCCATCGCTTTTTGTATTTCATTTTGATCACTATCATACAGAGACTCGCTAACTATCGCGTATAAGAGATAGCAACATATACAGACTGAGATATTTACCTTTTTGCAGGCGGTGCTTCGCCGGAACTATCGCCGGTAGATGGCGTGTCCATCGGACTTTCCATTTAGTGCTGTTTCCTAGGCTTCGATGGCACAAATCAGCTCAATATTGCACAGTTACTCGCCTAACTTTTTCATCTAGTGTATGAATGCAGTAATCATTTCAATCATTGGCTCTACAAGTCAAACGAAGTAGCATAACGTGACGACTAATATTCCGTCATTTACGGCAGCCATCTTTTGTTAAAGAAAGGCCGCGTGACGTCACTAGGAGGGTGATATTTTTTTGTCACATGATCATATTAACATAATATATGCTGACGTAATATGGCACGTGACTTAAAAAATATTCTAGAATATCACTCACTTTAGTGGCTAAAAAGTTTTTTTGGGTGAATGATTTTTCTCACGTTATGGGGATAGAAAATTGAAAATGATTTTCCTTCTAACTAGGAGAGTATCCCCGCTCCCTGAGCACTTTATTTAAGCTTCCAGGTATTAATTATGCCATTATTTCTGAATTCTAGACTCTACACGCTCAAAATATGAATACTAGTGATCGTTTTTGGCAATGACCAAAATGTAAACAAACCAACATGTGCTTGTTGATCGGTTTGTCTGAGCTAGCAAATAAGGAAACAAGGAAACGTGTTGTGCGCATGCGTAAATTATTCCAAGATGTCTGCCAAAATTTCCTGAAATATTGTTTTGAGTCTCATTTTAATGGATATACGACAGTTTTAGAAAACGATGGGTGATGTACTTGTACCAGATGACTCATCAATAGACCCTCATTTGGAGGTGAAAAAATTACAAGATTTAGTGAAGAAACTCGAACGTCAGAATGAAGTACTTCGAGGGAAGCAAACCCAAAATCATTCAAAAAATTTAATTCAGAACACGGATTCGAACACTGGTCAAGATGTGACTCAGAAAGCAGTAAATATAAATAATAATTTACATAATAACAGTGACAATGTTCTAGACATTAGTTTAGAAAACATTGATGAAGTTGATGTTGAAAAGGAGCAACCGTATGAAGATGAGTTTGAATGGTAAGTTCAGGGTTTTTTCAACCCCCCTTTGGCCTAAATTTTTTGCATATCGAAATCTTGGGGTTGAAGATAAGCAGGATTAGTGGTTATCTAGATGAAATTCAGCTTTGTATCAATGAGTGACTTCATTTGAAAACCACAAAATTTCAATACACAAGTGGTTTAGGGCACGGTTATGGGAAGTCCTCCATATATTACTTATATTATATTTCTCAGGTTACGCATCTTCCATCCAAAATAAAAAATATGTATTTTTAAAATAGATTATTTGTCTAGTTTTCGTTAAACAAATATCCTGAGACACATAGGGCCTGTAGAAAACACTAAACAGAAAAATAAAAAAAATATTCATACCTCCAAATCTGCTTTATTGGTCAGATAATGCACCAAATTATAATGGTTGTTCAAAATAAAAATTTAAGGGGACGCTCCGCCTTATCTCGCGAGAATAAAGCAAATCACACACCATCTCGCGAGAATAAAGCAAATCACGCAAAGGCGCGTGATTTTTTCGACCAATCAAATAGCTTGAAATTTACCAAACCATTTCGTTCAGTGTTTCACACATGCGCAGTAGAAATTGTCAATTTACTGAGCGGACCCTTCAATGGCCTGGAGAAATTCTACTCACGATAATTGATGATTACTGAACACATATAGGCATAAGAGGTGAGCGACCCAATTATTTTTGCGTATAAATGATTCAAGAATAGCATGATATCAAACAATCTGTACATTTAACTACGATTCATTCAAAAATTGAATCTAGAGTACAGGTGACGATGTTTTTTTCATTTTTTTTTTATTTTTACTAACATTACCTGGTGTATATATACCTCCTAGATGGAGGACTTCCCACTATCCGTGGTTTAGGGTTACTTAGGTCCAGAGTCTTCTCTAAATTCTGGCTTTGAGTGATTGTTTTAAATAGGAGTTCTTGGTGGGTGTGACACTTTTTCTAGATTACATACAAAATCAATGAAGTTACATCTAGAGTCCATTTCACTGCTTCATTTCGTCAGTAGAACGGCAAAAATAAGAAATTGGGAGACCATTGTGCAATAATATATGGAAAAGTGTATTCATAATGTACATGAATGACATTTGTATATTTCAGATTTTTTAGTTTTTTGTGCAATAAGCCTGTGCCGTCTTGTAATTTGAAGAATTTCAGCCATGTTAATCTTATTGAAAATAACATGGCAGAGAAACATCCAAATATAAGAGGCCACACACTTTATAAGCCAAAGTAGAAGCAATCCAAGAAAGTTGATTAAAATTTGTTAGTGGTATTATGTCCATCTATGCTAAATATTGGTCGTTTTTAATGTCAGTGGTGTTATCCATGCAGAGTAACAAATTAAAATATATATGGTACACTTTTTCTTTATGCCTTCATTTCTGATTAAATCATGGAGAATTATGATTTTGAAAATAATTTCAATATAGGTCAATAACACATGCTGTCATCTTGCGAGAGAAAAATGAAAACAATACAAACTTATTTTTCATATATTTTTGGGGGTATTTTGGAGTGTTTTTCGACTGCAAAAATGATCAAAATACTGAGGTAAAGCGGACTCAAGTATTCATATTCAGAAAATATGTCAATTCCACAGGGCTACCCATGATTTGGGATCACTAAATTCCATGACTGACATCTGAGCACTGTAGCACTATATTGTCAGTTCTACCCCTTCCAAACACATTGTTCAATTCTGATTTGGGATCACTTAAGGATGCAGTACCAGGTAAGCGTAGAAAAAGTTCCAGACATTAGATTTTGCTCATATTTTTTACAATGTATCACTATGATGTTATCATCATCCAAGTGCAATACGAAAAGGATTCACCGTCTGGTAATTACAAAATAAAAAAATTATTTTACCCACCCAAAATGAATCTTTTTACTTTTTTGAGTTTTCAATAGAGCTGGCACCTTTCGAACCCTGGTTTTCGTATCCACTAATTGCGTCTCAAGAACAAATTTTCCCATAAAAGTGAAAGGGATAAAATATGCTTGATAAAATGTTTGCAATTTAATTCTTTTCTGGAAACACCATTATCGAAATAAACTATAATTTTTGAATAAGACTAAATGCGAAAATGACGTTCTTGGGAGCTAGCTTTCTCAAACCGGAAGTTAAACCTGCGCAAACAGACATGAAAACCGACCCGGTACTGCATCCTTAATTCGACATCTGAGCACTGTAGCACTATATTGTCAGTTCTACCCCTTCCAAACAAATTGTTCAATCCTGGGGTAAAACTATCAAATTATTAGATAAACACACTTATGATTGAATAATATTAGATAACACCATCAATCATGGTAGAGCTATCAATCCTGTTTGTATGACCTCATTTGCTCTTATGAAACTTTATAATCATAGGGATAATTCCAAAAGTAATATTTTTGTGGTGGATGTCTTCAATCAAACACAAAAAAGTATTTAGTAAGCTATTTACTGAATTTGAAAAGGAATGTTTTGTTTTGATCATTGTGGTCTTATGTACAGGGTGGTCCAAAAAAAGTGAACCCCTGCAACTGGCCATATTTCCCTTATTACTTGCAGGAATTCTTTTTTATTTTCACATGTTATAGAGGAAGGTCTAAAATTTATGTTGGTACCATACATTTTTCTACTTCTTGAAATTTGCAGAAATTAAAAGCCCTAACCAAATATTACTGAAAATGGTCAAATTGTGATTTTCAATATCCGCGATTCTTCAACCCTTTAACACCTTTCCCCTGAATATTTTTTAAGCTGCAGTCTTAAAGAACTAATATTTTCTGACTTTGTTCAATTTTAAATCCTGCACATTATGGCTTGAAACTAGCATCCTACATTTGTTAATTGCAAAGTTATTGTGATCCAGAGATGTGCTAAGCTTCCACAGACGAAAACATTTTCCAGTAAAATCATGAACATACCCCTATATGATCTTGAAATGTCAATATCTTCATAAATCATGGACCAATTCTAATGATATATGGCTCAAAACATTGAACATTGGATTTTCTTTTGATTTCTTAAAGATATTTGATGAAGGGGTTATCAGATTCCTGGTCACAGGGGGCAACTTCCTTCCATAAGAGGCCTCCTCTAATTGTTGGTGTAGGTAACATTCCCCTGAACTGTTGAACAGTTAAAAATGCTTCAAAATGACCAATGAAAGTGTGAAATGTGTTTTCTGCTTGAATAGTGTCCCCTTTGTCATATGGTAGGGTTTTAAAATTGTATCTCTAATTGAAAGCTGTTAGCCAGGCTAGATCATCCAATGTGTTTCAACAATTTCCGTGAATCACATTTGTAAACTTTTGTACAATATCTAATTTCCAGGCATGTTTGTTAAACGCTTGTAATTTCTTCAAAATTTAAGACTGAGAATAAATTATGGCATCAACCAAAATTTTAGACCTTTCTCTACAACATGTGATAATATGAGCCAATTCATGCATGTATTAAGAAAAATGTAGACTGTTGCAGGGGTTCACTTTTTTTGGACCACCCTGTATTTTAAATTGCTAATCATTTATCAAGCAGTCGAGTAATAGATATGGTTTATATTGCAAAACACTCAGGTATACCAATGTATATATATATTAGCATATAGAGAAAAGAGAAATCATAAAAAGGCTAAATCAGAAGGGTATGGTTTACAAAGTAGGCTGTTGCCTTATCATCAAACCCTTATCATTAAACCATTTAATTTGTATGCTTAATTTAACTGTTATACCCATTCTCATGTTGAAAGTGATATACCAAAACTGGCTTTAGATTTGTCAATCTCGCTCACCATTTGTACTTCCTCCATCTTTACGATTTCAGTTTAAGAGCTTGTTAAGAAGTTCGATTCAAGGCTTGTCAATTTTAGGGGAAAGGGGGCTTTATTTATCTGATGTGGAGAAACTGTTTCTAATCACTGAGGTGTTCAGATTTAAGATGAGAGAACTATTTTGTTTCATGTTTACCTGGCCCTCAGACCTTAGCCCTTCAATAAAATTTCATCCATTTCCTTTATAAATGAAGCGACTGTCTTAAGCGAGAGACTACTGTATTTGTCACGGTAACACTAAAACAACGCTCTGTGTTATTTAACAGTAAAATAGAAGTTGAGCAATATTTTCACTTTTTCAAATCAAAGGTACTTTTTTATTGATATATAAATGTATCACCTTCAAATTATTTTACTTTGGTCAATAGTTAATACTCTACCATATTTTTCATCTGATACTTCTCATATCTTATACTTCTAGCTTTATCAGTACACATATGCATAATAAATCATTAATACCCTTATATTAAATTACCCCTATGGTCATATCGATTAATAGCACCAATGACTGAACATATTGTAAGGGTTTCTAATATGAATCAGCGTTTCACCTTTGGCAAAAAGTGAAATTTGTGGTGATTACTATTAATGGGTACATAATTTTTTATATTGGCCTCAATTGGTGATTTAAATTGCTACACAGGTGTCAGTATAGACCCTTGCTAAAAAAAATTATAAAATGATTTAAGCATAAAGTTGATATTTAAGTTTGCAAAAAACCTACTACTGTTTAGCTATATATTCATTCATCTTAGTTACATTTTATGAAAAGATAATGTTGATTTTGCTTTCTACAAACATTTTGATGAATCAAGGTATTGGTTGGCTAGTATCTGGTTCATTCAAGTGTTATACAATATTTGCAAGGGCCACCCACCCTTCATTGTTTATAAAATAAACCAAAATATCCCTATCCCTTAGTGTCTGTAGCAGTCAGCATCCATGTCTTACACAAAAACTCATTTCATTAATACTGATTGTATCTGTGCTTCCATCATTTCTCGAAGTATTACCCTTCACATTCGTGTAATTAAGCTTCTTAAAAGAAAACTTCGACTGTTTCGTCTACATACTCTTCAGACCAGTAGCAAGGATTTGCCAGGGGGTCACTTTTTAAAAATTCCAGGGGGTTTTGGTTTTGACTACTTTGACCCGAAAGGGTCAGAATCACTTGAAAAGTGCTCAGAATGGTGAAAGACTGCATGAAATTGAAATAAATGGCTAGGGGGAGGGGGTTCACTCGAACCTTTGAACTCGATGGGCTAACTGTAGCTTGTCAATGAAGAATGATGATTTTCTATATGGTCATTTCCTTCAGGCTATTGTTTACCCAGTACTATTGACCATTTGGTTTGTTTGAATTGATTTATGACCCTTGTTGAGACAGCAACCAGTAGTGGGGGGACTACTGAACTGTAAAATTGTAGAGGTTAAACTATATGCAACCTCTGCGGTCAGGGTATCTAAGTACATATTAAGCTTCAAAAATTATATTTTTCTGCTCATATGTTCATTAGGATCTCACCATTGATGCAGATATACTATTTATGGAGGTTTCATTTCAATGTTCCTCTGTTTGGGTCTCATATCAAAATCTGAGTCAGATGATAGCTAGCTGTCGAGTGTAGTGTCTCTTACATCATCTTGATAAAATTAATATGACACTCGTGAAATTGTTCAGATTACACTTAAATGCCTTAGATAGAACCTTGTATTGGTTCTCTCAGGTCATGGTGACCTGTCATTTGCAGAATAGATAGTGAATGAATAGTATAAGGATAGAGTAGTACATTTATTTGTAGATTAATGGACTTAATGCCAGCAGAAGTAATCTTGATTTTAATGATTGAATATTTTTCAATGTTTGTCATATTTAAAGTGTTTATAAAAAATTACATCTTTAATGTGGTTAAAATTTCTTTATCCACTCTAAAATTTTTATCATACATAAAAAGCAATGATATTGTGATATTTTATCTCGTTTTTTGCCTGTGAATTTCCAGATAAATCGATTTAAATTGTCAGTCTGTAGAAATCATAACAGTAAATTCATCATATTTGAATGCAGAAATTGTTCCTGAGAATTTATTATATTAAGGACTCATTTTGTATGCATGCAATGTTATCTGACTCGATTTAGCCACCTTGTGTAGAACTTGTATCTAACAACTCATGAGTGGCAGCATCACCTCTCAATATACAGTTAAAACCTGTAATGTGGAACACTTCTATAAATGGAGTACTTTTTAGAGCTACTAAAGGTGTTCTCCTTACACAGCTTTTACAGTATAATAGAACCTGTGTAAGTGGAATACCCTTGGGACCACAAAAGGTGTTCCACTTGGAAGGTGTTCCACTTACAGAGGTGTTCCACTTAGCAGGTTCTACTGTACTAGCATGAAATATGATAATTGTTTCCATATGGTTAATCTTGCTTCATGACTCTGGACCCCCCCCCCTTATCTACTTTACCAACACAGAGGGGGGAGGGGTAGAATTTACTTAATGATAACCCTGTGTAAGGTATTATGATGCAATAGTGTGAGATGTTAGAGTTTACTTTCATAATTAGATTGTTTTATCAAGTTAGTGAGTGAGTGATTGAGTGAATGGATTATTCAGAAGTGCGTGAATAGGTTGACTGAGTTGAGTTTAGTTTGAAAGTATTAGTGGAGTGAAAGACATGTATGCATGTAGTAGAGCAGAGTGTTGTATTTTAGAGAACATTTTATCAACTGAGTTTTTAGACTTGAGATGAGATACGATGTGATTATCAAAGTGCAATAAAGATGAGAACATTGACTATTACTATTTAATATTTAAGTTTATTATTTCATTATTATTTCACATGGTGGCAGCGGTGGGATAAACTATTTATTTTATTATTAATTTACATGATGGCAGCGGAACTACGAAGCTCACGTTGTCGAATGACATTTACATAAAATTCGGAGATAAAAGACAGGTATTGAGATGAGATGGAGATATCAAGTTGAGTTAGTATCAGAAAGAGCCAATCATAGCGGACTAGATCCAAGACCATTGAATCCAGTATACGGCCAAAATGACGGGTTGCATAAAATGATCTCGAACATTTATTATATGATGGAAGAGGAGCGCATCAAAATGAGAACCGTCCATAATAGGAATGAGATTCCAAATGTGGACAATGAGTTGAGCCGAGATTGTCCAATCATAACCATGACGAGTTGGTTAATGTTTTGGATATAAGGACCAGTCCAGGGGGACACATGGTCCTATTGAGCATCCTACGATGACCTAAGAGAGATCATCCTACGGATATATTGAGTTGAGCTGAGAATTTACATTATACCGATGTTTAGGAGGACATCAATATATTGAGTTGAGCTGAGATTATCCTATCATGACCATAAGGAGTTGGTTCGTGTTTTGGATATTTAAGGACCAGTCCAGGGGGACACATGGTCCTTTTTAGGATCCTATGATGACCTTAGAGAGAAAGATCATCTAATGGATATTTATTGAGCTGAGAATCTACAATACTGATGTTTTGGAGTTCATCAATAGAGACATTTTGCGGCACTTGAATTCAAACCTGTATTGAGAAACAACTTCAACCGTTAAGGAACAGTCGCTGTTACTATCAACCAATTAAATCTCCCCAGACATTATTTTAAGCAGAGAATGTGACATTTTGAGAGACATTGAGATTTTGATTTTCAGAGACATTTTGATTTATAAGAATTCATTATTTTTGTTTCAATTTTTCTAGGGATGGTTCAATATTTATTGAACAAAAATAATCTCCTGAAGGGGGAGGATGTAAGGTATTATGATGCAATAGTGTGAGATGTTAGAGTTTACTTTCATAATTAGATTGTTTTATCAAGTTAGTGAGTGAGTGATTGAGTGAATGGATTATTCAGTAGTGCGTGAATAGGTTGACTGAGTTGAGTTTAGTTTGAAAGTATTAGTGGAGTGAAAGACATGTATGCATGTAGTAGAGCAGAGTGTTGTATTTTAGAGAACATTTTATCAACTGAGTTTTTAGACTTGAGATGAGATACGATGTGATTATCAAAGTGCAATAAAGATGAGAACATTGACTATTACTATTTAATATTTAAGTTTATTATTTCATTATTATTTCACACCCTGAATGCAGAGGTTAGTTCTGAAGTAACCTCTGAATATTTACAACAATTTCCAGTTTTGTGGCCCTACCCCCACTGCCGATGAATATCAAATCCCAGGTCATAAATCTAACAACATTTCCTAAGCGAGCAGATAGAAAAACATGTTGTAATGTTGATTAATTCTGGGTAAACAATGACTTAAAGGAAATGATCATATATATTATATCAAGCTAAGTCCAATAAATGCGATATATCGAAAAATGCCTCATATAATTCAGCCGAGACATCAGACATTAAAACGATATAAAACCAATATGAAATTTGTAGCATTCATAAGAACAGATTGGAGAATGTAATCAATACATCTAATCTAGCAAAAATCTTAAGACTTAGAGACCCATTATTGATCAACCTGCTACAAAAAATTGATCAGTTAAATATTTGCATAGAATATGAGAATGAAAAATAACAATGGATAGGCTGTTTGAAAATACTTTTACATTGTAGAACACTAATGGGTCATTCTGGAGCTTTTATTTTAACCTAGTATACAAGGGATGCCCTAGGGGCCTGGAAGATTGAAGTTATATCACTACCATGTACAATAAAACCTGTATATTGGGGCACCTGGCTAATCCGAACACCTCCCAATCTGAACGCATTCGGATTAGACAGGTTTTACTGTAGTAATGTTCATGAAAATATAACTATGAGATAGAAGAAGAAAAGAGCTTTAAATACTTTTTATTTGAAGCTTCTAGCTCAATTTTGAAGGAAGTTGCAAAAAGTAGAAGTTTTGTCTTTTTTAAAACAAGCAAAGTGAAATTTATTTTTCATGATAATGAATGTTCTGTACAGTTAGGGGAGGCATCAAAAGTTCGATGTCGGATCAGAAACTAAATAAATCTAGTTTTGACTCTGACCCCCCCTCCCCCAAAAAACTAAATACCATGAAAGTTGATCGCTGACTTCCGGTTTGAGAATTTGAAAAATTATTGCTAAACACGATCTAGTTTTTGTTAATTCCTATCGTAATTTGCGGCTTTTAACAACTGTATTGATAGAATAGAATCAATTGGAATGATCTTGACGAGGAACGCTTCAGGTAAAATCTTTATTTTTAAACCATTCAAAGGCATTCTCAGTCGAAATTGCCAAAAATTTGAAATGTTGAAATTTGTCGGATAGTAAACTGAAATGGATTTGAACCCCCTCCCCCCTAACTAGATTTATTTAGTTTTCTATCCGACATCGAACTTTTGATGCCTCCCCTTATATTAATCAGTAGTTGTCAAAGTAGCATTTTCATATGCTAATCACTTTGAAGTATTGAATTTTAAGATTGAAAAGGGTAAGACTGCATTATAATACCAGACCCCCTTTTTGTCTCAATCTTTCCAAGGGATAACTAAAGAGGGGGACTCAGTAAAGCAGAATGGTAAAACAGGGTGCAAATGTATCAATTTTTGCCCCTAGGGTATTTACTTTGAAATATCCAGTTCTTCCCATTAGATATAGATGTTTGGTATTATAGTAGATAGCTTCTCTTTTATCTGAAATTCTACAACATATTGATTTTTTAATAGCTAGCTGGACATTAATTACCTTTCCAAAACTTTTTAAAGTTTTTCTTGATTTAATCTTTAAATATTCAATATACCTAGATTTCTACCATGTGTTTTTAAAGCATAGTTTGTGATATGTTTGCAATATTATACTGTACTTTGATATCTTACTTTTCTAGAAATCTGTAAGGGGGTATTTGGTTTATCTGAGATTTACTGTAAGGGTTTTTGATATCTGTTGATGAATCTGGAGTAGTAAGTGGCTGTATTGATGAATCCTCTGCAAAATAGCCCATTTGCAGTCTTATCTGGAAACTGTATCTATACATAACTTGCAAGCTGCTCAGATAAATATATCAAAACAGTTTGCAGAAGTAATATAATATGCACAGAATATCACATCATTTTGAGTGATATCATTTTTATCGCCAAGTTGATACCAAATATCAACACGAGTGAGCGAAGCGAATGAGTTTTGATATTTGATATCTATGAGGAGATAAAATGATATCACGAGAAATTATGTGATATTGGGTTTATCCCATGATTACAATCACCTTGTGATGTTCTGATCCAATTTTCAGGACATTGGCAGACAATATAAACTAGAAATAAGAATATCAATTTAATTTTTGAAACACTTTATTTTAATAATTAAAAGTAAATAACATGATATAGTTCGTCATTTAACCATTTTTTAATCGTTAGTTAGCAGCCTTCTAATCAAATTATATACACCAATGAAACTTAAAGAGAATAAGTTAACGGACCTATTTTCTCAAAAGAGAATAAATTATCTGACCTAATTTCCAACAATATTGTGGCGCGAAATGCAAATGTGATATCGCACGGATATGGGTGAGATATCACACGCATATGAGTTTGATAAACGATTTTCTGGAAAATATCACACGGATTTCAATAATATCAGAAAGATCAATAGCTGTTATTGTACAGATAACACATTAATCATGGGATAAACTAAAAAATACAACTTATGGTTTATATATACAGTGTAAATTATATTAATCTAGGACTTTAAACTACATGTATATTGCAGTTGTATATTTAATATATCAACTTCCAAAATATGTGCTAAGTACACAGAGTTAGCCCATGAAATTGTTATCAAAATTTGTTATTTAAGATGCAAAAATCATACATATATCTTATATCATGTGAATATTCAACCTAAAAAAGACAAAAGCAATATACTTGTACTATTGAGCAGATAATATTGAATAATAAATTGACAAAAAATATCTTGACATTAGATCTTGACATATCAAACAACTTATTTTTATGTAGCATAGAAAATCTATCAATCATTATAGAGCATTAGATATAATAGTGAAAATTCTTTAGATTGCTTATTGGAATATCACTAGAAAGCAACAAGCAAGTTAGCTTGTTTTTGATCCCAAGTTTTGCCTATCTTTGAAAATGGTCATCGTTTCTCTTTTGCAACTGGCAACAATTCCAACTTTTAACAGGTTGAGAAATCTATTGAGAAGAGAAACTTAGAGAAGTTCATGATCTCTCACTGATGTTTTTGTTATTATTACTACCAGAAAATGGTTTCATGTAATAAAGCTGCTATTAGGTGGACAGTTTTATCCTTTGGTATTTTTAAATTGATTTTTAGATTATCAAAAGCCAGCTTTTCTGCAGCTTCCTAAGCAGGCATCCAGAATCCGTACCTCCTTCTTCCCCCTGCGATAACCAATTTGAAAGTGCCTGATTAAACTGAATCACGTGATCTAATTATGCGCAATGACTTTTACATGATTTCTGTCGCAGTGTTGCGACAGCCAATCAGATTAAGAGTTCTTAATTGGGGAAATGCTAACTGCTTATAGCTTTTCTGTAACATCTAAATTATCAATAACCCAGATGCGAGTAGAAATAATCTTGATTTACGTCATTAAAAATTCAAAATTCAGTCAAAGTAATATCATATTTGAAATCTACATGTAAAATTACATTTAGAAATATGGTTTTAAAAAGTGTTTATCAACTTTGAAAAAATTACTTTTCTTCGAAAATGTGACTTCTAGCTCGGGGAGATTCCCTATAGACCCCATGCTATAAAATCACAAAAAATGAAATATCTTTTCTTTTAGTGGACAGATGATATTTTGCTTTACTGGACATATTTTCATTAGTATAAGTATTAGACACATAAGGGTTATATGAAAATTGAGCCACTTAAATTGATAATATTCAAGTTTAAGGGAACTTTCTTATATACCTGCCATGTTAATTGACCCGAATCAGCCACCTGGTGGTGAAACTGGTAACTACCTACTCGCATTTGGGTAATTACAAGATAGGTACAGTAAAACCTGTAAAGTGAAACACTTCTTGAAGTGGGGTCCCAAAACCAACTTACTTAATGTCTCTTATAAGTAGAACACCTCCCAAGTGGAAGAGGTACCAAGTATGTTCCACTGAGACAAGTTTCACGATGCCCATGTCAAGCAGCGTGCCTACTAGGCACGCAGTTTGAAACTCTGACAAACTGCGCGCATATTTCAAAATGGGAGACGGGGAGGACACGACTCCCAAAAAGAGCCAAAATACGAAAAATACAAGGTTAGTCTCGTTCTAAAGATAGTACCATTCTGTGAAGATGAACTTAATTTACTCATAGTACTCAATGTTTTTCCCGATGTAAACCTAGTTATCTCAATATAAGGGTCTTAAGTAACTTCTGTGTTCAAAATTTACAGTGTAAAGTTATATCTATGTCTTTTTATCGTCATTTGCCGTTTATTCAGCCATTGTGTCTGTGTATGCTAGAATATATAGGATCACTCCATCTGATTAAAGCAGCAAAGTTTGTGTTCAAAACGATAATACGCCATAAACGTGATTTAAACATTTTTCTTGTCAAACTGCGCGCCTATATTCACATGTATTTCCCAGACTGCGTGCCTAATATTTCCAAACTGCTTGCCTATCCACGCTTGTTTTGTATTATTAGAAAACATAAGCGCCATATGTAAGGCACATATGTGTCTAATAGTAGAACCCCATAATTAAACCACTATGATAGTCCATCCACCAAGATGGTGATCTGAAAATAAAAGTTTTTTCGTTCCCAACTTAATTGTCACTTCTATATACATTTTGACTTTCAATATGAAAATCTCATAAAATCTGACGATAAAGCAAATTTTCCAAAGTTACATGAAAAACACCTACACGTGCCTCTGTAGAAATTCCAATGATAATATGTAGTTTTAATATTTGTATGCGTACAGTTTGTAATTTCTGGCTAAAATAGGCGCGCAGTTTGTGGTTTATTTCTTTTTAATCTCCTGATTATCTGTTTTATCTCGAAATATTTTGAATTATATATTATAAATGTGTAAGGAATTAAATATAATAGAAGGAGTCTAAAGTATTTGTCATTTATGTTTAAAGTGCTAGATCGATTTACGTATAAATTCCCGTTAAATCAGTGACAAAAATGCCATTAATCTGCTTATGTTTTAAAACTTAGATTCATTTGGACATAGTTTTTGCTAGTATTTGCAAGATTCTTATATTCGCCACAGAATGAACGCATTGAACAAGAAAACAATGCAGGATAAATGTCTTTAAATTACGTTTCAAAATACAGACTCCAACTTAAATGATGCAATGTTGTTAGGCACGCAGTTTGTGACCGAAACAAACTGCGCGCCTAAGTAGGCGCGCAGCTTGACATGGGCACCGTGAGTTTCACTGTAAATATATATTAAACTGAAATTTTGTCGCTAAAATTGCAATGTTCTGTATTTTTCAGGCTGTTTTCATCGCCAAAAGCGCCAAGCGCTGAGCAAAGACGACAAAGTCCCCTGAAGTGGGTGCGTAAAGACTTTGAACACCCTAGTCCGGAAGTGCAAACTGCAAAAAGATCTCTTATATTTAAATTAGATGAAGTCTCACGGAGGCCAAGTAAGTTCAATATCTTTATTAGTTGTACATACATGTAATTCAATAAAATGATATGTTTTTAACAATAACGACAAGCTTTTGTTCACAAGTGATTATACATGTTTGAGCAATATCTATTATCATTATTTTGTTGCCCAACTTTCAGCTAAAAATCTTGAAATGTATAAACAAACTCTGAGAAACATTTTTCAAATTTCGCCTTGACATTATCCGTTTGTCTTGACATTGATCTTGACCATTTGTCTTGACCTTGATAAAATATACTTTTCCTGTTGAGTCCTTAGTAGAGGTGTTTGATACCATAACAACAAATCAAAATATCTTTTGCAAATACACAATTACTTTAGAAGTCACTGTCACTTAATAATCCCTCTGATAATTTTAGGCAATTAGCTTTATTAACAACAATAGCTACAAAAATTGAGACAAAACATGTAGAGGTGCGTGATACCATAGCAACAAATCAAAAAAGATTATTAGCAAATACAGTTTGAGAAGTCAATCACCTATTCCTTTATTAACAACAATAGCTACAATACTGTATCTAATATTTTGTTTCATGCAATTAGTATATTACTTTTTTAAAAGGAGAGAACACTACTTTAATATGAGGAATGATTGCTTTGAGAGTGGCATTCACAT
Organism: Owenia fusiformis; assembly: GCA_903813345.2. NCBI lineage: Eukaryota > Metazoa > Annelida > Polychaeta > Sabellida > Oweniidae > Owenia > Owenia fusiformis. The sequence continues at coordinate 21,812,746 of CAIIXF020000002.1, read as the reverse complement.
TTGCAAAACTGTGTTTTTGTCAGCCAATGTTCTTCAAGGTGTCACATCATACTCTAAGCTGGTTGGTTATTGCATTGCTTTAACCTGCTAGCACTTGCACAATTTACATCTCTCAAAGACAAAACATTCCTAAATTAAAAAATTCTTAAGTCTTTGTTCTCTAGGCATTGATGCTATGAGTCACTGGAATATATTAGATTTGGAAATTTCTCGGTGAAGATCATTCCCAAGCAATTATTCGAAGTTATAATTTCCAAGCAAAATTTTTTTGACTGAATTATTTTACAAAATGTTTACTCCTTTGTCAGATGAACACATAAACAGCTGTACTCACAATAGACTAGATACGAGTAGACATAATCTTGATTGACGTCATTAGATATTCAAAATTCAGTCAAAGTGATGTCATATTGAAATCTACATGTACAAGTACATCTAGAAACATGGTTTCGAAAATTGTTTGTCAACCTTGAAAATTAATTTTTTTTGAAAGTTTGACTTCTCGTTCACGTTGATTCCCCATTGACCCAATGTTACAAAATCACAAAAAGTGAAATAGCTTTTCTTGTATTGGACAGATAACATTTTCTTTTGCTGACAAATAAGCTAATGTTCACCAATGAAGTATGGGTAATTCCCCTCTTGTGAATGTTATTTTGGAATAATGAGCCTAGTAACAGCAAGCAGTAGGTTACTGAAAACCTTTGATAGGCAAAGTTGCATGTAAGCTTTTAAAAGCTCTATTTACGGATGTTAATGTTATTGCATTTCAGTGTCAAGAAGTTCTAGTGGTAACACATTAGGCAGCCTTACTACATCTCCTACCATAACACCAACAAAATCTGATACTTCCCTCTATACTACCCACCACTCACAGTCATACATGCTTGATGAGCCTGAGACCAATGATGCTTCTCCTGTTGTCCCCAGTATTAAACCAGCCCTTATGCAGGGTCTAGGTAAGGAGTTTGTATTGTACCAACACAGCAGGTTTTTATCGAAAGTTCATCTATCGCAGACATTTATTTAAAAGTAAAATATTTCTTCTTACATTGCATAGAAGATCCATAAAAATCTGTAAAAATATATGTGAGAGATGAACTTTTGAATGCCTGACAGATAGAGCTCTTAATACAGTAGTTGAGATTTAGTGCTTGGTCGGGTGTTCTTGCCTGATGAGGTGTTCATGTCTGATGAAGTGTTCTTGTCTGACCAGGCATTCTCACCCATTCGGGAATCATGGCAGATCAAGCATTTGGTCCTCACTGACAAGAGAGTTTTACTAAGAATTTTACTCATGTTAGTATAAATAGAAATTGAAATTGTTTATAACAATTTTCGGGTCAGTTCTAGCAGTTAGCAATTCGGAAATTTGCTACCTAATTTAATTATTTGCTTCCTGAACATTGTAATTTATCGTACTTTGTTGCAAATACAAAAAAAACTGTTTGCACCCTGAACTTGTGATGTAAAACTCAGAAATATAATACATGTATATGTGTTGTAATATAAACATTTATTAGGGCATTTTGCACATAGGGCAATATTAGAAAGAGACCAAGAACAACATAAATCATAAAAATTACAATTTTTCTATTAATATATGCATTGTAAATACAGGGTGACCCAAAAAATGCAACCCTCCATTTCTTCAATATTTTTCTTAAATGGAGATAAATTGCTCTGAAATTTGGCACACAAGGACTTCATTCAATGTGGGATCCTCTGGCAAAGTTTTGATAATCATAGTCTTATATTGATAGAGTTATGGTTGTTTCAAAATATGCTCCAGATGTCATCAATTTCACTGAAAACAAACTTGCAATGTTCAAGGAAAACTGTTCATAACACAGATGCATTCTTCCCCATGGGTATGGCTCAAATTTTTGCAGGAATTGCTTATTGGAGTTCTGCAATTGCGGTAGGGTTATTTTCATACAAATTATCCTTTAAATAACCCCATATATAGAAGTCAGGGGCATTGAGATCAAGACTTTGGGATGACCATGGGTTCTCCGTCCTAGGAGAGATCATCTTCTCATAGAAAGGACTTAGAGTGAGCCAGGCTATGCTATCATTAGACGTGTGAAGAGAAGCTCCATCCTTTTAGAACCACTGTTCTTGTCTATTGAAGCCTCTATGCCACTCTAGAATTGCCTAGAACTTCCTGGGAACGCAAATATTGCGCTGTGTGTTAACAGTAACAGTGTTGGCATTATCAACCTCAAACCAAAAGGGGCTGATGATTTCATGTTTGGAAATTGGCAGCCCAAGCTGTGCATTTAACAGAATGAAGGGGCCTTTGAAGCACTTCATCTGGAATTTGTGATCCCAGAACACATTATTTCTTGAGTTTACATGTTCTGAAAGAAGGGAATGTGATTCATCTGAAAACCTAACATTGGAAATGGACAACATTTGGAGCATATTTTGGAACAACCATAGCTCTATCAATATAAGACTATGATCATTAAAACTTTGCCAGAGGATCCCACATTGAATGAAGTCCTTGTGTGCCAAATTTATGAAAAATATTTAAGAAATGGAGAGTTGCATTTTTTTGGGATCACCCTGTACATTAGAGCACAAGAGTTTTGTTATGCTGTATGTAACATCCATATTGTCATCATTTTTGTGATGTTTTAACGTCATGATAGATTTTATTTTAAGACTGAATTCTTTAGATATGTTTGTTGTAATCTTTGTGTTATCCGAGCACTCACAAAATGCAAACATGCTTCCCAAAAAAATTTTCGACATGAATATTGTACAAATATTTAATATTTGTGTTTTTATTGTCATTGAGTATATGTAGCAGTTTGGTCATTGACATATACAGTAGTGTTGTAATAATTAAAATCCTTTTTGCATGGATATTATATTGTAAAGTGCATGATCATTGATCAGATTCATGAATTTAACATTTAATATGAATTTTTGATGATTTTCCATCATGCAGCATCGCATAGTGGGTCTCGTCCCATAAGAAATCTAACATTTAGGAAAAAAGGTATTTCGTCATTCTTTATTGTTGTTGTTGTATATATTGAGAACTTGTATTTGTGGATGGTAGTAACATTTGAAGTCTCTCACTGAAGGGATGTTTTGATTGGATGTTTATTAGCTGAAGATTTTGGAGGGGGTGTTTTGATCTGAAGGGGTGTTTCAATATAAAGGGTTTGAAGGGGTGTTTCAATATAAAGGGTTTGAAGGGGTGTTTCAATATAAAGGGTTTGAAGGGGTGTTTCAATATAAAGGGTTTGAAGGGGTGTTTCAATATAAAGGGTTTGAAGGGGTGTTTCAATATAAAGGGTTTGAAGGGTATCAGTATAAAGGGTTTGAAGGGGTGTTTCAATATAACGGGTTTGAAGGTGTGTTTCAATATAAAGGGTTTGAAGGGTTGTTTCAATATAAAGGTTTGAAGGGGTGTTTCAATATAAAGGGTTTGAAGGGGTGTTTCAATATATAAAGGGTTTGAAGGGGTGTTTCAATATAAAGGGTTTGAAGGGTATCAGTATAAAGGGTTTGAAGGGTATCAGTATAAAGGGTTTGAAGGGGTGTTTCAATATAAAGGGTTAGAATGGGTGTTTTGGCAGAAGGGATTTTTTTGCAGAAGGGTTTGAAGGGATATTTTAGCTACAGAGTTTGAAGGGATGGTTCGGCTTAATGGTTTGAAGGGCTGTGCTAGTTCGAAGGTTTGGCAGTGTTTTAGCTTTCAGAGGGATTTGGGGTTTAAGCCAAAGTTTAAAGGGATGTTTTAGCTGAAGGGTTTTTGATGTGTTTTAACTCTATGGTTTGTAGGGATTGTTTAGCTGAATGGATTAGGTGGGTGTTTCAGCTGAAATTTTTTCACAATGAGATGTTCATAGTCATAGAGTAACATATTGACGTATCATAACCAGATGATCTCCATGGCAATCAATCAGATGTCTGAACATTGGGCAAAAACATGAGAAATTGTGTAATTATTGTTGGGTTATCTTAGCAATTGCTATAATTACCCCATCACCTCATTGCAATGATATAAGGAGTATTTATTTTCTTATTGGTAGATTTTAGCATTAATAGAACCTAATTGTCCAGATGCCTGTAATTAGTTCCATTATAACCATTTACTAAAATTCCATTGATATCTTTGGATTCAGCATGGATGTTGCTCTTGTTTCTAGTTGCATTTTTCTACAGTCAGCATCTTTCATACATTAAGTATATCAGACTTGTTTTAATGATACAATGACCCTGGAGTAGTAGGTCCCGAGCTCGATTCCCACATGGGGCAATTAATTTAGCACACTGGACCCTTAATGCCCAGTATCAGGCTTGTTACACTACAGCTCCTTGGAAGCGCCTCGGGTAGATACAATAACATCTTTATCAAAAAATTAATTAAAGTATTACATTATAGGTAGTAGGGTTGATACCAGCACTTTTACACGGCCCAAGAAAAACAAAGATGGCACCTATAAAGTTGCCCGCCAAATTAGGATGCCCCAGGAGGAGCCTGTCGCTCAAAATAACGAGGATGCTTCTTCAGAGGGGAATGATATAGAGGAGCATAGGCTAGCAGATGTTGTAGATGTACAGGTGCTTGCCAGGATGCAAGAAGAAAGTAAGAACTTGTGTATGTTGTTTTGAAATGAAAAATAAAGGTTAAAAGACCCAAATTTGATTGCACCCTTTCAATTTGTTTTATATTGCTTTGTAAAAGAGAAATTTTAACTAACATCTGTGCTTTTATTCACATCATACATATGCAAATGCATACATACGTTTTATCAATTGGCAATATTGTAATCTTATTTAATGTAAATCAAATTAAATATAAATATTATGTAGGCATTGAGCTTGAACAATGTTGAGTGTAATGTTAAAATGGTGTACAAACAAAAGCAATCAAGTGGAAAATGTGGTTGTTTCCGAAAGATTTCAAAAATTGATGATGATGTCAATTTTCTGTTAATTACTCATTTTCAAAATTTAGTTTCTCAAATTTATGTTCAGGCATTTGTTCAGTTGGCTCAGATACCTTCCTCTCTCCAAGTCTATAATCGTTGATTGATTTGTGTTGTATTCTTTATTCTAGATTTACGCAGGGAAAGTTCTAACACACTAACATCACCTAGGAGATGTAAGTATAGTTTCATACAACATCCAACAACACACATGTTAACCAAACACATGTTAGGGGCTGTATCATATGCTTCACTCTAAATTCTAAAATCCATTTTTAAATTCTAGTCCATCCACAAATCATCTAAAGCTGCTCTCTAAATTCTAAAATCCATTTTCAAATGCTAGACCAACCACCCAGTGAAGTTTTGATTTTTTGACCTGAAATCAAAACATATTTTGCAAAATCAGTCATGTAGCACCCTATTGGAGTTGACAGTGATTAAACATGGAATTTAGTGTGAAAAATATGATATGGCGCCTGAGAAAAACACTCATATACAGGGTGGGGCAAAAAGCTCCTCTTTTCAAAGTTCATTTTTTGTATCACCCTGTACTTTTAACTCTTAATCTGCCAAGGCCAAATTTTATATGAGGAATATTTTCAATTATTTTCATTTTACAATTGGCACTTGGTGATACAAACAACACTCTAAATGGCAAGCAGAGCTTGTAGGTCACAGATGTGTAGAAGCTCTATACAGCTATGAGCTTACAGAAAACTCAGACCTAGGCATAATATATTTTCAAGGATAAAAATTAATTTTGTGATGGCTGTGCCATTTGTGAAATTGATTATATGCCATACGTGCTATTTTTCAATGCTTTTGTTGGTGATCTATAGATGCGTTTTCTCTATTATCAGTAGAATTAAAATAATGCTTATATTGAACATGTCACCAAATCTTGAAAATGTTTGAATTAATATATGAAAAAATTAATAAATGTACAGTGTAAAGTTGAACCATTGGGAATTCAAGAAATGGCACCCAAATTGTAGCTTATATTCAAATAACATAATAAAGAAATACAAAAAATGTTAATAAAAATAACATGGAGGTTTAGGGTTATAAAATGTTCAAATATGTCTTTCATGTGAGGTGATGGCAGTTTGACATGTCATGTAACATTTCCCAATATTTTAATATGTGAACTTGGCTATGGGGACATGCCGATACTTTAATATGTGAACTTGGCTATGGGGACATGCCTAAATAGCAGCCAAAAGTTGTTAACATGTTGACATGTGACAGTTGTATTTCTTTCACTGAGGCAAAGTAAAGCATTGTCTGCTCACTGTTATGGGAGAACTGAAGAAGGGGGGGGGGGTTAAGCAGGGGGATATGGTTCCCTTGATTGTTTTTTGTGTTACAAGGGTAATTAACTTGTTAAAGAAGTACAACTGCATCTGTGTGGCATTGGCATACCAGGTAGAATGAGTGAATGATTTTCAAATTATCAATATGCTTGATATAAGACATTGACTGTGCTTTGATTTCGCAAGAATGTGTAAAAATTCAGAGAATTCACAACTTTTTTAAAATGGAAATCATTCAATCATTTCCATACTCTGAGTGAAATATCACAGTGGATATGCTTTAAAAAAATTAAGCCATGTTTTTGATTATCAATTTGAAAGTAAACACTAAAACATACAGAGAGATCAGAAATAACATGGAACTATCATGTACCAATGTGATATTTTATACGAGGAGCAGTTTGAACGTTGACACACCTCTAGAGTGACATCTTTTAGCTTTAGTTCGCACTATGCTTATCTTCTTTCAGCAAATAGAACCCCCAGATCTGCGCGAGGTCATTTCAAGGTCCCCTCCCTCCCTCTCAATGACACCGATTACCACTCTTCCCATAGCTCAAATAGGTCTAGTCCCGGCCGTTTTGACAGCCCTAGTCGTTATGATAGCCCTGGTCGCTATGATAGTCCAGGACGCTATGATAGCCCAGGACGCTATGACGCACCTGGTTGTCGGTTTGATAGTAAGTATTGGATAGAAAATTGAACATCACAATGCATGATAACTTTTTTTTGTGACCTATGTATGGTCATAAAATTATTTGAAACCATTGTAGGACATTATGTGCATGAATGCATATCATTTTATCTCTTATTGTGATGTTCCCTTTGGAATCTTATTTGATGTCTTACTTGTTTGTGAAATGTATTGATGTTGATTTTTGCAATTACTTTGTTTATTTAAATTTTATTTTAACCAATACCTCCCCAATCCTAACACTCCATAACACTCTCACATCCTCATCTAAATAAACACACTTTACAAATTTTCTTAAAATTAGAAAGCCACTTTATTTTTTCAAACACATTTGATTTTTAGGAACTAGATTGAGTAGAGTAGCAGCTGCTTTGTGTTAGTCTGTAATAATTTCTGCTGTTTTTTAATTAATCTCATCAGCAACCATCAGCAAGATCCTTATGTGATGTTTGTTTTTTATCCTAGAAATTGTCTGACCTTTTGGAATATTGGTTCATGTGTTAAGACACCTTTCATTTGTCTTGTATTTCCTTGGTTTGTTTGATTGTTTTGTTTATGTTTCAAGTGTGAACTTTATATTTCTTGTTATTCACAAGTTTTGGTTGTTTTTGCATAATCTATTTCACATTTTGATGTAACTCTGACTATTTTATCAAAAGTGCTGCATGTGTTGATGGCGATCAAACGAGGTAAAATCAATTGTTTTAATACATTCAAGGTTTTAGCGCATCAGTGACGTTTAATGACGGATATCTGTATCTGTTCAGTATTTTTATCAATTTGATCAGTTAATGTAACTTGGCTTAGATATTTGTTTTTTGCGACTCAAAAATAATTTCATAAATACATACAATAGTTCTAGCTCTGTATTGGTTTTAGAATTGTTGATGTATAACTGTGTTTCATGCAACTAAATAGTTTTAGTGATCGTGCAACTAAATAACTTTAGTGACCGTTTTTGAGAGTATGACTTTCTTCTTGCATCAAGTCTTTAGCCTCCTGTTCTTTGTTTCCCATTTCTTATCTTCATTGAAGAGACATTTGAATAATTGAATTGAATAATTTTGAATAACTGTCCCCTCCAACTTTGCCTAATGCCTCAGTCACATTTGATCTATGGCAACTCTACGGCAGTCGTCTATTCCTAAAATCGACAGAAATATACAGCGTAAAATATAGAGATGATCAGTATGATGTGGATTTTTATGTCAATTTTGTGAAGATTCGGCTGCTGTACACCCATCGTAGAGAAAATGTGACTGAGGCTTTAGTGTCTTAAACTCAAGAATGTGGGCTGAACACAAGAACTTGATGCAAGGTCAAAACGTAATGTTGACTGAGTTTAGGCTATTCGGTTAACCATACAATGATTTCACTCTATAGGTGATGGTAGTAATGGTCTACAGAGAAGACTAAGTCATGGAAGCAATGGACCCGAGTCTGTGTCCAGTGAAAGTCCTTCAGATAGTCCGTATGGAAGTCAGCATCACTTACAGGAGGATTATTCAGGTAATTTCTTGCTTTTTTTATTTTGCTACCAAGAAATAGTAATATATTGTTGTTAAATTATCAGATTTTGGAGACTTTTAATTTGTAGTAATTCAGAATAAGAATTGTGCACATTAAAATATTTTGAATCCAGATTTTACATCTGTACATTCTTTAGCTGAAATCAAAAGTTTATTTTTTTTTCAGAACTTCGTGGGAGTTTACCTAATTTACAAAATAACAAAAAGCCATCAAGTATACGACAGAACTATAGTGAATCTAAACTGTCGCAAATGTCCTCCAGGGGAAACATGGAATCGCCCAGGTAAGATTGTGTGACAGATTATATTATAATAGGTTTAAAGATTGAGGTAATACGGAAAGCAAATACCAATCTATAGACCGACTTTCACATTAAAAGCAATATGTGGACATATATTATTATTAACCCTCTGTTTTCTACAGAGAGAGGTGCAGGTTTAATTATAATTTCTTAAAACAAGAAAATCTTAAAAAACACATTTCCTGTTTACTTATAGCACCTATATTTCTGGACATCATTATAAATTAACATTTGAAACACATTTTTTGAACATATCCCATACATGCAGATATACATAAAATAGTACTATATTGAAGAAGTGGAACTTGGATGGATACAATACATAAACTTCCATTGGGATAAATCCTTTATCTGAAACCTCCCAGTACGTAAATATTAAATGCATGTATTTGTCATTCAATCTCTGTGTGCATTTCTAGACAAATGCAGGCCCCTGGCAGGCGCATGGTGTCCCCTCGTGTAGATGGAGGAGCAAGACAAGCGTCCCCAGGGAGACAAATACAATCCCCAAGGAGAAGTATCCAGGCCCCGAGAGCAGGCATCCCTCGGCCTGGTACCAAGTCAGGACTTCCAGCACCTAGAAGGTAGGGTTTATACATGCAGTGTTCTACCTAGGATTTTTTTCTCAAATGAGTGCAGAATTCCTATTTTCACAATTTAGACCAAAATATGCCTATTTTTCATGCTTTTTGGTGTTATGGTTTCCAACTTATTTGTGACGGCGTTTGGCGTACAGTGTCTGTAACAAATGACAGGTGGTAACATTTTGCATGTTAATGCCTTGTCACATTTTCAAGTGGTTGCAAATAAATGGCAAATGTTGGGTGCAAGCCCATTACTAAAACTTCGTGGGTGCAGCACCCACTTTCTGTAGCTGGCGAGATCACTGGCATGGGTAGATTGGGGTTAGGCACTTGGTTGTTGAAGAAAAGTTAGCCTCTTGAGCTTCATTTAGATTTTGTGAATAAAACATGCTGAATTGTTGCACTTTGTCAACACTGTGTTAACATTTTGTCAACACCTTGTCATCACTTTGTTTTAGTTGCCAAGCTGAATATGATTAGAAATAACTGCATTTTCACATACTTTCAGGTCTGGTATCCCATCTCCTAGAACTCCTAGAGCAAACCTCCATATGCAGCAGGCAGATGAAAGTTGGAAAGATGGGTGCTATTAGGTCTAGAACAAGGTCTAGTTGTACAAAGATCAAGGTCTAGTTTTACAGATAGACCTATAGGACATAGTCTGGTAGAATAAAGCTAGGAGAAACATCTCTTGAATAATGACATAGACGACATAGGAAGCACAAAACCATAATATTATTACAGTGGGGCACATAGAATGAGCCTTACATGCCAAAACATAGTTTTAACCACGATTGAAAGGATGAGTCTGGGAATGAGTCTGGGTATCGACTTAGAAAATATTGAAAATTGTAATGTCTGAAAAAGCAACTCAATCACACATATTATTAAACTTCAATATCTTATCCTTCTTCTGAGAGTACAAAAATATCAATTTGTATCACAATTAATGAAGAATATTGGCATCAAAGATTGTGCATTTCACTTTGTCAGAATTGAAAAAAATCAATGGCAAATATTAAATGAATTATTTATACAAAAGGTTTGAAACATATCCTCCAAAACATTGCTTACTTTCTTTGTATAGACATTGAATGGTATTTCTGGATAAGTGAATTGCTGTTTATCTGGGTAATCAAGGGATTAATAGTCACTCAAAGTTACTGAGCATCCAGTTTTGAGACTTCAATTGTGTTGGTGAAGTTACACATATTTCAGTCAAATTCATGCTGAGCACAACATTTTGGTTTCAATTTTATAATCTCTATACATGACCCTGGTGATGAAGAATCAGAATCAGTCAAAAAACCTAAACCGGAAAACTGTGCTCATTGTGAAAACTAAAAGTGAAGCAACTTTTTTTCTGATATTTCTTACATCAAATGGCAGCCATCTTGTTTTTCCCCCTTCAAATTAAACTGGCGGGAAATTCAAAAATTTGAAAAAAAATTTAATCATTAAATATATTTCAAAAATATGATTTTCTTTTAAATTCTTTATGGGTCTTAATTTATTTCTTCTTTGTAAGTCATACATGTTGCCATTGGTGTTTTTTCTATGATAATGACTATTTTTTTTCGTTAAGATACTTATATTCTGACTCTCAGCAGGGGGTTAATTATGCATCAAAACTCGTGAAAAAGTAAATATACTTATGAAATATAACTAGGACAGTAATAAAAAACACATTTCACATACATTTGACTCAGGGACCAAAAGGGCATATACCCGGACACATCCTTACCTGAATTCGAAATATTGGGAGATAAGGGTAATGGAGTTAATCACTGCAAATCATCAGTCAAAGCAGTTCAGAGTTTGCATAATAACACATTTATTGAAGCAAATGTGACCACTGCCAAACCACAAATGACTGTCCAACAAGACATTGTTTATAAAGCTCTTGAGTCCTGACATACCTGAAGTGTCCTGATGTAAGTCTGGAGTGCATACACAAATGCATAAATATAAAATATTTAGAAATTGTGAAAACCTGTCTGCAGCCACATGTGTTGGAATGATTAATATGTGGTAGTTGAGGAATGTATTATTCTCAAATTGCAGTATGTGTACACTGTTCAGGTACCATTATAGGAAAAATGTCTTTAGGGCAGGAAAAATCTTACGCAGTTAGAAAATCCATCAACAATTTTAGTAAGTTGGAAGTAAGGCAAAGGTATATGGAGACTTGGTATAAACTGGTTTGAAATCCTTTATAATGGGGTGTTACCAATCAGGCCTTGCATATACAGTAAAACCTGTCTCATCCAAATGCCATTTGGAGTAGCCAAGTGTTACAATTTGTAGGTGTTCACTTTTCAAGGTTTTTAATACTGTATAACTGTAAACTGTATTTAATCTGAGTGGTTAATTTGCCGAATGCCAGATGCTTAAGAAACTTTCCATTGGATAAATTATGAAGATGATATTTCTGACATTTAATTTTCCGAACCTGGCAAATATTACAAAAAATAAAAAGCAAAAAGGGCAAATTAAATGATTAGGCAAAATTACCACTTATACAGTATGTGAGTCAATGGGAGATAACAACAAACTTGAGGCCGGAAGCATTAACATTGAGAAATGTTCAAATTAGAGAGTTGTTTCGATATACAGGTTTTACTGTATATGTAAGTATAATGGCTAAAGGGAACCCCCCCCCAAAGTATTAAAAACAAAGTTAGATATGCATCAGAGATGTTAGACATAATGCCTTAAATAACAGCTACCTGGAGAACTAACCATTGAATTCATGTATTTTTGAAGTACTACTAGGTTGTTTACATGTATTTATTAATGTTGAGTCTTTTGATGTAACATTGTTGAAAATTATCAGAAAAGTTCCAAACTGCACATGAAATTGTTGCTAAATGTTAATTCATCATATACTCGTTATTATGTAAATCATCAAATGAGCAGTGAAAATATGAGAATATTGAATCTGTAAATATTTTAAATCTAAATTATTGTGCACATAATACACTCATATACGCACACAAAAATTGTAATGACATTTGTAAATTATCCTGACTGTCTTGTACATTTATTAATTACAGTAAACATTAAGACTCATTGTTTTTCAAAATCCTTGTGGAAGGACAATTGATTTAAAGAAGTTTCAATTTTGAAAATTCTAAAGGCCTTCATGTTATTGTATATTCGTTGAGACTTTCTTTGTGCATTTCAAACTCCCAGAGTAGTTCTCAACATCTGCTTAGTTGAAGACTGATTCTGCCAGGGGAGTTTGTTTGCATTTGTTCATTCATTTCATGTACCAGGTATCATTGATTATATGCACATATATGTTAAGTTTGGGAAATTGTCTTTTCATGTTAAATCTTCTCAACCTGTTTTGCCAATTTTTCAGCCCTGAATTTTTGAAAAAATGAGCTAACAAGCAACGAATTAAGCCGGTCTAAGTGCGCATGTATGAATGATCTACCATACATGTGTATACTGTACTGTACCTTAAAATTTTCTCCATGGTGAACATTTCTGTATCTAGAAAATCCTTGAAATTTTAAAGTGTTCATCTTGGAGACTGTAAATGTTTGTGTACTTATTACTGTATCTGTGTTCTTAATTTTGGTGCTAAATGCTCAATGTACAGTAGCACCATCTATTTATTTTAAAATGTGGCGGTAGAAATCCTCAGAATGATTTGAAATTGCAACCGCCATCTTTACATTATGATGCTGTCTATAAGTTGACAGTGAGTGAATTAATTTATGCCAAATATTATGGCCAATTTTTTAGAGTATTATTTTGTGAATTCTAAATTATTGTATTTTTTCTTTGTTGAAAGATGTTTACAAAGATTAAGACACATGAAGTTAAATTCTAAATTGTCAACCGTATATGTGAACTCATTGTATTATTGTCATGATGAATGATTCCCACACCGCTATATAAACATATTTTCACCTGCTTACGTTTTGTTCCCTTGAATGTTATACAAGAAATAGTCATAGTAGACCCTAGTACAATTTGGAACCCATTTTCCTATAACTGGGAATTCATGAACTGGATTTTCTTGAAATAATGCTGCGTTTTCACCAGACGCTCGTTGGTGTTATCTGGAAAATAACCAAGTGAAGTGGTTTTATAGAGGGATTTCCCAGGAATAAGCTCTTTCTTTCATTTTGATAATGAATGAGGGGGACTTATTAGTAATATTACAAGAAAATCTGGCAACACTTACTTTTATATTTGCTTCTGGATCAGATTTTGATAATTTTGAAGTTTGTTCTAAAAGTATGTTTATCCTTTAGAGTAGTGTGGTTTGTACTTGCATATTATTTGGTTTATGTTTGGAACAGGGTTAAACTATAAACAAAATGTAATGTTCTGTACTCTCTATATGTATGTATCATTGTATTATTAAAAGGTCAAATATTTATCTATGCCATAATGGGTTCTGATTCCCTCAATTGGGTTTTGTTTTAGAAAGAGAACGCATCTTTATATTTATTAAGTTTATATATTGGTGCTTTCTATATGTTATTGCATATGTATAGTTTGTGAACAATATATAGATGTAACTTTAGTGGAGGGGAATACACTTGAAATTGGAAATTATGTCGGAAATAGAGCAACACTCCCATGAAACCTGATGACTGACATATGCTTTGAAGTAGTCAAGATTCATGGGATATGGTTGGCTCCATTGTTTAGGTCTCGATTTCTTGTCATCGTAAATTCAATCTAAAGATTTGGAATGTTTATTTGTATGAAAAGCTACAAGGAATGAACACATACATTGCCAATGGGTTGTTTAGCTATGTTACTATAGTTACTATAATTATTAAACTGAGTTAAGAGCTTTTTGTTAACAAATTATTTATTTGAACTGGAACCACAATGCTGTTGGTGATTGTATATTTATGATGCATCTCCGGACATGGATATTTTACAGGGCCTAATTTTTGATCACATCTTTTGTTATGATTCCTGTAGTTGCAATTTTCATGAGGTTGCTATAGCAATGTTGTATTTGATAACTGATGTTGCTATGGCAATGTTGTATTTGATGAATGATATTGCTATGGCAATGTTGTATTCAGTAAATGAGGTTGCTATGGCATTGTTGTATTTGATAAATGAGGTTGCTATAGCAGTGTTGTATTTGATAAATGAGGTTGCTATGGCAATCCAGTAAACGATAAGTGAATTCCACGAATCATAATTCTTGATAATTTGGAGAATTAGGCCCTGGCATTAAAACAAGTGTCTTACATTTGTTTAGAATTACACTGTATATTAAACATAATATAGAAATACAATGCAGTCAAAATATAATTATTAAAGTGTTTGTTCAATATTTATTTTTAAAAAATATATAGCAATTTCAATCATGATTTTACTGGCTACAGTTGAATCGTGAACATTTTAAGAGATATAAAAATAAAATATGGGTTGCATTCACAATCACATCACCTAGACATTGAGCATAAGTAATGATTATATAAGTATTTGAGGGCTTATCAATGAATTATAGTGCAGATGAATTATCAAATCATGGGACCTTTTTGTTCACTCTTTGTTTTCTTTATTAAGAACAAAAGAAAGTCCATAGTCAAAATAACGATACTCAGATACTTACAGTTGTTTCTCTGGGGATGACTTCTGAAACTTTCTACAAAATATGTCCCAATATTTATGAACCACCCCTTGTATAAGTAACATATAACCATGTTTCAGCTTACATTTCTCCTTCTGCATGAACAGCATTTAACATCAGTTTATGTCTCTGTGTAGCTAGACATTACAGCTGCCCATGTATCAGTTTAATTGATAAGATCATGTCACCATAGATTTAACCCTTTTGTTTCAAAATCCTTCTTAAACAGGGTGCTGATTGAGGCACTTGATCAAAACCACCCCTGTAGGGTTAACTTGAATCTTAAATGGTTCATCCACATTAATTTGTCCAAATTTCTTCCCAGTGAAGACATCATGTACCATATACACAGGTTGCATGTTGGCTCCCATGTTAGAGAGTGTATCCGTGAATTCATAGGGGGTCCCATCTGTGCGGGGGTTGAGTATGGCTATAGCTGAGCTGCTGTCTGCGAGATACCTGTGCCACACTTGTATCTTGTCTTTGTTCTGTTGGGGAAACAAGGAATGGAAATTATAAGTGTAATATACGAGTCAGAGTCATAAGAGTTATATAAGATCGACAAAGTTAAATTCATTATGGCTTATTCCATACTCATTTACAGTATATTGAAATTGTTTTGGTTTATATCGCAACCCAATAAGGTGTGTATTAAAGATTTACTTTCTCGTTATCTCAAAATCTGCTTGGAACTGTACCATTGGATTTCTTTGGGAAATTCCTCAAAGAGAAAATTCTAGGGATTAAGGAATGTGTTCAGTTTACACAATTTGAGAAATTATTGGCATACATGAAACCTATTTGAAACAGTATTTATATAATTCAAAAGCGTTGAGCACAAGGATTCCTAGTCCTCTGAGGCTTGAAAAATGAAAATACCTGGGTGTTAATCCAAAGATAATCCTTATAAAAGTGAAAAATATTTTCTGGGATTATATGGTGCAATCTTATAGTCAATAAAATGTTATAAAGCGTATTGATGTTTTTGAATGAAAAACAGAAGCAAAACACATGAAAAAACTCCCCCGATTCATTCTACAAACAACTCCCCCTCCTTTAATTTTCTTTGACAATGTGACTTCTAGGATGGGCAGATTCCCCATAGATAGATAGAGCAAATGTTATGGTATCACAAAAAGTGAAATATCTTATCTTGTATTGGACAGATAATGTTTTATTCAACACATTATCAATTGTACAGTTATTAAGCACCAAAAAGATCCATTGAAACTGACGAATATCCAAGTTTAGGGGAATTTTTTTTACTATACCTGCAATGTTATCAATGTTTTATACAGGCTTAACTGCATCATTAATTAAGAAAGACTTTTATAAATTATATTTCAAAATTAATATTTTATTTAAATATCTTGATCATTTTGTACACATAATATTAATCCCTTTTAAAGGATTACACATAATTATATTAATACAATGAAATGTATAGGTCTTCAGATTACAACTGGAATGTAATAATATGTCAAATTGAGCTGTTTCTGGTATAAAAAGTAACGTAGCTGTGTTTTTTTAAGCAGTTGTATTTTATTAAGCAGCTGTAATGCAAAGCAGCTGTGGTCCAATGTACTCCACTTGAAAACTACTATTAACTAAATACCAACTTGGTGACATAAAAGTGACTTTCAATTTTGTTATCTCCAATTGACTCCTTTGTTGAAGGAACCTTGAAATGTGAACACCGATTGTTCTGACTCTGAGCATTTTTTGCTAGTCCCTGTGGTGTTTGAGTAAGACATATTACTGTACTTCATGTTATATTATATACTATAGGTATATCATGTTGTTGCAATTTTAGATACCCTTACCCTATCTCAACAAACACAAAAATACATAAAGTGTGTTCTTATTGGGGTTCTTATACTGCAGTACATTAAAATTACTTTTTAATTCTATGTTGAAGTGCATCCAATATTCTAAAGGCATTTGTTTAATCATTACTTAAAAGTACTAATACTGAACAAGTCTACATGGTGATTGTATTACTCTTATATTATACATTTATAGTGTAGATTGAATATCCAATCTGCATTAATTACTTCAAAATCACTGCTTCTATCAGTGATCACATTAAATAGGCACCACGTGAAAATTCATTGCACCCATAAAATTGTTGTTTTGAGACAATCACAGATACAAAATTGAGAAATTTCAATACAATGGGGAAAATCATTATCGCAATTTGCATATCTAAACCAACATTATGGCACTTGTTCGTTGTGATTTAAAAGATTTTTGCAATTCCAAGGAAAACCCCAGTAGGGTCCACATGTAAATCAAACTTGTCCGTAGGTTTGAAATATCCAATATGTTTCCCTGTAAAAGCGCATGTGACATTGTAACCCCTAGAGCTCGTGAGTCCAGCATTTGTAACGACATCTTGTATATGTGATGGGGTGCCACCCGTTCCAGTGTAGAGGTAAGCAAAGGCTACGCTGCCCTCTGGTAGAATGGGTCGAGACCACAATTGCACATTTGATTGCTGTAAAGGAGAATGTGTCAATGGTTTAACTAAGTGCATTTACATATTAAGATATACACTAAGTGCAGTAATCATTCTGATTCTGATAATGCAATATTCATTTTTAAAATGCAAGTGTACCATTTTTTGGACCACCCTGTACTTGTAAAATGCATTAGACATAATCATAGTAATATATAAACCAAGTACATTATAGATTTATGCAATTTATACAGAGTTATTTGTTTATTAATTAAGGTGGTTCACACAAAGTGCATGATGTGTTTAGGTAATATGTACTACATAGTTCACATAAAGTTACATTTTTTGCTCAGATAGAAGAAGTAGAACTAAGTAGAAACTATTGAATCGAGCCCTGGGAATCGAATCAAAGGTTATGTTCTGATATGAACTAAAAGAAGAACAGTCTACACATGCACATGACATGCAGGTTATAGGTTCTATATATGTCAAAAATTGTTAGAACGTAGAATTGTAGCTTTTAACTTTTTTGACCACCCTGTACATACCTACTTAACTAATGCTAGTTGCTTAGACCTTCAGAGATAATCAAGGAAGTACTTACAGTGTAAACAACCTTGCCCATCTTTCCCATGGGATCTTGGTTAATAGCTATGACTCCCTTGTTCTGCAGGATAGCCTTAGATTCGGGACGGATGTTACGCAGATCTGTCGACATGATCAACGGTGCTGCCATCATTGCCCACATGGCCATCTGCGCCTTTTGCTGGTCAATACTCAAACCATAGTCTCCGATAATCAACTGAAAAAACAACAGGACTTTCCACCATATCAAGGTGTAGAAAATGGCACCATTTGGAGGGCAATTCTATGCAAATGTGCAAATTTTTCAAATCACCAAATCTGGATATTTCTGTCCTAGAAATTTTCCTGTTTTATCAAATTTTCACAAACTAAGTTTAAAATTTCTGTAATAGGACTACATTTACAAAGTCGAGAATATCACATTATGCACATTTGGCTAGTAAAATAGCAAGCACTCCCAGAAATGAACAAGGAATAGACATGCAAAATGTCACCACCTGCCATTTGTTACAGACACCAACCATCAAACACCAACAACCAAATACTGGATACCAAACACTGAACTCAAACCACAAAACACTGAACACCATCCACAAAAGAAGTTGGAGACTATAACAATGTCATCACTTGTGGTGGTGACATAAAAACCCTCTGGTGTCAAGGCCTATTTAGAGCTTGAAATTATCAATGTTTAGTACACACCATGTCAGGATCATTCCATGCCCCGGGACCAGTTACAGCACTGAAGTTGCCAGCATCTTTCCCGAACCAAGTGATAATATCTTGGACACTATCCCATGAGTCCTGGATATCGCCATAGTTACGCCACAAGTTACAGTACTTGGCAATTGAAGGATAATCCGGCTGGAAAATAAGGGGTAAATTAGCTTAAAACGGCAATAGACAAAATAACATGAAAAAATTCATTATAATTTGCTTTCACTTTTTTAAGATGGTACTGTTAACTTTAATGACTTCAATATTTATCAAACCCAGCTTTATAACTTTTTCAAATATATTTTCGTTATGCAAAAAGCTCTAATTCTAATCTAATTCTACAAACTGTTATTTATTAGTAAATAAAAATTGTTATTTTTACAAACTAAAACCAAGGATGAATTTATATACAGGAGAGTAATAAAGAATCTAAGTATCACCCATTAATCAAGTAAACGAGTAAAGAGCATGTTCCCTTTATATACCTAATATTAAAATAGTGATCAACAACTAGTCTACAACTAGGCATTGTCTCAATTGTTTTGCATTCATTTTACATATTTTTTTTATTCATGTAGTAGAATTATCTAGTGCTACATTTACAGGATTGGCACTAGATGCCCATAGGGGGTTTATCAGTGCAAATTGTTTTTCTTTAGTGGGCAGGTTATGACAGGCAGCATCTCTAATCTTTTTAGTGCACCTCTTCTCCTGGCTTGGTCTAACAGGTCATAAAATTGGATTTTGTGTAATATGTATACTCTTACTCTTGAGACAATGCCTTAGGGTACCACACTTTTCACAAGCACTGACTGGTGACAAACATATACGCGGAATTGTGACTTTACGCATTTACAATAAGTGGTATGATGATATCATATGATCACATTTAAATTAATAGAAGTAAATTGCGTATTTCATTGGGTATCAAGAGACCTTAGGCTACTGATATCACCAATTGTCTCAGGTTTTGCTCTAAATATAACATCGTATGCTAGTTTAATAATATTATTCAAAAACCTGCTAGGTCTGCCATTTTGAATTTAAGTTTCCAAAATGGCCACAACAACAGATGCTTTTCATTTACATTGCCATCACATGACCATGCTTAACGATGAGTAAACAAAACAAAACTATATTAGCCTAAATCATGTAACTTAATGCTAGCTTTTACCCACAGATTTCATTCAATTCTCTCAGATAAATGTATTTACTAATAACAGTATCATCATGCCATACTTTCAGTTCTTAAATGAAAGGACATGAAATGAATTCACAAAGACGTTACCGTCATATGGCCGCTCTGATACGCTGGCCAACTACAGGAGTATACCATGTGTCTACCAGTTTTGTTCATCCAATGTCCAAATGCAGGATAAGCTAAAAGGTATTAAACATGTTCCTTGCATACATGACCGACCAAAGTACAGGAAGGGCCATAATAAGTGGAACATTTATATTTGAGCACAAATTGCGATAATTATTGTTACATTAACTATTCGTAAATTGCACTTATAATAAGGCATACTAATTTATTCAAATATTTCAATAACAACCTTCTTATCTGATTTATTTTAGTTTTAACCATAACATTTAAGCCAATGGATTTGTTTCGATATCAGAAAACTACATTTAAATATTGTTTACATATTACAACTTTTAATCCTAGTCAATGTACATCCTGGTATTTTTGCATGGTTCTAAGGTAAATCTACTCGTTATTAATCTACCAGTTATTCAGGTAAATCCTTTCAAATACCCCCCCCCCCCAAAAAAAAAAAATAGAAGAGTTTATTTTTTATTATTTATCAATATTCATTTTTCAAGTGGCAAAAATAAAAAAGCTTGTCAGTCAGTGATAAGAATATAAGAAAAATCAATGATTTAGAATGATTTTGTTAAATATGAAACAAGATAATAATTTAATTAAAAGAGATGTTAAACATATTAAGGGCTAAATACACATATTTCAACCTATTCATGTCTTTTTATGCATTCGTAAGCAATGGATCAATCTCCCATATTCCCATTTCATCTCAGTTTTGTGCATGAAAAGACTTCACATATGAAATACATTATGTGGAGTTAGTGCTATAGATAAACTGCAAGCTGTCGGTGCAATTAATTAAAATAAATAAAATCATAATATTGACCTTTTCTTGTTGCAGATAATTAGGCCATTCACAGGAATATACTATTTTTCTCCCTGTTTGATTCAAATAGAAGGACATTGTGGGGTACCCTGTGATAGAAAAAAACTAAAATATGAAGAAGCAGCCATGCAAGCTTATAATATGTACAGCAAAACATATCACATTTGCATATCTTATTCATGAAAATAAAATCAAAAATATATTTTCACTTAAGCATGCTGATGAGGTGACGTGTTGGATGGTAATATACTGGATGGTGAGGTTCTGAATGGAAGAATACAAAATCAATTTGTATTTAAGATGACTATCATCTTAAAGAGTGTAATTACCGTATTCTCTGTAATTAGCGCCCGGGGCGTTTAGAAAATTGAAAATACATTATTTAGACCATTCTAATAAGCGCCCATGTATGAAAGAAATCAGAAATCCCGAGGAATTTCATGTATGGCAATTTTTCTTGACAAGAATGCATTTTCTTCAACATATTTTTATAATAATATGACAAGTGCTGTTATTGGAGAGAATACGGTAAAGATCGCTTAGACAATATTGACAGTGGTTGAAGACCCGCCTATGTCTAATTTATTTCCGGCACGCCCACTTTGTCATTATCGCCGATTACCTTCAATATTTCCACTAGAGACTGCTGGATATCGATCTAAAGTTATACATTATTTCTAATTTGATGAGAGATCATCATTATTCGTGCAAAAGTCGTGTAAAAGTCGAGAAACATTAAAAAGAAACCAGAAAGTTCACGACCTTGACATGCGCAGAACATCTGCGCAGTAGCTTTTGAAATTTCTGAATGACGATAAAGAACAATTCCTTCATTCATTATGGACTATTTGGAGACAATATTAGCATGGTATGGTGTGGGAAGCACCCATCGATAGATATGTATCGAGAGGATGCATAGAATTACAAAACGCGTCGTGTTTACAGCAGTTTTAGGGTAAGTACTCTATTATCGCCCGCTCCTGGATTTTGAGAAATATTTTTTTCCTGATATATTCTTCAATTCTTGTTGATTCCTCGATGTTTCTTGAACTTTGTGAAGCGGGGTGGGCGCTTATTAGAGAGTGGGCGGTAATTACAGAGAATACGGTATTTGGATTAACAGTGCTCCTTGATCTGCATGCAAATGTGAGATGTTTTACTGTACATAATCAAAGCTAATTCTCAAGGTGATTAGTATATGGGCATTCCCCAAATGCAGGACTGCAGAGGAGATGGACAGTTTTTCCTACCTTGCAGTCCTGCTTTGAGATGGGACAAAATCATGCATACAGACGAGGCTGTTAGGGTGGGATTGAACAGAATAGCAGTTGAGCAACGTGTACCAGCAAACAGCACATTCAGTGATATAGTTAAACCAGTTGAAATAAACACCTAGATATATGATCAATAAAAATCTGAAAAATTACTAGAATATTGATTTTGACATACAATACCAGTGATCTCCCAAGGATTTTTTCTCAGGAAGGTGCAAAGTTCTAATTTTCACAATTCTGCCCAAAATATGCCTATTTTTCATGATTTTTCTCATTTTCAAGTGGGTGCAAATGAATTTTCAGGTGGGTGCTGTGCCCACTTGCTTTAATGCTGGGGAGATCACTGAATACTGTACTATACAATTTTCCAGACTAATCGCATTAAAAAGGTGTTCACTTTATTGGGTTTAACTGTAGGCTGCATATTACAGGTTAAAAGCTTAATCTTACATGTTCATGGTCATAGAGAGGCCATTCACAAGAGTATAGGATCTTATGCCCAGTAAGGTTCAGGTACCTACTCATTGTGGGGTAGCCTAAAACAATATATATATATCCTTACACCAACAGTTGACACACAATTTGGCACAGAACACCACTGCCCATTTACATTGGGGATCACACTTGTCCTTCCCCCCACATCATCTCCTGTCTTGAATTCGTTTCCCAAATCATAGCATGACAGACAGAGAGGGTGTACAAAGGCTTTTAGGCAAGACAACTGTTAAGGAAGCTTAATAATTTTGTAAACTTGAAGAGCCTGCATAAAGGCATCCTATCAATAAAAGGGTTTCTGGAAGCATTCCATCTTCATTCATAATTTCATAAAAGCTCTTATACTATTTCGCTACATCAAGTTTTGCAGCATCTAACCTTGTCAAAGAAACGATCATAATAAGGCCATTCACATTCATAGAGTATATGCCTCCCTGTTCTATTCAGATAAAGCCCCATTGCAGGATAACCTAATGGAGAAAAATAATCTTGATAAATGCAGTAAAACCTGTATAGTGGAACACTTTTAGAAGTGGAACACCTCTACAGTATAACACCTCCTTAGTAGAACACTTTTTAGTTTTAACAGAAGCAATGGTGTTCCGCTTTAAGGGTTTTACTGCTGGTGGTTTGCATGTATGCCCATTGAGGTCTTGACTCAGATTATGACCACTACATAAATAAAATTATTATTAGAGTTGTCAGGGAAATAAGGATACACGAGTGTTTCAATCTTAATTATAGAGAAAAGTATAACAATTTGTTATGAATGCAGAATGATGATGTAATATGCTTGTCAAAAAAAGGTGGCTATATTAATATGTTGACAATAGACCAGATGTGAGTAGAAATAATCTTGATTTATGTCGTTAAATATTCAAAATTCAGTCAAACCTATGTCATATTTGAAATCTACATGTGAAAGTACATGTAGATTTCGAAAATTGTTTATCAACTTCGAAAATTGAATTTTCTGTGAAAATGTGACTTCTAGTTCGGGTTGATTCCCCATAGACCCCATGTTACAAATGTTACATGTTACAAAATCACAAAAAGTGAAATATCTTTTCTTGTATTTTACATATAACATTTTCTTTTACTGGACATATTTTAATCTAATTGACTATTAGATACATAAGGGTTATAGGAAAATTGAACCACTAAAGCAGATGTAATTCAATTAAGGGAACTTTCTACTATACCAGCCATGCTATCTGACCCAAATGAGCCACCTGGTGGTGAAACTGGTAACTACCTACTTGCATCTGTGTTATTGATGACATTAAATCCATAAATTCCAAAGTCATTTAGTTTCATTGAAAAAATAGAGATTACTTATCTGCTACATTCTGGGAAAATTTCCGAAAGAGTCTAAAAACTACATAATGCATAAAGTAAATTTTATATGAAGGTTGGGGTGGATTGGGAAGGTGGATGGGTGTACATGCAATATACATTATAAAATAAAATTCAAAGTACATAATACATGTACACATAAGCGAAGAGCGAGCAAGAAGTAGGCCTAAACTGGAACAAGCAAGATATAACGAAATCCAGCCTCTTTTAGAAACAGATGTAGTGGAAAAATGAAATAAAAATAAAAACAAATGGGGAATTAATTATAAACTCTGTACCCAAGTGATCATTTAAGTAATTAATGGGTTTAATTTTCTGTGTGATTTCTCATTAAAATATGTTATAATTCAATAATTAAGGTAAATCTAGTTCTCATAACACAGACCTTTCATTTTATTGCAAACAGATAATTATAGAGTTATTTTTGTAAACACTGAAAAAAAAATTATAATTGCTCTGACAGCTTGCTTACCAATACATAAATATCAACCCATACCCCTCAAAAATACCAGGATGTACAATGGCCGCTAGTTTGCACTCACTGACCAGTATCAAATTCTTTACTATCAATGTAACACCCATCCAGCTTAACAAAATCTACACCCCAATCGGCAAATTGTTGGGCATCTTGTTGAAAGTAATATTCTACCCCTGGATAACCTCCACATGTGTGTGTGCCTATATCTTCATAGATGCCAAATTTAAGGCCTTTGTCATGAATCTGAAAGTTGAGGACGAATGTTTCAAGACTTTACAGAATATTATTTTATTTTAGAGATATGGGACGAGCAGAGAATTTTCCTGTTCAGTATTAATAATATATTACACGAAAAAAAAGGGAAAGGGATTAATTGTGATATAGTGATTGTTCTGGAACATATTGGAATGTAGCTATAGGCCATTGTCTCTTATGAGAGAAATTATATGTGCAAAGAAAAAGTAGTTTCCAAAGTAGTTCCCTGTATTTCTTGTGTATGGGAAAAAGTAGTTTCGAAAGATGCCCAGGAAAATTCTCTGCATTTTGATTGACCTTTATCGGAGAACCTCCATTTGAATATTCACATTTTGAAATATTAGCTAGGCAATGTCGAAAAATGGAAGCTCTTGGATGAAGAAGGTCATACATCAATCCCAGAATTCCTACCTACCATATTTAGATTCATGTGGGTCTGAATTACACCCATCAAACTTTAAGTAATCCACACCCCAGCTGGCGAATGTCTGTGCATCTAGTGCCATGGTATATTCACTACCTGGATAGCCGGCACAAGTGTGATAGCCGAAGTCCTCGTAAATTCCTAACTTTAAACCTCTTTGGTGCATCTATGTATGAGATTGCATAGAAAAACAGTCAACTTAATAAATAAAGTTTTGTTGATGAAATGTGCTTTCAAACTGAATCAATGCTAACCCTATCACTTCATAAAATTACAAAATATATCCCTGTTAGTGCAAGACAAATATTTTCAGATTATTTTAAAAGGACATTATTGTATCACCTCATAAAATACAATGCAAATATTGGAGACAGGGTGGGTGATCTATTTAAAATGAAAAAATGTATCCCCTTGAAATGCTTACATAATCAGCAAGAGCTTTGATACCACTGGGGAACCTATCTGGATCAGCCTGTAATCGTCCCTGAGCATCACGTTCGTGTGACAGCCAGCAGTCATCTATGTTAACATACTCATAACCTGCATCCTTATAACCCTCAGATACTATGTGGTCTGCCATGGTTTTGAAGAGATTTTCACTAGGATAAAAAACAAGGCATTAAGTTGCAAAATGTCACTACATACCATTTGTTACATATGCCAACCGCTGAACCCTATAACAATATGTCGCCACTTTGTGGCATAAAAAAAGCACATTGAAAACAGTAGAATGTTTAAACATTTATCTCGAAAGTTCCCCTCACACTCAGTACTATCACTGTTTAACTGCTGGATGATTCTAACTGCAGTTAGCTTCATTCAAGATGGTTGACAAAATTCTTGATGAACCATCTTGAGTGAAGCTAACTGCAGTTAGAGTCATCCAGCTGTGGAACAGTGACTATGGTATAACATGTAGTCTGCTTAGTTTTTACCCATCTCATGTCTGTTCAATTTGTCCATGAGAAGCAATCAAACGGTCATATGACTGGGCATTATCAGTTATAATTCAAAAACATTGACTCACAAACAAATACGACCTGGGATGAGGAAATGATACTTGAGACATGCGTAGACAACAATTATATTGGTTAAAATGTCTAAATATCAAGATAAAGAGTAAAATATCTGCATATTGAAGGGTCCTTGATAAAAACCGTTGTACAAAAAATAGATAAAGAATTCTTGTGTTATTTCTATACATCTTCATAGATTATCATGATGTTGATTGAGTACTCTTAACTCTTACCTGATGCAATTGTCTGGGTCATTTTTGCAGTCAGTGTTGCAGCGGAACCGTTCCCATGACAACCAACCCATGGGTGGGGTCAAAGCAAGACCATTGTCTAACGCTTGAGAAGCACCAAGCATGCAGATTAATGAAATCAACCGTAACATGATTCTGAAAATAAAAAGTAAAATTTCTGGTTTAGCGTCTGGCCTCCAAATGATGAAGAATGTGATACCAAATCATATAAAAGATCATGAGAAACAAAGAAACCATACATGGTTTATTTTAATCACCCACACATCCACGTTAATCATTTTAAATCCATTTGTTGCTTCACAATTATAGTAACCCGTTTTATCACTTCAAGATTTTAAAAAATTGAATCAGATTTACACAGGCAAATCAGTATATCTTCAACAAATCACACATAAGCTAAAGTTCTAATCATGCCAGGAACAACTATATAACTACTTGTTGCATTCCTCAGTGTAACAATAAGCAGGCCCGTAGCCAAATGGTTCAAATAGCAATGGTCCGAATTCCATAGGTCTGAATTTTATTGGTTCAAATCCCAATAATAAAATCAATTCCCTGTTTATTTGTACCGCGGTGGACTTATATGGGTGGACTACTCAGTCAAACACTGAAGTACTTTAGGCAATCGTGTCTTGCTTAAACGGCTGATCGAATCAGGAATCTCGTGCCAGGACTATAGTCCTGCGAACGTCTTATTCTTTTGCCTGTACGATTACAACATGGGAGAATTTTCTACGCTTCTTATACTTAAGATACCTATTTCAATAGGTTCCTTGGTATTTTAGCATTCTTTTCGTGTAGTTGAATCCAGGAATCTATTGAAGTAGGTATCCTAAGTGTAGGGGGCGTAGATAATTCTCCCAAGTTGTAATCGTACAGGCAAAAGAATGCGCTCGTTACAGGACTACAGTCCTGGCACGGGATAAATGTACATGCGTTATCGCTAAACTATACAAAACGCCATGCTTATTGGTAATATATAAGTTTAGCATTTTACACTTTGTATATTTTCTCTTACTACTTTTTGCAAGGCCTAACTTCGTCGCTAACATGCTAAATATAAGAGTTAGCTGACGTTTGGGAGTCTGACTTACCTTCTAAAGGTTAGAGCCCGAATCTTAATGAAACCATATCACCTTTGTTGCGTCGATGATGATGCATAAACATAGCATTTGATAGAAATTAGTGTAAATGCTTTTCCGACTTTTTCATTTTTCATCAATGTTGAATCCGGGAAGGCGTTGTAGTTATCACGAAATAGCGCATTGACCCTTGAACTTTACTTTGTTGACGTGTCAACCAAGCATGTCTGGTGTAAAAATTAAAAGAATATTAAGCAATGTTCTACATCCGCCAAGCTAAGTGAAGTAGCCAATATTCAAAATTACCAATTTCAAGTGAAGTACGAAACGAACGAAACTGCGTGATCTACAGTCCCACTATTTGTCTGAACGAAATGCTACGTAGAAATATGAGCCGTCTGCTGTATTAGTCGATTAATAGAGTAAGACCTGTTGGTGATGCTTTATAATTTAGACCAAAACATTGAAGAACATACGAACCTGTAAATCGTGAAAACAACGAACAAATATTCGGTTTTCATATATGTTCGGTAATTTTTCGTATTGAAACTTCCGGAACTTACAAGGAATTCATTCATTTTCTCGGTCCATGATTTACCTCTTGGATGTTCAGTCTCCGAGCCTTTCATCCAGTGCCATCCGTACCTCCTGTGCCTTACCTCATGCAGTACTTTAATTTCCCGCGAAATTTACCCTTTTTATTTTGACCTGCTTCAAAAAATATATTTCTTTGCGTTTGCTGCTGACTTTATTCGTTATATTTTATAAAATGTTTATTTCTAATGTAGTTAGAATTCATTCATAAGAAAAATATTAAGTAATTCGTAACAAACTGTTAAAAACGAATACTTTGGAATTTGCAAGGACAGAAATTGTTTATTAACACCATTGCTATGCAGTTCGTTTTGAAGTGACGTCATCCCCATATTCGTAATCTTAATCGTCTAATAAACGAATACCACGTGTCGATGTGATGTTTTAATCGATAAAATTGAATTTCTTACATATTTCTCTATCTTGTTAGTAGATAACAAGTTATGATATTGATGAACTCGCCAGAAATTAACATAATATTATTTGAAGCGTTTTTAGAAAATTTTGACACCGCCATCTTGAAATCGTGTAGTAATGTTTGAACCCAGTGATTATCGATCTTGGCATTTTACAATTTGTTGCTCCGCGGAGATTTTTACCTAAAGACACATCAAATACAACATTGATTACCCATTTTGATGGTAAAATCATTTGTAAACGTCATGATTAATGTTATATCAAAGTTTTGGCGTTGTTGATTTCGTAATAAAGAAAGTACTAATTTCTGAAGCTTTCTAAGATCTAACCCCGGGAATTTTAGAACTATTTTAACAACGTCAGAGAGGTACATGTAGTGAAGGTACGCAACGAACGAAATGAATTTTGAGAATGTTGGATGTTGTGGCAAATGCTCCATGGTTGACGGAACAAAGGTGATATGGTTTCATTAAGATTCGGGCTCTAACCTTTAGAAGGTAAGTCAGACTCCCAAACGTCAGCTAACTCTTATATTTAGCATGTTAGCGACGAAGTCAGGCCTTGCAAAAAGTAGTATACAGAGGGGACAGGAGGAGTGAGTAGCTCCCATAATTCTTTCATATTCTATCGTATTCGGGGATTCCCCATTACATCATCTCTTGCATCATCTCCAATCAAATTGCAGGATTCGATCACGTGAACAATCATGAGCATGTGCTCTCTCAGTGCTGCGCATGCGCAGAGTTAAATTTAGAATCGTGGGAATGGCGTTAACATCAGTTCAACATCATCATTTCAAACTTACGGTAATACTATTGAAGTTACTCGATCCATACTTGTAGAGAATACTCATAAAACTACAGTGAACATTTGGAGATCCATTTCAATGGCAAATTGAGGCCTGTTTATAAAATTTGTTTTCGAACGTGCAAATATGATAGGGCATCTTTGGGAAATCTCCCCCCTGCAGAGGGGAGGGATTTTTGATCTGCTTGCATGTGAAACTTAGACAAAAGCAATGTGAAACTTTGCAGGTGTAGCTTAGTGGAAAACTGTCTATTTGTCATTAATTATTTACCTCAAAGAGTGAACCATGAATAATACCAATTGTTGCAGAGAAAGCAGCGAAAATTGAGTAAACCTAACATTATTTTCCTTCTTACCTATATTGTTGTTTCTTTCTGGATCATGTGACCAATCATGTGATGTCATGACACGCCAAACGATGACTCACCTGTCATTCTGCTAAAAATATTACATATGAAATTATCATTATGATATTTATTTTATTATTTCCCCGAAAGAAAAATTTAGGTTGAATTTATAAAACTATTGAAATATTATTAACTCATTGATTTTACATAAATTTATTCGTTGATTTAAATTATCTTGAATATTTCGTTTCACCAAGATTTGACATTTAGAAACCACTCCTACCGGGCGCCGGATGAACTAATAGAAGTGAAAGTGTAAAATTGAAAAGTTTTGACATTTATCAACCAATTTGGAGACTATAACTGAACACATGGCGTTGAAAAAATTACCCATTGATGCTTTGGACCTGAAAGATAAACGGGTGTTAATAAGGTATGTGGTGTTTGCATAAATAGTACAGTCAAATGAATCAAAAATATTGCAGCATTGTTTTTTCTTTTAAATTTTTTCAGTTTTCAGATCTGCAATTTAATTTCATGCAGCCTTGCATAGTGTTTAGAGCAGTTAAGCTAGATTGGGTTTAAACATAAGGAGTTCGCATAAGTTGGGACTGTGGGAAGTCTTGTAGCATCTTGGCTGAAGGTGAATGTATTTGTTCGAAGGTCACTCAAGGTCAGAGAATCCTTTGAGCCATTTTTTGAAATGGCGACCCCAGATGGCAACTTTACATAATCTACTTACCTCAAAAGAGTGTTCATATTGATATGTCAGCACATGCAGATACCTTCAATACTTTGTTTTTACATGTTTGAAAGCTTTTTATTATGCAATATCAACACATGCTATCTGTTGCAAGACTAACGCCTGGTGTAACCGTCACCATGTTATTCGGTGTTTTTTAAGTAGCGCAAGGATCCTGCCATGACCGTGGCAGTGTTATTTTGTAAGCCTGGTATAACCGTGACAATGCTGTATTATATTGCAAGGCCTGTCATGACCGTGGTAATGTTAAAGCCTAATATGACCGTGACAATGCTTATAAGGCCTGTCATGACCGTGGTAATGTTAAAGCCCCGTATGACCGTGACAATAGTTGCAAGGCCTCTCATGACCGTGGTTGTATTTAAAGTAGCATGGGAACACTGTAATGACAATTTTTCTTCGTGTTTAACTACCTTAAATATGTAAATAAAGACTTCTAAAAATGTGTATTAATTTCACAACGAAAACCTAATTTTTACTCATAAATAATTTGCGAACAAACTATATCTCTACTCTCATTCAAGGAGCTTCGATTCGAAAGCATATACTTTCTATAATGATCAATAAATAAGATTTATCCATAAAAAATACCAACAGCAACGGGCGAAACATGAAGGTCATTAATGTCATATAAAGGTCGCGCCAGGCTTACACGATTACACTAGCACGGTCATGGCAGGCATTTAATATAATACAGCATTGTCGCGGTTATACCAGGCTTTCACGATAACATTACCACGGTCATGGCAGGATCCTTGTGCTACTTAAAAAACACCGAATAACATGGTGACGGTTACGCCAGGCGTTAGTCTTGCAACAGATAGGGTCTCAATATCAAGGGGGTGGAGGGGGGGGGGTGTAGTATGTATCCAACAGACTGACTAGAAGTCAGTCTGTTATGATGTACTACTTTCCTGTGGAAATTGCAGTGAAATTTTTTGCACAAAATTATCAATTAGGGGAACCATTTCTTCAATAAAATAAGCATTACAAAATTTCAATGAATTAGTAAGGTACAATTAAATGCGATAAAAAGAAACACAGCATATTGTCAAGTGGAAATAAAGCTAGTTGAAGTAACAAATGTGCAAATTAATTTTACCCAATCGGCCATTTTGAATAGCACTTCCTATGTAAACAAATATTTGAAATTACCAAACTTTAACATAGGTGCCTTATAGTCTGAATATAATTCAGACTAAATAGGATATAGTCTAGAGGGGGGGGGGGGTGATCTGGAGAGCTCTGGAGATCTACCACTACTTCTGTCCCAGGCTATTTGTATCCTGTTTCATATGATTCGTATTTACTCATTTGCGCTACAAACTCAATCTTATTGGACTTGTAAATCTCATTATTACAGGGTTGATTTTAACATTCCACTGAAGGGTAAAGATATCACTAACAACCAGAGGATTGTAGCAGCTATACCTACTATCAAATATGCCCTGGATCAAGGAGCCAAGTCTGTTGTGTTGATGAGCCATTTAGGAAGACCTGATGGCCGCAGACAGGACAAATTCTCACTTGCTCCTGTGGCAGCTGAACTGAAAAAACTACTCGGAAAGTATGTCAAAGTATTAGTATTATTTTTATTCAGTAATATTTGTTCTTAATTATCCCATCGAACGAAGTTCGGAGGGATATAGGGAACGCCTCCGTCCGTCCGTACGTACGTCCGTCCGTCCGTACGTACGTCCGTCCGTCCGTACGTACGTACGTCCGTCCGTACGTACGTCCGTCCGGGCAATAACTCAAATACCGTTGGCCCGATTTTGTTCATATTTTGTACACATATACCCTATGAGGGTAGAAGTTCTGCTCGAAAGTCGATTTTCAAAATGGCCGCTCGTTTCAAAATGGCGGCCATTTTACTGACGATTTCACAGTAATTTAGGTGCAATATGTAAAACTGTAATAGCAATATGTTTTAAATGTAAGAAAATTATAAAGGACATTAATAATGCTACAAATGTAGATATTAGAAAAGCACATGGCAGCCATCTTGAAAAATGGCGGCCTTTTCTCGTCATTTTACGATTTTTGCTGTAACTCAAAAAATAGTGGAGCGATTTTGTTCATATTTGGTATGTGAATACTATAAGCATTGCAGACTGTCTAAAGACACTTTTGGTAGAAGGCGGCCATTTTTCAAATTTTAACGTATTTTACTATAACTCGAAAAGTAGTGGAGCGATTTTGTTCATATTTGGTATGTGAATATAAGCATGGCAGACTGTCCTATGACACTTTTGGTAGAAGGCGGCCATTTTGAATTTTTTTTTGAAAAATGGCCGCCATTTTAACATATTTTACTATAATTCGAAAAGTAGTAGAGCGATTTTGTTCATATTTGGTATGTGAATACTATAAGCTTGGCACACTGTCCTATGACACTTTTGGTAGAAGGCGGCCATTTTGAAAAAAAATTTGAAAAATGGCCGCCATTTTAACATATTTTACTATAATTCGAAAAGTAGTAGAGCGATTTTGTTCATATTTGGTATATGAATACTATAAGCTTGGCACACTGTCCTATGACACTTTTGGTAGAAGGGGGCCATTTTGAAAACAATTTTTGAAAAATGGCCGCCATTTTAACATATTTCACTATAACTCGAAAAGTAGTATAGCGATTTTGTACATATTTGGTATGTGAATACTATAAGCATGGCACACTGTCTATTTCTAATGACGCTTTTGGTAGAAGGTGGCCATTTTGAAAAATGGCAGCCATTTTAACGTATTTTACTGTAACTCGAAAAGTAGTGGAGCGATTTTGTTCATATTTAATATGTGAATACTTTAAGCATGGCACATTGTCTAATAAAACTTTGGGGAGTAGTCGGCCATTTTGAAAAATGGCCACCATTTTTATGTGTGTTATTTTACAAGTACGTGTGCGATTTTTCAAAAATTTTAGAGGTGGCTACTTAAAAGCATATTATTTCTTCTGATGGCAACTTGGCTAGTGAGCAACCATTTTGAAAATGGTGGCCTTTCTTGTGTGTTGTTTTATGATATTTGCGCTTCGTTTGTAAAAATGCCAGCCATTTCTGTTCGATGGGATTCGCTACGCTTTGGCGTTGCCGTTGTTCTGGTTTGGTTTTGATTTGATTGTTTTGATCTGATGTTTGATTCGGTAGATTTATTACATCTGGATATTGACCCCAAATTACATGAGGGCTCCCAATACAATTGAGGCCCAAAAATTATGATACATATAATATCAGCAAGGTTGATGTTTTTTAAAATAAGCAATAAGTTAATCTTGGTTTTGCACATGGTCAGATTTCTACCTACATGTACCACTCAGGACATCATCGATTTAGTCAATATAAAGTAGATATATATGTACAGTGATTGTATGAAAATTGGAAAATTTGAACAGAAATTAACACAATGCTATGCCAGCACCAGTCGTCCTGTTACCTTTTAGATATCCTGTATGTTTTTTTAATGTTCTTTGTGCCAGCAAAATGCTTATTAAATCCAACTGTCTGAAGATTATGATGTCATTGTGTGGTATATGTCAAATATATTAAAATTCACCGTATACTACAATGATCAAAAACAAACAAAAACAATTAATATTGAGCAGAAATGGAGAAAACCTATGTATAAATTCAGCTATAGAGGGTAACATTTATATTTTCAAAATTGTCACATTTTTTCTTCAGGGATGTCCTGTTTTTAAATGACTGTGTGGGAGCAGAGGTAGAGAAGGCTTGCAAAAACCCAGCAGCGGGATCGATCATTCTGCTTGAGAACCTTAGGTTCCATACTGAGGAAGAAGGCAAAGGAGTTGACGAGGCTGGCAATAAGGTAAAACACTTAATTTGTTGGACATTACTATTGATATTGGCAGTTTACTTTCAATGACTTTCCTATTGTAAAAGCCTACCTAAAGAATGAGGCTTTTTATTAAAAGATGTCACTCCTGTATGATGGTCCATTGTCTCTTGTTACATTCATTCTGTTTAGACAATAAGGACTATAATAGATGGCATTAGTGGGTTGTTCTTGTTTTCCTGTACCCAAGGAGGATTGGCTCCCAGCGGTCTTACAAGATCTTGTTTTGACAGGCATCAGGCCCGTAGCTAGAATTTTCCAAGGGGGGGTTCACTTTTCCCAAAAATTCTAGGGGGGCTGGTTCACTTTGGCAAATTTGGCCAAAAATCACTCAAAAAATAGTCAGAATGGTGAAAAACTGCATGATTTTGAAAGAAATTTTGGCCAGGGGGGGGGTTCGTTTGATATATTGATATATATATATCATCATTTTTTGTCATTTTTCTGCTCTTACCAGAATCGAATGAATATCAAGTGTGTTTTGAAATTATTTCCAAATAATCCAGCCTACTGATATAAAACCAATTAGTTTAGATATAGCAGGAATTAGCTAACAAGTTTGGCTGACCTAACATCTTGGGGTAAATATTCAATGACTTCTATAGTATAGGTCTAAAGAGAGACTATATGTTAATGACCATTAGGGTGACAGAATAGGGATTGAGTGCATAGTGTTGTTTTGAATCACTATTTTTAAGTCTTGGTGTTTCAATTTTATATTTGCTTTATGTGAGTTAAATGGGCAATGTCAATTTTTGATTTCTAATAATATTTATTTTATATCCTGCTTAAATTTTAACATTCATATAAATGTCAAATTATGCCCTTCATCCTTTCAAACCCCTTGGCACAATGTTGTCTTACACTAAATACTCCAAAAACAGGCACTATACTAACAAATATCCTCATGCTATTCATGTATGGGCTAAGTCATGATGACATTTTCATACAGAGGCATGCTTTGCATCAATCAAAACAAAATTAACATCTTACTTGACATAAAAGCTTTATTGTAAAAGGAAGAAAATTATAATATATTATGTATTACCAGTACAAATTTGTATCAATATTTTATGACCCTTTAACACAGTCGTTTAAATTCAATGAACGAATGATTGTCTCTTATTAGTAGAGTTAACCTGACATTGAAATACATTGTATACTCAATATCGATCAATCAGACTCATTTTTTAGCCTAGGATGTCTCGTTTATCTGCAATCCATGAATTTAATCATTCTATTCCACCAATCAATTGAAATACTAGTACTGTACTATGATGGATCAAAATGGAATCAAAATCTGCCAGTTATTTGTATTTCACAAAAATGTGTTTCATATACCGTATTTATTTTATTCTTCAAGTACATTCACACCCCTTGTGGTCAAGTACATGAATAAACAAAAATTATAACAATTATAAAGGAACGAAAAAGAAAACATTTACATGTAAAAAAAACTACATGACTATGAGTATTACTATTAATGATGATGATGCATTATGTGTTTTTCTATTCTATTTACTGTTATGAAACCTTTGAATGAAAGAAGTATTATTGAACACCATTTGCTTTCAAGTGAAACCTCTAAATGTTTACATTTTATATACAAAGTTTCACATACTGTACTTCTTCTTTGTATGATTTTTTACTTTGTAGCAATTGTTTTGTATTCATAAAAAATTTTTTGTTCAGAATGTTGTAAATAGAAAATCAACAACTTTAGCATGTTGAATAAGAAGGAGAAATACACAATACCAAATATGCTCTGACGTTCATTGGTCGAAAGTGACACACCCCTCTATAAATGCGTGTAGCTCAAAGTATTACAGGATGAGCCGAAAATGTTAACCCAAACAAATCTTAATAACTCAGTCATCCAGTATGGGTTTAAAGTCATATTTGGCACAATTGAATTTTGTTCAAAGTTCTTGCATTAAATAAAGTTTCATTGGTCTGTTCCAAATGGTCACAATTTTATGTCCATTTTACAAAACATGCTCTCCTTCTCTCATATTATTTTACACGATAATACACCCACAATATTTTTTGGTAGCGTGATTACATTTATGCACCATGCGCCTTCTCTCATATTACTAATCTTTCCATGATAATACACCCATGATCTGTTTTTGGAAGGGTGATTATATTTAGGCACCTTCTCTCATATTATTTTATGCGATAATACACCCACGATATTTTTGGGTAGCGTGATTACATTTATGCACCATGCGCCTTCTCTCATATTACTAATCTTTCCATGATAATACACCCATGATCTGTTTTTGGAAGGGTGATTATATTTAGGCACCTTCTCTCATATTATTTTATGCGATAATACACCCACGATATTTTTGGGTAGCGTGATTACATTTATGCACCATGCGCCTTCTCTCATATTACTAATCTTTCCATGATAATACACCCATGATCTGTTTTTGGAAGGGTGATTATATTTAGGCTCCTTCTCTCATATTACTTTACGCGATAATACACCCACGATATTTTTTGGTAGCGTGATTACATTTATGCACCTTCTCTTATATTACTTAACATGACAATCCATGACATATTTTATTCATTAGGTTCTATCTCTTCTCCAATTTCCTCCGTGATAGGATCTAGAAGAGGATACTTGCTATCAATTGGGCGAATGTGCTGTCTTTCTGAGCTATGTTTCTTTTGATTATCACTTGGTGAGACCTTATTGTCAATTTGCACTTTTGTTGACTTTAACTTATTCTGAAATTGCAAATTAAATTAAATATTTAATAAGAGTTCACATTCACATCAATGTATTAGTTCATACTTGTAGATAAAGTGTTACAAAGAGTCACCAATTTTGTGATCAGTGTTCAGTTATGGTTAGATGGTATTTGACATTAGCATTTGAAATATGTAACACATTGTTACTATTTTGTAACCATTTGCAGTATCTTCAATGTAATAGATGAAATTAAATAATTTTGATCAAAACAATTTCTTCAAAATCACTTTTTCAAATTCTGACATGTAAAAAAGATATATTGTAAGAATCACATTTATATATACTGGTACATACCTCATCTGGCTCGATGCACAGTCGCACATATTTAAGTTTCTTGCACTTTAACTCCAGCTCTTTCTGGCGTTTTTTGTCAAGTTTGTCTATGTACATTGCCCAAGTAATCAGCGTAGTGCAGAAAATGATCACCAAACCAACACATATTATAGCTGTTATTGCACCGTTTGAGAGACCCTCTTCTAATGGGCCTGGAGACTCGTTACCATCCCCAGCCTCTTTCAACCATACTGAATCAAAAATTAGAGTTTATTTATGATGATCAATTATAGTCACAAAAAGAAGAACATATGTTTAACCAAAAACTGATCTGGAAATTAGTAAGCAAGATTTATGTGTTTTTAATTAAGATCCATTTTACAATGTTTCAAATAAACATCCCAAATTTTATGATTTTCTCAATTTCAAGTGGGTGCAATGGGTTTTCATGTGTTACAAGGCTGTTGTTAATCTCAAATGGGCACAGCACCCAGTTTCTTTAGTGCTGATGATATCATTGATTTTATATGGATTTGAGGGAGTTATGCATTTTCTGAAAAGTTGAAAAAATTGAGGAAAAGTCATTTCTACATTTAAATGGAACAAAATGTTTTGAACTACTCTACCATAACACGTAAATATCTACATAAAATTTTTGAAAATGTAACATAATTGATTAATAAAGGATTTAAGCCTTGGACTCAGTGCATTGTTTGCTGAATCATACCATGAAGGTGTTGTTTCGAAACCTTTGCATGACCGCACAGCGGGAATGCAAAGTTATGAAACAACGCCTGAGTGGAATGAAGCAGCTACAATGCATTGAGTCTTGAGCTTAAATTCTTTTCACACATTGCAAATTTTTTTTCTGTAAAATCATCTAGAAGGAACGAAATCACTAAAAGAACACATTTTCAATGAAATCTTTTGCAAGGGTCAAGTTTTGGAAGTCATCTAAAATCCAATGTGAAGAATCCATTCATCACCATGACAACTGTTTAATAACTAGTGACCTTACATGTGTTATTGATATTTCACACACTGTTCATTATGTGAATACTCTATTCAGATTGGCTGGAATCGGACACACCTTGCCTAGCTATGTGTGAATTAATTATTAACAGTTCAAATCATGAAAGTTACATATATGTGAATATAATGCATCAATAGTAACACTGGCCTTCAATGCTATCATCACTCTAAATCAAAACAAGAACAGGATGACATTCCATATCAATCTAACCTAATTTTCAAATTGTTATCTCAATACAATGACTCGTCTTATGTAAGAACTCTGACACGGCTGATAAATAAAACAAAGCGAAACTATATTGCATGTCATAACAAACTGACCTTCTAGTTATATATATATATCTTTTATTGACTCTTTAGATGTCATATCATGACATATTAGTCACTAAGGTAGAGCAATTGTTCCCATTGACGAGTTGAAGACAAATCACAAGTAGTGCTGTGACCTGGGTTCTGTGCAAAAGTGTGCATATTATACTATATCAATGTATACCTTTTACCTATTCTGTCCTAGCCTTGCCCAAGTTTGCTGAAATGATCAAACATGATAGCTACGATCTAGGCTGAGATTCCGATCAATCACTGAATCAGATTGATGACTATGGACTAGGTCTTCGTGCATTTTCATCGAGAATTCAGATTTAAATCAACATTGAATCGCATGATTTAATTTATATTATGCCTGCTTACATTCCAATGTACATTTAATTACAGAATGTATTGTTAGTACCTCAGTGTAAATACTCGCATCTGATTGGTCAATTAGCGGTCAACATTTTTGCCTGTACCCCACCTGTGCATCATGGGATATCATATTATTGACCGCCTATGTTACTGTACTACACTTGTGAATTATGGGGAATATGACGTCATAATGTTACAGAAAAAACATGGTAGACGGACATTTTGTAAACGTTGATGAAGTTTACTAGATGACAAGTATAGCAAAAAATACAAATAGAAACATAAAATTAACATTAATTTACAAGTGAGTACGCAGTGATGTGCAGGAAACAGAGAGTTAAGCTACCACTGTCTTCAGATTTTCTTAAAAAATCATTGCTAGCGTGGTTCGGAGAAAAGATTGTAAAATGAAGCCATGATTGATGGTTGTCATCTATATGTGTATTATTAGTTTCTTCTGACTAACAAAACAATTGTAGACCTCTCCATTCGGTCAACTGTCAAAATCATAAACCTCGACTGTAAACCTTGAAACTACTGTTGACCTCGACCTTCGGTCTCTGTCAACAGTAGTGTCTCGGTTTACAGTCTCGGTATACAATTTTGCCGGTTGACCTCTGGAGAGGTCAACGATTGTATATTGTAACTCTGAAGGAATACTCGATCAGATCATTGAAAATTTCAGATTGTAGACGGGAAGTTTGCTTTGTTTATGCAGGTAAACCTGATAGCGTTTTGATTGGTCAATCAGCCTAGAGTCATACGTCGTGTCCACGTAATCTGCCAATCAATACGGTTTTGCGATACTCATGACAGCGTAAGAACTTTAGAAATCTCGAAACCGCTGAATAACTTATCATATATCAGCAATGTTGCATTAGATTGTACAAGGTGGTAATAATCAAGATCAGATTATAGTAAAAGGCTAATTATGTCCTAATTGCCATCATTTACTTATTAATCATATTGAAATTTTAACAAAAACTTGGGGAATCCTGGCTAGCTAAGTTTTATAAATCCCACTGATCATCATAATGCCTCAGAAGCCGAGAATGATTCAAAATTTGTTAATGCTCATTTATGATTGCACAATTCTCTGATGTCTGAGGAAACAATTGTTATGCTATAATTTAATTTCAGTATGATTCATTCATTTTGTTTGAAGTAAAATTATGGCAGCAGTGATCTCCACAGGATTTTTTCACACGCGGGTGCAAAATTCTAATTTTCACACTTTAGACCAAAATTGGTCAAAATGTGCCCATTTTTTATGATTTTTGTCATTTTCAAGTGGGTGCAAATGGATTTCCAGGTGGGTGCAAGCCTATTTTCAAAGTCTCAGGTGGGTGCTGCGCCCACTTCCTTTAATGCTGGGGAGATCACTGGGCAGATATGTTTGCTGTAAAACCTGTAAAGACAAACCCTGTCCAACTTTCTCCCAATTTGAACACTTTCAGTCCTATTTTTTAATCTGCTTTATACCATGTTATATAACCTCGATATGTGAAGACCTGCCAATCTGAACACTCATTACCAGCCCCATTGGTGTTTGAGCAAGACATGTTTTACTGTGTTTGAAATACAATGTTGCGATGAACTGAAGTAGTTTTTCCAACACCCCTAGCAACAAGGCACAACAGCAAATATGTATTGTGAATAGGAAAATTACCTTGCAGCCATTACATTCCCATTGCATGCAATGCCCACAACCCCTTTGTCTTGAAATTCCCAAGCGGCAAATAACAGGGGGTTGGGTTAACCAGAATGTTATACCCCACTTGAGAATTTGAACAATCATAACCAGATATTTTTAGCATTTTTCAACATAACTTTGTCAAAATAAGATTTTTTACCCAGTTGAAACAAAACAAAACAAAATAAAACACAGAGAACATATATGTGTATGATAAACATACATTCCCCAATCTGTTCATGTACAGTAATATATGACGACTAATCAGAACGCCACTCGGATGGGCCAAAAGTGTTCAGATTAGCAGGTGTTCTTATTTTGTGCTTTTTAACTTGGAAGTCTATGACAGATTAAACTGGAATAGAAAAAATGGAATAGAAAAATAGTGTTCAGATTGTCTAGATTAGAGAGGATAAATACAGGTTAATACTGATTTGATTAATATGGGAATATACACAATCCGTGTCACCTGCTCATGTAAAATGTTATATACTAACTTAGATGAATAAATAAATAAAATAAAATACATACCTGGGCAAAGCCTTTGACATAATTCCTTACGTTGTGATATTCCACTTAACGGGCATAGTTCAATACAACTGCTACAATTGTTATATAACTCATTACAATATTCCGTCTTCACATCACACTCTAACTGAGAAGTTCCACATTTTATTGTCGCCGGTGCTGACATATTGTTTTCAACACCAATCCCGGAATTTTCAGTAACTTCTGTTAAATTTTCTATCATCATTGTTCTGTATGTTTTAAAATGGTTTTGTTTTAATGTTTATGAAAGTCTTGTTAAGTTTCAGATCATACTTATGAATATGTTATGTAAATATCATCTTGTTTTTTTAGACCTAGATTTTTTTCAAGAGTCTCTTACTGATTAAACTTGGCAAGAGCCGTGCTTTCTTTTTGTATATACTCTCCATATGCCTTAATTGATTACTCCACAGAGCGAATGAAACGCAATCTACTTGGAGAGATATTTTTTGCAGTGTTTATATACAATCTCATTCTGTTTTTACTCATGATGTTTGGAAATTCCTTCTCTGAATCTGTACGCTGAATAATTCATTTAAATCACTATCACCTCTTAAGATTTTTTAGTGATTGTTCATTGTGCTACCCTGACTCCTTTTCCGCTGGCCATAGGATCCTCTCACAACAACAATTGATTTCATGGCTTGATGTTGATTAGTTATCAATGCTTACATCTTTATTACATGTATTTCAATGCTCATTTTGAGTATCTGAATAATGAATGAATATTATACAGTAAAACCTGTCTAAGTAAACACCTTTGAGTACCTTTAAAAAGTGTTCAACTTGGGAGGTGTTCCACTTATTGAGGTTCATTTAACATTTAATCAGTTGGTCTTGGAATTCGAAAAGTGTTCCACTAACAGAGGTGTTCTACTTGTTGAGGTGTTCCGCTTTACAGGGTACACTTCTAATTTTTCTGGCTACATATTTTCACTAGATAAAGCAGGTAGTCCGGATTAGATAAGTTCATTCATGATGTATTATGTGATTTTGAAATAGATGTAAATGTTAGGTATTTCTAAGCAGAAAATGTTATGTAATGACTAGATGTTCTTATTGAAGAGAGAGAGGCAGTAAATCAAAGATTCATCTCAAATTTAAAGAGTATAGAAAGAAGGTTGAGTTCTTGCTGAGGGTACTGAATCTGATGTGATTTTTTGAATATTTTCCATATTACTGGATCTGGAAAATCCCATCGTCTAAGCATATTCATTTTCACAGCTTGGTATTTTTATGTAACCTGAATCTGGCATGTATTTTATATATTTACGTTGTTGTTTTTTACCAAGGTCATATAGCGTGACAAAAACACAACCCTCTAATTGTAGATTAACTTTTGTATTTCAAAAAAAAGAATGGAAAGAGTATAAAATGTATGCCAGTTTTCCCCGCATAATCCTAATTTTGATTTCGGAAAAAATCAAAGGATTATCCTGAAGTAGTGCAAGAAGTATTGGAGTTTTTGGAAAATGTAGGCGGCAGAAATTGATAAGGGCAAAAATGTTTGGAAATCAAGATAATTTTCTAGAAACTTCTATTCATCTTTATCCCTTTCTATTCTCAATTACCTTGTTCTGTTATATGAAAAATTAAAATAAGTTTTCTTATAATTTGTTCTAATCAAAGACATAAAATGTTGATTTTAGGGAAATAATATTTTAACATAAAACTGAATGTAACTATGGTAACAAGAATATTCCAGAAGATACACATAATTATAACACCGATATCACAAATTGTTCATGATCAAGGCTCATGATCAAGTATGGATGCTGCTATAATCACGTATGATTACATCGAATGGCATGGCATGACTTGCATCATTATATCACTTCTTGGATGTGGAAATTCTGAATGACTTATACCTGATATATAAGGCAATTCCTCTTAAAGCCTCCTCTTTAACTCATCCTAACTTTACAATGTTGAGTCATATATCATTATGATTTTATGATTTTTTTAAAGCCTGTTAACGTCTCGTTGTACTTGTTCCATGATTGAATCTGGGAAGATAATTATCCCAACGAACGAAGTTCGGTAGGGATATAGTGAAGCCCTCCGTCCGTCCGTCAGTCCGTCCGTCCGTCCGTCCGTCCGTCTGTCCGTCCGGAAGATAACTCAAATATTAGTTGACGGATTTTCTTCATATTTGGTGGAAAGATGTATATTGATGAATAGTTTTACGCAAAAAAAAATTTTTTCAAGATGGCCGCTGCTTTAAAAATGACGGGACTTTTTCGCAAAAATCATAAATTTTTCATTCTAAACCAAAGTAATTAATATTATTGTTTGAAATTTTGGTAGTATATTCCCAACATCTATCTATTTCACATATATTCCGTGTTTTTCATCCTGACCCCCAGGGGCCGTGTATGGGGGGTCAGGAAAACAGAAATTTTCTCTAATTTTTAGATCTTTCTGAAGTATGGCTTTATTATACTCAAATGAAAGGCAATTAAGAGTAGATTGCAAATATTGTATCTTTTTTCTGATTCGAGCCTCGTAAAATTCAAAATGGCCGTCTAATGTACAATTTCGCAATAATTTTTCGATCCCTTCAACGTATGGCTATATAATACTCAAATTGAAGGAATTTTGGAGTAGATCACAATTATGGTAATATTTTTCAGATTTGTACCTCAGAAAATTCAAAAT
The DNA here is from genome assembly GCA_903813345.2 of Owenia fusiformis. NCBI lineage: Eukaryota > Metazoa > Annelida > Polychaeta > Sabellida > Oweniidae > Owenia > Owenia fusiformis. The sequence goes on along the minus strand of CAIIXF020000002.1, from coordinate 21,768,772 downwards.
GGCTGCTTTGCAGGAATTCGCAATTCTAAAATCTAAATTTTTCAATTTTAACCAAAGTAATGAGTATGATTGATTGGAATTCGGTAATTGATATTTTGTTCGTTGGGATTTGCTACTCCGCGGAGTTGCCATCATCTAGTTTCAACTAGTCAGCGATATTATAGTCCAGATACACTTCACCAAATGATCAGCTTATGATCATTGGCAGTTTAATATGATCCTTTAAAAAGCTGATAAATTCAAATCACTGATTCAGTTTCCTTCCAGAATGCTGTTTATATTTTCCTGAGTAGTATCTTTCTTGTTATATTTCTGTTTCTATTTACTTTCTAGGCTCAAGCATTAAGTTCATATAGATCGATCATAGTCCTGTATGTTCAATTTAAAAGATATGTGAACACATTGTAAAATATGTTATGTCGAGATCACAGTGAAATAAAGCATAGAAAATGGAAAAGCTATCAAAGTTAATGTCTATAAAGATATAAAATTTTAATCTGATTCACGCCATATTACACGTCAAACAGTTCAAGTTCAGGGATGCAGTGGGAATTGTGAAGTTCAATGACTTTATTTTGAATAACTGTTTGAAAATATTGATCAGTCTTTTACAGTTATTTGTATTTAAAAGCAGGTAAAGGGAATATCTAGGTATAAGCATAATCAATGTTTTTCATAAGGCAATACTTCCATATTTGCCTTTTGGCATGTGCAAGGTGACCTTGGCCTGGTACTTCCATTTCTCCTCATTGAGCATTGAATCAGACAAACTGTTACAGCCTGACTTTTTAAAGAATGAGATTTTAAATCAATTTTATTCAGGATAGATTCATATTTAATGACATGGGTGTAGGCAAGCATGAGGCAGTCGAGGCAAGGGCCTCACTAAAATTTACAGAAATAATCTATTCAGACATTTTTTTACTAAAACTGAGCATATGTGAGCATGAAGTTTAAGAGATTAATGTACCTCCTCCCTATATAGTCTAAATTTGCCTCACCTATTTATATTTGCCTCACTCATTTATATTTACTTTGCCTCTTTCAATTTGTCTCACCTATTTATATTTGCCTCACCCATTTATATATGCCTCACCAATTTAAATTTACCTTGCCTCTTTCAATTTGTCTCACCTACATGTATTTATATTTGCCTCACCCATTTATATATGCCTCACCTATTTAAATTTACCTTGCCTCTTTCAATTTGTCTCACCTATTTATATTTGCCTCACCCATTTATATATGCCTCACCTATTTACATTTACCTTGCCTCTTTCAATTTGTCTCACCTATTTATATTTGCCTCACCCATTTATATATGCCTCACCTATTTAAATTTACCTTGCCTCTTTCAATTTGTCTCACCTATTTATATTTGCCTCACCCATTTATATATGCCTCACCTATTTACATTTGCCTTGCCTCTTTCAATTTGTCTCACCTATTTATATTTGCCTCACCCATTTATATATGCCTTACCTATTTACATTTACCTTGCCTCTTTTAATTAGGGGTGGGACGGATAACCGAAATACCGAAAAACCGCGGTTCATAGCCTTCGGATCGGTTTTCGGATCACGGCCCTACTTTCGGATCAGCTTTTCGGATCGTTTTCGGATTAATATTTCATTGGTCAAGTATCAATAAAACAGTTAAAAACACTGTTTTACAGCAACATTTTTGATATTCCTAGTCCCTACCTTGTCTGTCTTGTCTGTTGCTAGCTCACTCGTTTACTAGATTCGTTTCGTATCCGCATATTCGTATCCCTCGGTAATCAATCATGTGGTCCCTGGTTCTATATTCTTTAGTCGTGTATTCTAAATAATATGTATTGTTCATGAAATACTATAACATAAAATTCCATCTATAAAATATTGTTATAACGTGGCATAATTGAGAGACAAAGCAGCTAATCATGTCAATCAATACAAATCCTTAAAATGAATGAACCGAACCGAAAAAACCGAACCGACGGCTGATGATCCGAAAAACCGAACCGAACCGAACCGAAACTAACCGTCCCATCCCTACTTTTAATTTGTCTTACCTATTTATATTTGCCTCACTTAAGCTTTTTATCCCGGCTACATCCCTGTAATGTCATTGTGTACAAATTTTTAAAAAATGTATACGTTGTTATAAGTTACAATTGTGCTTTATGAGGAGACAAAGGATAGAAAATTATAGGATTCTTGTTAAGTATTTTGGTCAGAACCATATCAGGGCAGCCTAACCTCTAGCAAATTAGAATGTTCTAGAGATTTTCAATTTTTATTTTTTTTATTTTTTTGTTCTCTTGATATGGTAAAATGGTTCAATAGTTAAATTCCACAATTCATTTTTGGCCTATGTGACTTTCGTCAATTGTTTCCATGATATTAATAGTATTCTGGCCAGACCAAAACCTCTACTGCCATCTATTTATCTATATACATTAGAATATGCAAAAGAAACAGGTAGCGTGAGCCCTGTATAAACCAAGCCCTTCATTGCTATTTGTTACTTTTCATTTGTTAAAAGTTTGTTGTTGTGACCTATACGAGGGGGTATCATTAATTAGTGAGAAAAGTGCTGAAACTTTATAACATATGGTCTCTCTCAAAAGTCTGTGAATATGGTATGAAATAACATAAGGAACTCATTTTTTATAATTTTGTGCATTTTCAGGTTAAAGCAAAAGATGAGGATGTAGAAAAGTTCCGTGAATCTCTTACAAAACTTGGGGATGTCTATGTCAATGATGCCTTCGGTACAGCACATAGAGCACATAGGTAGGTGTTTATTAAAACATTTGGTCAGCTCAAAGAGCATAAAGGTAGCTGTTTATTTATGTATTGGATTCATAACATAGAGCACATAGTTAGATGTTTATTTTAGCCAACACCTGAGAAATATGAACTCATCATGCGCTTTTCTGTAGGTTCCTGGTTTAATTCATATCATCTCAATTATTTTCCTCCAGCATATTTTAGAATTTATCAATATTTTTTCATAACCATGTATGATTTTTTACTTTATAAGGTTTAGATTAAGTTTTGAATAGCCTGATGTCGTAAAAATGTACATTTTTATGTTCCAGCTCAATGGTGGGGGTGAAGCTATCCCAGCGTGCATCAGGCTTCCTGTTGAAGAAAGAATTGACCTACTTTGCAAAAGCTTTAGATAATCCAGTGACACCTTTCCTAGCCATCCTTGGAGGGTAAGGGCATAGCATTGAAACTTTTATAAATGTGCATGTATACTGTATTGTAGGGATGAAGTGAGTGATGATATTGTGATTCATTTTAAGACTCATTGTGTTTAAATTATATCGCTCAAATTGTATATTACTACTAATTAGTGTATAACTAAAAATATTGCTCTTCAGAGAACTGTACGTAAAGTATTGTAGAGCAAATATTGTATTCTCCTACAAAGTATTCTTTTGCAAAAGTAGTATTGTACTTTGAAGTATTGTATAAATGTATGTATTGTAGAGCAAAGGTCATATTGTAATACAAAGTACTGTAGAGTGAAAGTTATACAATTTCTTGTATTAGTACTACAGATAATCGGATAGCAAATGTTGTATTGTACTATTGTAATTGTGCAAAGTATTCTATTGCAAGTAGTATTGTACTCCAAAGTATTGTATTCATTGTAGAGCAAAGGTAAAGGACAAGATCCAGCTAATTGAAAACCTTCTTGACAAAGTGAATGAGATGATCATAGGGGGAGGTATGGCTTACACCTTCCTCAAGGTCCTACACAACATGGAAGTAAGTTCTGGTTTACTCTCTATTGTACAACACTATAAGTTATTGAATAATTTGAAGTGCAATACAGGATATATTCTGGTCGAGAAATTCAGTATTGGAACGAGACAAAGTCGAGTGCCAATACAGAATATCGAGACAGAATATATCCTGTATTGCACTTAAAATCATTCAATAACGTTTTGATCGTGTGATCCTCTGTATTGCTACTGAGATCGTCCCCTCCGTACCAATATTTTCTGTATTGCGACGGAGATGATCAACGGGAACAATCTCAGTAGCAATACAGATTGTACAGCACAAGAACTGACCAATCAGAGGGCTTCATTTTACAGATCATATGATAAAACAAGAACTTTGGCTAATGAGGGAATGAAGCAATGTGAAATACTTTTTGAGCCATTTTTGGAAGCATTTACAAGACTGGGCTGTATTCAAAGAAATTCCGTAATGACAAACATGGAAATAATACAGCATGATGTCATTGCTTCAAAATGAATGTCATTTTTACATCTAGTAAAACATGGGCCAATGGGCCAAGAAGGAATAAATATCAACTTGCCACTTGAGATTAAGTGGAGAAACTTGACATTTACTTGTTAGAATTTAGAACTTTTAATTTTTGTCATATTTGAGAGATCTTCATTTGTGCAAAACATGAAAAATGTGATGTTTTTCTTGTGAATACCTTATCTCTATTTATGTACAACACAAAATATTAGGTCAATGTAAGCTTGATCATGATTAAAGATTGTGATGTTATCAGTTCTTAGTTTCTTACCTTACAAATGAAATGTTAAAGAATAGCATTTTGGTTTTCTCCTCACTGTTCGATCCTAATGAAAAGACTGCTCATATGTAATTTGTTTTATTCAGATGTGAAACACCATGTGTTATTGAAGTGTTTAACAAACATAATATTGTCAGTTATTTCAGTATATATGCATAGACATGCATCTGCTGAGACTCTGAGACTGCTGCTATTTTTATTAAAAATGTAATAGAAATAAGTTGAATAAATAAATTATTCATATGTCTTTTTTAAAATTGCCTGTGATCTTGTAAGAAAATAATGATGCGCTTTACTGAATTCAAAAAAGTAATAAAAACTGTGACGTTGATAATTGATGTGTGTTCAGATAGGGAATTCCTTGTATGATGAAGATGGTGCAAAGATTGTTAAAGACCTGATAGCAAAAGCTGAGAAAAACAATGTCAAGATCCACCTTCCTGATGACTTTGTAACTGGAGATAAATTTGCCGAGGATGCAACTGTTGGAAAAGCAGATCTCAAGTCTGGTATCCCTGCTGGATGGATGGTACGCATGTTAATTGTTTCTTATTTGCTTTGATGCGATCATATTATGACATGTTAAAATGGCGACATGTGTTTACAGTAAAACTTGTGCAAGTGGAACACCTTTGGTACCACAAAATAGTGTTCCACTTTGGGAGGTTCCACTTAAATACAGGTGTTAATGTATTGATATGTTTACTGTCATTTGAATACACATGAGTTTTGCATTGAGTCTCAGGAACTTATCTCTTTCCCTTTGTGGATGTAAGGTTTTGATGAAAGACTAACAGAAATATGCAAATATAAGTATTTCAATATCATGTCTTTAGATGCCTGACCTTGGTAAATCCATAACACACATATCAAATAATGTCATTCATGTACAATTTGAACATTTAATGTCTGTTTTAATAGGGCGTATGGGGGGGGGGTTTACAAGGATTTGATGAAAGACTAACAGTAATATGCAAATATAAGTATTGCAATATCATGTCTTTAGATGCCTGACCTTGGTAAATCCATAACTCACATATCATATAATGTCATTTATGTACAATTTGAACATTTAATGTCTATTTTAATAGGGCGTATGGGGGGGGGTGGATTTACAAGGATTTGATGAAAGACTAACAGTAATATGCAAATATAAGTATTGCAATATCATGTCTTTAGATGCCTGACCTTGGTAAATCCATAACTCACATATCATATAATGTCATTTATGTACAATTTGAACATTTAATGTCTATTTTAATAGGGTGTATGGGGGGGGGTGGATTTACAAGGATTTGATGAAAGACTAACAGTAATATGCAAATATAAGTATTGCAATATCATGTCTTTAGATGCCTGACCTTGGTAAATCCATAACTCACATATCATATAATGTCATTTATGTACAATTTGAACATTTAATGTCTATTTTAATAGGGCGTATGGGGGGGGGTGGATTTACAAGGATTTGATGAAAGACTAACAGTAATATGCAAATATAAGTATTGCAATATCATGTCTTTAGATGCCTGACCTTGGTAAATCCATAACTCACATATCATATAATGTCATTTATGTACAATTTGAACATTTAATGTCTATTTTAATAGGGCGTATGGGGGGGTGGATTTACAAGGATTTGATGAAAGACTAACAGTAATATGCAAATATAAGTATTGCCATATCATGTCTTAAGACGCCTGGCCTTGGTAAATTCATAACTACCAAGTCATTTAATGTAATTTATGTATAACTTGAATATTTAATGTCTGACTTTTATTTATTTTTATATAGGGCCTAGATGTGGGGTCTGAATCTAATGTTAAGTTTGTGGAAGCAGTCGGTAGAGCAAAAACTATAGTTTGGAATGGGTATGTGATTAGGGCTCCATCTATGATTTAAGTAGAACCCTTGAAGGAAAAATCTCATTGGTACTCAAAATAGTGTCCCACGTTGAAAGATGTTTCCCTTGTAGAGGCTCATTCTAGATAAAGTAATTTATTATGGAGGTGTTCCATTTTCAGAAGTATTTGTTTTTAACAGTTTTGCTAACTTTAATATGAAATTTGTTTAATATGAAATCAGAAAAAACAAAATATATATTTTAGGGCCTTTAACACCAGTAACACTGATGGAATATCCTGGAAATTAGTATAAACTGTTGGTTGAAGGGTACAGATGATTTTGTGTCATATTGTTATAGTCTTACTTTTTTTGTGTTTGGTGGTTGACATTCAGAGTCTGTAGTAAATGGCAGATGGTGACATTTTGCATGTTAATGCCTTGTTTAAAAAGCTTGTTATCCTAATAGATATATCAATCTGTGTCTGTGTCTGAGAAAGAATCATATCAGTTCACTGTTATGTTTTAGGCCATCCGGAGTCTTTGAATTTCCCAACTTTGCCCATGGTACCAAGGCCATCATGGATGCTGTCGTCTTGGCAACACAGAATGGAGCAACATCAATCATTGGTAGGTGCAGGTGGAGACCTCTTTTAATCAATCATATAATAGAAACAGCTAAGTGCTCAATATACAGTACATGTAGTCTATCAACACTAAACACAACTTTGTGTATAAACAATTTCGTGTCATTTCGCTTCATTACTTGCTTTTTACTCTATTTACAGTATGTCCTTAATTTTCATTCATGAAATTTTACCGTTTAGGTGGTGGTGATACCGCCACATGCTGTGCCAAATGGAACACTGAGGATAAAGTGAGTCATGTCAGCACAGGGGGTGGAGCTAGCTTAGAACTGCTAGAAGGTATGCCTTACTTCTCAATTTAGATTTACTTCTTATGTTGTGATATTTGAGATATAGTAGGTAGTCTAGAAAAGAAGGATTGGAAGGTAGATTTTGTGTTGTACGTGACTATGAATGGCATGGATAGAGGAGTGATTATAGTATAACTATTTTATAAATTAAATTTACTTTTTACAAGATCAAAAGGAAGTGCAAGATGACTTGACAATCTAATTTCTCAATTTATAAACCTGTACATGAAAGCACACAGGTCAAACACTATCCAACTAGGCCCATTGTCTTTGGCCATATCATGAGGGATATTTTAAAAATTGAAATCATTCATGGAATCAAAATTGAATATCTAAAATAAGAACAATTTATTTGGATTTGTATGATTGATAGGTTTATTTTATTTTTCAGGTAAACTTTTACCTGGCGTTGCTGAACTCTCAGATGCTGCCTAATGACATACATTTTCAAATAAATGGACTGATCATTCTTGACCTGAGCAATAGATTGATCATTCTCATTCTAGGGACTGATTATTCTTAATTTGAACGAAATGGATTGATTATTCTTATTCTGTTATTGGTCATTATCATTCTAAAGAATAAGATCTGATCATTCACATCCTGTACTATATGGACTGATCATGTTTTTTATTCTACACAGTTATGTAGATCAATGTTAGTTCAAATATACAGATTCAATGGTACAATAGGCGAGCATGTGTGTGTATTCTACAGAAACCTCTCTCTGGATTTATTAACAGTAAATGAATCAGATATAAAATGCACTTTGTGAGAAAAATTATTTGTCCAATGAGTAAGGCAAGTAGGATTTACTGGAAAACAAATTATGAGTAAAAGCATGTGTATTGGCATAGGGATCAATATAATGTGTTGTTTGTCTATTATAATACATTTAGAGACATCTTTATACACTTGTATGTTTTATGAAACGATCAGTATTTTATTGTTGCATTTTGATACAATTCTAGATTGTAAACAGTGTTATAAATGAAACATATACAACTTGAATTATGTTTTCTGTATACTCATACATATACCCTATACAATATTGATGATATTGGTCCAACGGTATTTCAGTTATTGCCTGGATGGACGGAGTCATTCTCTGATGTTATGCAGTATTCAAAAATCTTATGTCCCTTATTAAGACTTGGTACAAACTAACTAACTCGGGTCTCATATTGTTATCCCAACGAACGAAGTTCGGTAGAGATATAGTGAAGCCGTCCGTCCGTCTGTCTGGGCAATGACACAAATACTGTTGGCCCGATTTTGTTCATATTTTGTACACATATGCCCTATGGGTTCTGCCCGAAAACAGATTTTTAAAATGACCACTCATTTGAAAATGGTGGCCATTTTAGTGTCAATTTTACACTAATTTAGGTACAATATATAAAACTGCAATAGCAATATGTTTTAAATGTAAAAAAATTATATAGGACATTAATTAAGCTAGAAATGTAGATATTTAAGAAACACATGGCAGCCATCTTGAAAAATGGCTGCCTTTACACACTATTTGATGATTTTTGCTGTAACTTGAAAAGTAGTGGAATGATTTTGTTCATATTTGGTATTTGAATACTATATGCATGGCACACTGTCTAATGACACTTTTGGTAGAAGGTGGCCATTTTGAAAAATGGCTGCCATTTTTATGTGTGTTATTTTATGTGTTTTCAGGGCTTTCAATAGCAGGGGGCGAGTGTCTGAAATTGCCGTTTGTTTTCGATAATCCACCGCTTGTTAGAAGTCAAATATTGTCTAAGTTTTGGGGGAAAATTAAGAGTCTTCTATAGACTATCCTTTATTTTATTCAGCGATCTTGTTTTGCACTTCCTTGTCTATGATTTGTACCTCAGTTTCGAACTGCAAGGGAACTCACTATAATCGTAAAGATCACTTGATCTCATTATAGTAGTAAACACCGTCCAATTTTTTACCTGTTTGGGCTATGCATTTTAGATCACTATCTGACCCACTATCATGTGCATGATAATTAAAATTCCATTCTTTGGTATAATCAGAGTTGGTTATTTTCCACTGGACATGCAGTTACATGTATGATTGATACAAATCTGTCCAACCAGTCACCAATGTAACGTTCTATAAAGTCGGTTAATGTAGTTACATAAAGCTTTGGGTTTAGTAATATATTTAATTAAGACAAATATAAGATATACTCGTATATGATCATTATCTTGATATGTTTACAACTCAAGAGTCTCTATTTAAGGTTTAATATCTTAACCCTTTGAGTGCCATTGGGCCGATTCGGCCGATGGGAAAATGTATGTCGCTAAAGTGCCAAGATCGGCCCAAAATCGGCCCAAAATAACGCGTTTATATACACAGGGAACCATGTCATCAACTGAGAATGAATAATCTATTCTTATTCATTTATGTTTGTTTAGATCGGTCTTAATAAATCGACCCGGACTCAGTTTGATTTAAGTTAATTTAATAGACGCTGGGTATCTTACAACATCGTATAGTAAATGCGTTTTAACCAAGTTGGCAAGGTTTAATGGAATATCGGCCCGAATATAGTAGATTCAATAATGTCTCCATAAATGGTGAATAATACGTTACTGGTCAAGTAATTAAACAAATTGTGTTGCAAACTAACTGAGGTAACTTATTTTATGCTATGAACGCACGTATTTTTCGTATTTTTGCAACGCTGATGTTTGTTAGATTGTATCTGTCAACGTAATTTAGTGTACAAATGAAGTAAATACTTGAAATTCGTGTATTGGAAATAAAATATGCATGGATATGAATGAAACGTAATGTTTGTTTTGTTCATTAAAAATAATTCGACCTGATCTATTCCTCATATACAGTATACAATGTAGTTATATTTTACGAACGCTGGGCATCTTACAATATCGAAAAATTAATGTTTATTAACAAGCTTGGCATTCAAGGATTTCGTTAATATTGGCCCAAAATGTTGTCCCTATAAACGTTGATTTGTAAGTAATTCGTCGCAAATATACCAAAGTCACTTATTTGTAAATGAGTGTATTTCTTATTATACTTTGAACGCATATGATTTTCAGCATTTTAGAACGCTTACTGTTGTCTTGAAATTGTAGCGTATTAACGTTTTTGAAACATGAAATTAACTGTAAGAATGTAAAACATGTATTTATAAATATAATCCATGTGAATATAGAGAAATGACATTACACATTATGCATAAACTGAAAATAAAAATAAAATACTTTTGGATGTAGAAATGCGAATTGATCATTGATAAAGAGCGTCCGTTTTCGTATTTGTACGATGGACGCTGCGGTAGCTAAGTAGGCCTACATTATGCATGTATTAAACAAATCAAACATTAAATGAGTTAACGTACCATTTCCTTAGTTTATCTGATTTTAACGTCGTCCATGAACATTATAAAAGGCGATACAATATGTATATTTCGTTGGGTAAATTATTTGTTCCTTCATGAGTATAGCAAGCAATACGTATACGTTTAGGGGATCTGGATTTACAGACAATATTGTCACAGAATATGCAAACGCTAAGATGATTAAATGCACGAGTAATAAACAGTGTTTGAATGCTTATAAATATAAAGAATCAACTATCTAGTTTTGTGTTTATTTAATACAATTAACCTGTTTTACCCTACCAGTGGAGACGATGGGCTCAATTGCAGTATCATATTGCAGTAAGTACAATGTTAAAGTATTTTACATAAATAAGGGGTTTAAATTTAATAATATGAAATATTTTGTCCTCGATATCGTTTATTTATACTCCAGGGCACAAGGGCCGATTACCGCCCATTTTACCTGAAATTGTGAATTGCAACAATATACACTACCTCCCTTGTACATAATTTCGGCAATGTTAAATATAGAGATGGCATCAGAAGAACATATATAAAATAACAATTTACTTGCGTGCATTTAAATTCTACTGCGTGCAATAGAAGATCTAGAGTTTCTAGATAGCTTTGAAATCTTGCTAACTCTCGTTTTTTCATGTCGCGATTTTAAGAGATTTGCACTTTTTATCTCTAATTTTGATAGCATAATTGAATATAGTGACACGTTTTCTCCAATAATAGCTTTGATTTACACAGTTATGTCATTTAAATCATTTTCTATGACATTTGAAAAAACTTGGGCCAAATCTCCATTGGTGGAGTGCTAAAATTCATTCAAAACTTGGCTAATTTGTATGACAACCATCTTGTATTGACAATATTGACAGGGCCATCCAATAGTATGTCATTCGAGTTTCAGACAGATTCAACCAACACTTTTTGATAAATCATGAAATTAATTGACTATTGCACGTTTCTAGCAATGAAGTGAATGGAGGTCTGGCCCAAGTAAAGTCAAAGACAAACAAAAGTGACATTTATTATGTCAGCGTTATTCAGCTATTTACACCCCAGTCACATTTCCTACGGCGACCTTGCGATCTATCATTTCTGCGGCCAGTAACATTTCTACGCTCGCCGTGGAATTTCTGCGCTCTCATACTTTTGCAGTCACATTTCCCACGGCAGCCGCACGGTGAATTTTAAATTTCTGTTGATAAATAATACTTTTTTCATTTTATTTACATCGGGACAATTTATAAATGTTATTCATAGTGCTAGGATGTAATATCAAATGAAAAGTGATCGTGAATCATTGACAAATAATGATTCAATCTTGTTGAGCCAGTTGATTTCTTCGGGGACCTCAGAAATGAACAAATATTATAACTCTGAGTTATAATTTCTACGGCGACCCTGCGGCCTGTAAAAAACTGGATACGCCGTACGGAGGCCGCAAGGCGAGCGTAGTTTTCCTACGCTCGCCGAAGAAATACACTGATTTAATTGATCTGCGGTCGACACACGGCCTCCGTACGACAAATGTGTCTGGGGTGTTAGAAACTATACAATTACTCCCGTGGGTTCTAAGTTAATAATAATATTTTTAGTTTCACTTATTTTGAGCAAAATACTTTGGGGTTTAGGTACTCTTCAGACATTCTAGAGGCGAGAATTACATAAAACCAGACAGGTTTTTAGTTTTATTTCATCGTTTTTATATATAACCTCGTCTTCTTGAATAATTTTGGATTTGATTCATCCTTTACACTGACGTTTCAGGTATATCAGTTTCAGATTTTAGTCATTATGTGAAACAAAATCGAGAGATGTATGTAATAAGTGCCATTTCTTACAACTCAGTTTGGAGTCGGAAAAGTGGCTTGAGAATGCAGGAAAACTGACCAATCAGAATGCCAGATTCCTCAGTATTTTTAAAGTGAATCTTCGATTATCGAGAAACTTTTTCACGTTCAAATTTCACCTTCTTATCTCACGTGGATGGCTTCAATAGTGATACCATCGGGAAACTGACAATGTAAGCTTCACTATGACATTATGCTTTTAGAAATTTTTATATTGTACATCCTTAGATAAATTGTTAATACCATTTTTATATACCTACATGTAACATAATATAAGTGTTTTCTTTTATATGTAGTCTAGATGTCATTTTAATAATTTCTGTTAAACCGCAACATATACCCACTAGGGTGTCTAGCGGCTTGTTTTTATAGTGTATATTATATAAGAATTATGAAATAAATAGAATTGAATAGAATTGAATTGAAATCGATCGAGAAATGGCGGAGAAAAAGACCGAAAAGTGTCATTTCTGTAAAACGTGAGTTTGGGGAGCTAAAGTGGATTGGGACTGCAAGAAAGTCGGCCAATCAGAACGCAGCATTTCTTCAGTGAAACTTGGCATTCGAGAAATCACCTTTACTCTCTATTTCCCCCATTTTCTTGTAATTTGGTCATTACAAAAGTGGAACCATCGGAAAGCTATTGTTCCGAGCAAAACCATGGTCTTATTTATTTCGAAGTCTATCAATCAACAGCAGAGTTAAAGACTAATAAATTCCATTTTTATACAGCCAGTTTAGAGCAAAAAAAGTGGATTCAGACTGCTACAACTTTATGCAAATTAGCTAGACGTATCTAGGTTAGTAGCCCACGTATGTGGGTTAGTAGGTTTGTTCTGTCAAGGCCGCGCATGCATCAATGCATAAGCAAATATCCGTTTCAGCATACTTTGAAACCGTACCTTACGTGTTCTTTCACGGAATCCACGTAGATTGAAAAATGCTGACATATTTGGTCATTTCTATTTATTACACCTTAATTCGTATGATAGAATAGCGGGGATATTCTTTTTTCCATCTGAAAATGTACAAATGTACTTCAACATTGGTTGGGGAAAGATTTGTACATCAAACAAACTTCATTCAAATACATGAAGAAATAAACTCATATTATCAAGAAATTCTTGAAACCTCTGTTGCAGTTGCACGCAAAGACAAGAAGACTTTATTTCATGTATTTGGTTCTATAATACTTGCATAATCAACTGCATGCCTGTATGTACCTCCATGCAGAAACCATTTTTTAGGACTATAGTTTTTTGTGGATAATGACAAATATTCTACTATTTTCCGTATTATCTCCGAAGGAAAACTGAATCTTTCACAGATTTCATATCGCAAACATTATCTCGAAATATAGTTGACAATGCTTTTGGCCATACTAACTGACTAATAATTAATACATCTTGTTGATAAACGATGGAATCAGACTATGTTCGGCCTATTGTCATAATTAAAACAATCAGTCATTTCAATCATTTTATGCTATGGGCTTTAAATATTGTTTATCCAAAGTAAAATTGGTTGTCTGAGTACGTTTGAGATCGGCGTTTAGCGCATTACACTACGTTGAAGCCTGGACGATATAAAAATGACTTTTTCATTTATACCAGGTGATGGATGGAATCAGACCATGTTCGGTCTATTTTCGCAATTAACAAATCAGTCATTTAAATCATATATCAAAAGTATAATTGGTTGACTGAGTACGTCTGAGATATCAGTCATTTAAATCATTTAATGCTATAGGCTAATTTGGAATATAAAAATATAAAATTGGTTGTCTGAGTACGTTTAAGATTTCAAACAGTATACTTTCAATAGAAAATAAAAATGGATTAGAGCAGTACTGATTATTTTTAAATTTATAAGGAAAAAACCATCCCCGCTTGTAAGGTTAGACTTTCATCAGGATATCCAGCATGAAAAAAGTGCATTTTAACATCATACAGAGATGGTTGCTCAATGCTAATATAATTTATAATGAAAACAATGCAGCTCTGCTTTCAAGGTTAGACTTTCACATGGCCTTCATCGCCTCCCTAATAGATATTCATCATTGACCAGCCGATCTTGAGGGTTCGGAAAGTTCCTGGAAGGCGGAAAAGGACTGCTGCGTTTGTATTTGTAGTGATAGAGATGCAGGCAGGAGGACTAAATTCCGTAATGCATGCGCCAAGTGTGCCAAGGGTCTTCACTTGGACTGTTGCAGACACCACGTGTGCTGAAAATACTAACAGACTAGCATATTGACATGATTCATTCATTATAATATAACGTAATGGATAAGATGTGGCTTATACATTGTACATACTATTTTGTTGGTCACTTGTTTCGCATGTTACTAGCTTCACGTTCACGATCTATACTAACAAGTACAAGTAGGCTTTCACAATTAAACCATGGTTCATTATACACATCACACATGTTCTGCCAATTAAAGTTAGCCTGAATTTGTATGAATTTGAATTATCCTGATATTGTATATTTATTCATTATTTTTGTACATAGCATGTATATTGTTCGTATATGCTGAATTTCTTTAATTTGAAAGAAGGAATAATAAAAGAAAGAGGATAAATATTTGTATCATATTTTAATTTGAATTATTGTTTTAAAATATTTAATAAGCTACGCCAAATGTGTTGCGCAAGAACGGGCGCATTACTAAAAGTAATTACTCAGATGCGAGTAGGTAGTTACCAGTTTCGCCACCAGGTGGCTGAGTCGGGGGAAATAACATGGCAGGGTATTACAGAATTCCCTTAAACTTGCATATTCATCAGTTTTAGTGGTTCACTTTTCCATATTACCCTTTTGTATCTGATAGTTATACAAATTAAAATATGCCCAGTAAAAGAATATATAATCTGCCGAACACAAGAAAAGATATTTCACTTTTTGTGATTTTACAACATGGGCTCTATGGGGAATCTCCCCGACCTAGAAGTCACATTTTCAAAGGAAATTAAATTTTCAAAGTTGATAAACTCTTTTCAAAACCACATTTCTAGATGTAATTCTACATGTAGATTCCAAATATGACATCAGTTTGACTGAATTTTTATTTTTTGATGACTTAAATCAAGATTATTTCTACTCGCATCTAGTCTATTACGTTTAGTTTTCAAAGTTTTTTTCTTTCAACCGTGCGATATTTCCAATGTTAATTTTAGCTATAAAACCCCTCATAGAACTGAAATATGTATTGATCAAGTGACGTTCAACATGTTACCATAGTAACTAAAAGTGAAAATAAAGCATTTTAACACTTGCAATATCATTAAGATAGATACCAGTGGAAGAAATATCATGGAGTGGAAAAAACTTAAAAATCGATTTTTTTAATCAATATTATAGTCATTTCCGTGGCATTTTGACGTCATAACAATTCCAAAACCCCACGGCACTCAAAGAGTTAATTGTACATATTTTACTCTATCAAAATACCAGTGTCATATAAAATACTGAGTGCCACTATAACATCACCACACTATGTTGATGGCATGTTGTCACTGCATGTACTGTGAGAGTCCCACTTCGCTGAATAATACACATTGCTGAATAACGATGTTGTCCCACTTTGCTGAATAATACACATTGCTGAATAACGGCATTATCTCAGATATATGTCCCCTAGGTCACACTAAGAACGCCACTTGATATCAAAAGCATGAACGCCACTCATTCAGTCTCTGTATAAGCACATGGGCAGCTAGGCACTAGCATCTAGTATTCAACACATAAGCACCTCACATGAGTATCCAGATTCATTTTCATCTTGAATTTCTAATGCTGCTGCTTTTTGTACAATTTGGACCATTTTACTTTTTGAGTAACAATCTCAAACCACTTTGGCTTATATTGTTGTCTTATCCAATGTTATCAAAGTGTGAAATGTGAAACTTTTTATTAATTTCAAAAATGTTTTTGAAGGACTTTTTGTTCAAAATATAGTGAATTTATTTAAAACTAACTTTAAGATGTCACACTTATCCTTTAAAGCGATAATTCACACCGATGCATAGCAATCATCCTCACTTGTTTTTTTGCCGAAAAAATCAAGAAAATTGGTTGATAGATGAGCGAGCAATGAACTCATCCATGCATGAAAGTGGTTCAGGGAAAGATGCATTTCAAAATTTTAATTCTCATTGAAACCAATGGTAAAATAATATTAAAAACATAATATATTCATCCTTTTAACCTGGTTAGACAGTCAAAATTGGTTTATTTTTTAAGTTTAGCATATTTAGAAAAAGATTGACATTGAAAAATGTTGCCCCTGAGTGATGTCACGATGTGGTCACTAAGGTTGAAAATATTTTCGATATGCTAAATCATTAAATTGACACATTAGATATAACATTTTATTTTTAACATAGTTTGTCCGTTGTTCAATCTTTATATTGGTGTTAAAAAGATATAGAGGTTCTTATATGAGAACCTGTGCAAGATCGTCAATTCTTGATGAGCTTTCATAATTCTTCTTTATCGAGTCGCAGACGAGATAAAGAAACATTATCAAAGCGACTGTCAGATAAATTATGAATGTAGTTTTGCACAGGTGTCAACGGAACCAAACAGTGAACCCCGCTTTCTCGAACCCGAGTTTCCAGGATTTGCCTCGCATGCCTTCGACTCTTTCTCAAGATTTGGGCCCTATATTGTACCCCTGCCTTATCACCCTGGTGTCTCGTTTATAACACCCTTGTAATTACAATGCGAAGTTACTTAAGCATGATTAAAAGTGTATGTGTGGATGGGGGGAGGTTTGAACCTCTACTTGTATACATGTATACCTTTATATACTCAACAGGCCAAGTATTAACAGTACAAAAGGGAGAAAAAATCCACCAGGGCCATAATTCTACACGTTCACATACAAGTTTAAAAATCTTAAATGTATTTAGAACTACGCCTTTGTACCAGCGACACACTTTCACAGGTGCGTCTTTACAATGAAACATAATAACGAAAATTGCAACTTTAGGATCTTGAAAAAAGTTGCAATATCCTTCCTGGTTAGAATAGGTTTCCACGTACAACTAAAAACACTATATAGAATAACTATCTATACACCATCAATGCAAATATATGCTTTCTTCCAATCTGATACTCATAGCATCTTTCTGTTTCACCTGAATCATCTCAGGGCTGAGAAGAAATGAGATGTCATGGTTTATCATGATGGCTTTCTTCGAGAATACATAATGCGGGCCTGAGAATGTGGGATCATGTCACATTCATTGCAACACACCTTGCAACAATGTCTTATGAGGGCAATTTCTTATATTGAGAAGTTTCATCTATTGAAATTAAAAACTTGTAGCTACATGCAAGTAGCAACACATACAAGTCTTCCATGCAAATGGAGGTGCGAATTCACATTAACAAATTAAGATAAGATCCACAATATGTTATCAAATGGTTAAATGCGCAAAATGTGTAGATATGTTTTCCTTAATGTGTGAGGAGGCCTTTCAGGCAATTTTCGAAAACGTAGTGAGAACAAGTTTGGTGTAGAGGGGAGGGGGATATCTCCCACCTCGGTCTCTCTCTAATGCCTAGGCCACATATGCGCCGGGCGCCGGCCGATGAGTATTCATCGGCCGATTTCTAAATCAGTTTCGACAAAAATTATGTAATTCGGCAATTTTAGTTACAAAACATGAAGGTACATTATGTAAAATTTTGAAGACAATTGGTGTATATTTAACAAAATACCAGCACCAGTCCTGTTACTTTTGGAACGCCCTGTACCCTCTGGAGGTGGTAAAAAACTAAAATGAATCTGATATACACATAATCACAAGTGAATCATCTATTAATACATCACTCTCATTTTAATAATGACAATTATTCTAGATTTTGATTTATATCAAAAGTGGTCAATTCAACAGGTGCATTTGGATTTGTGAAATGCAACCTGTGTAAGGGTAAGTTATCTTATAAAAGGTAAATGACATTCTATATAAGTTGCCCTAGTCATTCCACAGTTCCAGGTGTTATTTGTGGAGCCCATGTCTTGCCACATCACACGTGGAAATGACTTTGACAAACCTTGGACATCTTTGTTTCAGTCAATGGACTCTAAAATAACAAGAATTTGCGTTGTCGGGAGCGTAAAATTGGTTATTTTGAATGTCGCCTCTTGTATTTTTCATCTGCCTCTTGTACACAAAGTTACTGAAACCACTGGTTTTACTATAAATTAAAGAGTAGTGGAGTGATTTTGTTCATATTTGATATGTGAATACTCATAAGCATGACACACTGTCTTATGACATTTTGGTTATTTAAGACGGCCATTTTGAAAAATGGCCGTCATTAACATGTACGTGTGTGCGGTTTTGTTGAAATTTGTATGTGCCCACTTAGAAGCATATTACACTTTTGACCCTTTGGGGAGTATAGGTGGCCAGTATATGAATACTCATAAGTATGGCACATTGTGTATGACATTTTGGTTATTTAAGGCGGCCATTTTGAAAATGGTGGCCATTTTTGTGTGTTATTTTACAATTTTCGCTATAACTTTGTAAAAATGCCAGCCATGGGTGTTCAGTAGGATTTGCTCTGCTTTGGCGTTGCTGTTGTTTAGTTTATTAAAGCCAGACATCTGCCATTTTAATATTTATACTGTATATTGTTTATTTTGAATGGACATTGATTTTGGCTTGTCAGCTTATGGGGTTAAACAAAATGCATGTATTTATGAATTTTACTGCTGCTAATACCATTGAATTCCTCATTTTATCTCTTGGTTCAGGAGTTTTTATTTTTTACTTGTATATCTGGATAATCCATCTGTTGCAATATAAATCATTATAAATAAACTACATGGACAGGTTTATTATTTGAAAAGATAACAATAAAAGTAGAATTTAAACCAGAAGCAGCTTCTTGATTTCAACACCTGCAGCGTTCCATGTAAAGGACGGTTATGTTATTACACTCATTTACAAACTAAAGTCTTTTTCAACTGCAAAACACTGAACTGAAAGCAAGAACCATGGAGAGAAAGATCAACAAGTCTACAATAACAAAATATTTCTTTGCGAGTGTTTTTATTTTTGCATTATTGAATATGTTACTCAGCGTCGTTCCTCTTATTAAACAGGCAGAGGTGACAGGGACTAAAAGTAAAATCCAGGAAGAGAAACATAACATTATTAAACAAAACTTGCAAGGAAATAATGATGTTTTGTATAACGAGGTCAAAGAATTGGCCAAAATTGTTGTTAAAATTCAACATGAATCAAGGAAGGATGACAATATTGGGATACTTGCAGAGAAATTGGTAAATAAAATTAATGGCATACTGAGCATACTTGGTTTTGATGCAGTGGATTCCCTAATGATACAATCAAAACCAGATGAATCTATGAAAACAAAACAGATTCCAGATCAGGATTATTTTCACAATTTCAAAGCCAACAACCACAGTTATTCCAATAAACCAGGGATGTTTAAGAATACTAATGAGATGGTCCAAAGTATAAAACCAGATAACTACATACTGAGTAAGGTAGACCATGATAAACTTTACACTGTTTGTCCAGAGAAGTACACAAGCAGAGGCTACTTTGATTTGAGAAATGATCTTTATCCGAACTTGTTTGAGAAACTACCATGTCGACATAGTCCTAAATCAATGCTGGTAACCATGGTGATGAATCTAGCTTCATATCCAAACAAGGAAATGTTTCAAACTGTGGAAAGAATCTCACACGGCATGGCTCAATACTTTCCTGATATACCAGTTAAAATAGCGATAAGCAAGACACACACTCAACCACCAAAGAGTCATAAGCAGTTTGAGTTTATCTCATACTCCTCACATCAGTCTGACATATGGAATGATTTAATTTTACAAGTGGACACCCCAAATGTTTTGTTAGCCCAAAATGTTGATTTGATAACGGATGATATAGCGCTTGATAGATTAATCCGGGAGATTGATGATTTAGACGTGCCTATGATAGGTGGAGCTTTTAGGACACCCGATGGCCACTGGAATATGGGATGCCAGCAGACGGTGTTTAGAAACTTTACTGTTTCGTATAAAAGTGGATACAAACACTCAAAACATGACTGCGTATATTGTGACCATATCCAGGGACCCTTTCTTGCTAAAACATCCTTCCTAAAGAAAATGAAATTCTACTCTGGTATGAACTCCCCAGGCTTGTTTGAGACTTTATTCCTAGATACGAAACTATTGTCGGACAGGAAGCTAGCGGTCTGTCCAGATAGTATGTTTCATACGAGACACATGAAAATTCATAAGAGAAAGGATTGGATCCCCTTTGCTGCATACTGGGGTATTAATATATTAAACCTTCCTAATGGGGTGAATTATCACTTTACATGTCACGAGAGTAAGACTGGAAAAAAAACAAAAGTTGGCATGGCAACACCACCGTGTCAGTTACAGGTGCTCGCAGATGCCATTAAAACAATAATGACCATTTGTGAAGAAAACAAAGTCACTGTAGAAATTACTTATGGGACATTATTAGGAGCTGTCAAATTCAATAAGGTACTACCATGGGAGCTTGATGCTGATATGATATTCTTAACCAATCAAATTGAGGCATTTTCACACCTTAGCAAAGAGTTTGAAAATGCTGGTTATATTTTTGCTATACGTCCAAATGTATCCAAAATATGGGACAGTTACATTATAGATATTTATGCTGAATTCTGGCGCGTTGAAATCTGGGGATATCCCAGAATGCAATCTGATAAAATGTTACAGAACAGCCAGACCCCGACTAAAGTTCTACTTGATGGACAGTGGCTAAATGCACCAACAAACCCAGGTGCTCATTTAAGGAATCTTTATTGGCCAGAGATATATCGTCATGCACAGCATTTGGCTGACGTCAGAGCAAAAAGTGCGTATGATATTTATGATACGAGCAAGTTCACAACGTGCCCCAAACCTGGTAACATGAACTGTTTGGATCAGTATTATACAGATGGGAGTCTACAGTTTGAACAAATCAACTTTTAATGTAATTCTTAGTCAATTTGCTATGAATAAAGTTCAAAAAGAGATTTTGTCTACGTAGTTCATATAAAATACAGTATGGAAGATTTTTGATGTCACCATGGTAAAAGATATTGGCAGAAATGTGTTGGGACTCATAATATATCTATATACATATATGTACCGGATTTTCTCGCATATAAGCCCCCCTAAATTTAGGCCCATGGGCCAAAAATCGAATGTAGTACGCTTATACGCCCATGGGCCTATAAAAAATGACTATTTATTGATTTTTTCAATAAATTCAAGAGTATTTTGTCACTGGCAGATCGTTCTGTCGTTACTTTGTTTCAACATTAAGTTCAACGCTGTGCCGTAAGTTGCAGTGGTGGATCGTGCTGTTGTTACTTTGTTTCAACATAAGTCCAAGGTTGTAGGTAACATTTCCTTTATAATTCTTTCAAAACATGCTGTAGGACTACAACAGTAGGTATGGTAGTCTTTGAGGAACCATTGTATTCATCAGCTCTTCTCACCTTTACGCCCACTGGGCCAAAAATCGAAAGTAGTACACTCATACGCCCATGGGCGAAAAATAAGAGGTAAAATAACAGACGAAATAACCCCTTCTTTCAGTTATACGCCCAGGGCTTATATGCGAGAAAATCCGGTATGTTGACAGTAAAAAAAGCAATTCAGTCTAAACAGCACTTAATGTTAAGTTGTTGGAAATTGTAAGAATTTGTAACAGACATAAACTGCCAAACACCACCCACAAAAAGTTGGAGACTGTAACAATATGTCTACCACTTGTGGTAGTGAAATCGTAAAAGAGATTTTTTGTAATTGGCCATTCTGTAAATGGCAATTCTGGAAATACGAGAGAGATCGGGAGAGAAACCAGACCCAACGCATCTTTAATATCTTACATATTATTGCATCAGAATCATATACAGTACAGTATTTCAATACAGTTTAATCACTATGAGAAGTCTAGATCTTGTCATCAGATATCTGTTTCTACAAAGTTTCTGCCACTATCCATAGATCCATGGATTTCTGTTGCTGTATAACATATAATTATTACAGCATCACAATTATTTTAATTTACGTCATTTCACTGTTCAGTTCTCATCTTCTCTAATTCATCCGTATCATTTGTCTGTTGTTTGTCATCAGGTGTCTGTTTGTATAATGTTCCTGCCACTATGCCTATAAACAGCAGGGCTCCAAGGTTGATATTGCTGCAGAATTTCTTCCAACAATCAGGGGAACTGTTGATGTCAACTGTTAGCACCTGGAAATGGTTAAATAGTGCAGTAAAACATGTACATCATATCCAACAGTACAGTAAAACATGTACATCGTATCCAACAGTACAGTAAAACATGTACATCATATCCAACAGTACTGTAAAACATGTACATCATATCCAACAGTACAGTAAAACATGTACATCATATTCAACAGTACAGTAAAACATGTACATCATATCCAACAGTGCAGTAAAACATGTACATCGTATCCAACAGCACAGTAAAACATGTACATCTTATCCAACACAGTAAAACATGTACATCATATCCAACAGTACAGTAAAACATGTACATCATATCCAACAGTGCAGTAAAACATGTACATCGTATCCAACAGTGCAGTAAAACATGTACATCATATCCAACAGTACAGTAAAACATGTACATCATATCCAACAGTACAGTAAAACATGAACATCGTATCCAACAGTACAGTAAAACATGTATATCGTATCCAACGGTACAGTAAAACATGTACATCATATCTAACAGTACAGTAAAACATGTAAATCATATCCAACAGTACAGTAAAACATGTACATTGTATCCAACAGTACAGTAAAACATGTACATCGTATCCAACAGTACTGTAAAACATGTACATCGTATCCAATGATACAGTAAAACATGTTCATCATATCCAACAGTACAGTAAAATATATACATCATATCCAACAGTACAGTAAAACATGTACATCATATCCAACAGTACAGTAAAATATGAACATCATATCCAGCAGTACAGTAAAACATGTACATCATATTCAACAGTACAGTAAAACATGTACATCATATTCAACAGTACAGTAAAACATGTACATCATATTCAACAGTACAGTAAAACATGTACATCATATCCAACAGTACAGTAAAATATGTACATCATATCCAACAGTACGGTAAAACATGTACATCATATTCAACAGTACAGCAAAACATGTACATCATATTCAACAGTACAGTAAAACATGTACATCATATTCAACAGTACAGTAAAACATGTACATCATATTCAACAGTACAGTAAAACATGTACATCATATTCAACAGTACAGTAAAACATGTACATCATATTCAACAGTACAGTAAAACATGTACAATTTATATCCAACAGTATTTAAACCAAAACAACGGCAACGCCAAAGCGTAGCGAATCCCATCGAACAGAAATGGCTGGCATTTTTACAAACAAAATATATAGCAAATATCATAAAATAACACCCATAAGAAAGGCCACCAATTTCAAAATGGTTGCTCACTAGTCAAGTTGTCATCAGAAGAAGTAATATGCTTTTAAGTAGCCACATATAAAATTTTTTAAAAATCGCACACACATACATGTAATTATAAATGCTGGCCATTTTTCAAAATGGCCGCCTACTACCCAAAATGTCATAAGACAGTATGCAATCCTTACAAGTATTCACATATTGCTATATATCGAAAATCGCTCTATAATTTTTTGAATTATAATAAGAAATGTAAAATAATGCACATAAAAATGGTGGCCATTTTTCAAAATGGCCGACTACTCCCCAAAGTTTATTAGACAATGTGCCATGCTTAAAGTATTCACATATCAAATATGAACAAAATCGCTCCAATACTTTTAGAGTTATAGTAAAAAATGTAAAAATGACAGCCATTTTTTAAAATGGCCACCTACTATGCGAAGTGTCATGAGACAGAGTGCAAGGCTCATAAGTATTCACATATCAAATATGAACAAAATTGCTCCACTACTTTTCAAGTTATTGTAAAAAGAGTAAAAAATAATGGCTATTTTTTCAAAATGACCGCCTACTACCAAAAATGTCATTAGACATTGTGCCATGCTTAAAGTATTCACATACCAAATATGAACAAAATCGCTCCACTACTTTTCAAGTTACAGCAAAAATCGTAAAATGACATGCAAAGGCAGCTATTTTTCAAGATGGCTGCCATGTTTTTCTTCTGTATTTACATTTCTAGCTTAATCAATGTCCTATATAACTTTTTTACATTTAAAACATATTACAGTTTTATATGTACCCTGCGTGCAGAGTCTAGTTAAACTACACTCTGCCTAGTAGAGACCATACTACAGTTTAGTGGCCCTGCCCCCACGACGGGTACCGGTGACAGTTTGGGTAATAAATCACTTTTGACTTACGCGCTGACCTTTCTTCCACCAATCGGCGAGCTTGAAGAAACATACGCCAAATGCGTTCTAATTAAATATGCGCATGTCATTGGTCAATTTCGGGCTCAACAATGACGTCAGAAGGAATAACCATATATAGAACGTCGGTCAAATTTGGCCGACGAACACTGATTGGCGCGGTGAGTTCACAGGTTTATTTTAGTTTGAAAGAGTGAAGACGAAGCTCTCTTTTAAGAAGTGAAGTCAAACGAATGCAAAGGGTATTTTATATGCAGTACCTAAATTATTGTAAAATCGGCACTAAAATGGCCGCCATTTTTAAATGGGTGGTCATTTTGAAAATCGGTTTTCGAGCAGAACTTCTACCCCAATTGGGTATGTGTGTACAAAATATGAACAAAATCGGGCCAACGGTATTTGAGTAATTGCCCGGACGGACGGACGGACGGAGGCGTTCCCTATATCCCTCCGAACTTTGTTCGATGGGATAAAAATTAGAACATTCTGCAACTTGTACCAACAAGACATTAACATGCAAATGTCACCACCTGCCATTTGTTACAGATGCTGAACACCAACCACTGCCACAAAAACGTTGAAGACTATAAACCACAATTGTGGTGGTGACATAGTGAATGCCAGAGGGTGGGGTCAATTCGAAATGTTATTCATTACGTTTTAAGACCTGTATTTACCTGCCACATTATGTGAGCCGCCACGCCACTTAACCCAAGATAATACGGCCAAGTTTGGTCACACATGAATCCACTGAGGGCCAATCCTCCAATCATGGTTGACCCAAACCCTGTAAGCCAATAGCGGGTGTTGTCACCAAACTTCAGTGCTGTTGATTTTACACCAATCATGATATCATCGACCTTGTCCTAAAATATTCATTTTGGATATTATTATTTGTAACATATTGCATTCTGATTAAGAATCAGATTTCAAATACAAATAAAGTATATTGTGAGCCTATATAACTATGAGCAGGAATATGAAAGAACACCTCTCTCAACACAAAATTTAAAATATCATTAAGGAAGACTAGGTTTGATGACTTTTGGACCTTTAACACTTTGTGCCTACCTTAATGGGTGACAAATAAACCATATTTTACAATGAATCTTAGAATTTGGGAGATTATGATTGTAAATAGTTACCAGTAAGGCTTTTCTATACATTTTATTGTTAACTCGTTAAAAGCAAGATTATCAGATTTTGAAGTACCAAAAGATTCAGTAGATATATAATCCAGCCAAATGGATTAAGAAATATGGCGAAAGGAAGGCCAAATATTAATTTGAACATATATGTAATTTGAAGAGCTCTCCATACAAAGCTTATTGTTTTCATCATCAATAATATTTCAAGGAAGTTTATGTCTACACTGATTGTACATGTACATACTTGGTGGGCATATATTGTGTCATAGATCATAGTCCAGCTAATACCAGCAATGTACAGAGGTAGAACAACCCCCAAGTTACAGCCTCCAGCGACGGCAGAATAACCAAGTAGAGTACCCCAGTTAAAGGTCATTCCTGAATAACATTAGCGGAATATGATGAGTAAACTGAAGTCAGGGGGTATTGGATAAGGGGTCATGAGGGATAACTACTCCTCCCCCAGTTTCAGCTACCGTCAATAACATAGTAATATATACTGTCCCAGTTGGAGATCATCCCATATTAATACAGGACAGGGCCAATGGGAAGTGGGGGGGGGGGTGGAAGAGAGAACCAAATTGTTAAGGATATGATGGCATGTAAGGGTGTGGTGGTGATTGGGGATGACTTGAAATCATGTTTGGGTAGATAAAAACTAAAATAGTGGAAGGTAAGTATTGACATATTGAATTCCTAAAATAGATTGCATCGAGCAGGTCTCCATTATCAATTTTGTGACGTCCTAAAAATCAAGAAAATAATCGTGAAAGGAAAACTACCCACACCAGTCAGTCAGTGCAAAACACTCAAAATCATAATTCCATTTAAAAAAACGTGAATGTATGTTTTGTTTCCATTATACCTTCCACTATTCAAAGCAGCTCAATTTAAATTAATCAATCTATATTTTTTGTTTCTTCAGATTTTGAAATCACATTGAACAATGCTAATGTTATTAAGGGCTAAACCAGATGCATGTAGTTTGTATTGTATATTACTCTAGAATCTTTATTTCTTTTTCGAAGGAGATAAAAGGATAAATGACACAATATATGCAAAGTGTTCCACCTATCAATCAAATATATCTTCCAATAAACCCAGGATTGTAGCTAGGGAGGGGGGTTTGAGCCAAAATTTATTTCAAAATCATGCAGTTTTTCACCATTCTGATTTCTGAGTACATTTCAAGTGATTTTGGTCATTTTTGGGCCAAAGTTGACAAAAATAAACCCCCTTTGAATTTTTTATATTTTTTATAAGTGTACCCCCTGGCAAATCCTGGCTACTAGCCTGAAACCCTTCCACCTTTTGGTAAGAAGCTGTGATATATTGGCTAGATTGATGATGACATGTTTGGAGGTATAGCCATTCATAAAAAATGAAAAACTTTTCCAAAATTTGCGCCCAATAATTTGGGTCGAGATTTGAAGGGGCATGAATAATAGTTTTGAATGTTCAAAAGGCTACAGCTTTTTATGTTTCTGTTTTTGGTGATATTTGGAGATAACTGCAAGAAGAAACCTGGTTCGATGTTTCAAGAAAATTTGTAGATAATCTTGCTTTTGTTTGTATTTTTAAAATTCATTTGAAGTTATGATATTATATTGAAGTAATAATTTATTATGTTTAACATAAATTTTAAAGGTTGTATATAACTATTAAAGTGATTTTCACTCCTTTTCAAAGCCTTAATACAGCATGTTGGTGTGTATATATAATACTGATTTTATTTACACATTTGGAGTGGATACTTATCTTTCATTCCATATAAATAAAACAGAAATTGATATAATATTGATGGAGTGGGACCAGTTACAATGACCCCTACTTTTAGCAATTTTCAGAACATTTCCTCCAGTGTATTTAATGAGGGACCCACCTTAATTCAATAACAATAACATCGCAGTTTTTGGGCTTATTTCTTGAAAGCATTACACACTATTGTCATATATTTGTATTAATATGAAGAATCGGTTGTAATATGATATATAAAATGCTTTATTTTACCCCAGATGGAGTTATT
The DNA here is from genome assembly GCA_903813345.2 of Owenia fusiformis. Lineage (NCBI taxonomy): Eukaryota > Metazoa > Annelida > Polychaeta > Sabellida > Oweniidae > Owenia > Owenia fusiformis. Next base: position 21,740,570 of record CAIIXF020000002.1, on the reverse strand, counting down.
ATTGTATATAAATGTAAAATACTTTTTGGGAATCCAGTAACAGTTGGGGATTTCTCCAAAGCTATCACTGTTTGGGAAATGACGTCAAATTTTATTGGATTTTCACAAGACCAGGCTATGATTATTACGTCATCAATATGCGCTGGATGGCATGGCGATATTTATTTTGACATTTGCTTTGAGGAATTCCTAACAATGGCCAAATACTTTTACATTCTTTATTAGAACACTTTCACATGTGATTAGAAATGGATAGCGTATTTATTGCATTTAATTGATGAAAATGAATCTAATTGATTATATTCTTCAAAACAATCATTTTACTGTTTTTTAGGCCCTTGATAGTTATATACATCCTTTAAACTACACACAATTAATTGAAATAATATAACTTCAAATAGTGAAAGGTACAATAAAGTACAAAACCCATGCATATATAGTACTACCTTCTACTAACAAATGGTTTTAACGGAACATGTGGTTTTAAGAACACATGGTTTAAAGCATGCACTTTTATTTAAATTAAATGAATGAAATATGATTTTGAGGTAACATGCAAAAATATTCTATGATAAGGCAGATCAACTATAACCCTGATTTAACTGATGCCACAATTATATTACACGGTGATCCAGAAGTGACGTTACTTCTTTTAAACAGATCTACACAATTAAATAAAATTGCAGCATAATCAAAGGGGGTATAGAAAAGGGTGAGCCCAAAAAATGTTCACTATGTGCAGATTCTTAAAGTTAAGCACTTACAGCATTAATATAGGCTTAAACAGATTGTCAAGCCACAAAAAGTCAATTCCTGGGTGGCAAAGGGTAAACAGAACAAGCCACAGCAGTGCAACTGGTTGGGGTAAGGATACAGTTCAAACGATTGATGAACAATTACAGACACTGAAATGACATAGTTTACAGTAAAACCTACATATATTTGAACACCTCGCTAATCTCTTCGTGTGAACACTTTTTGTTGTCTCATTTTCAATCTGTCATAAACTTCGATGTTGAAAAACCTCAGAATGTGAACACCTGTCAATCTGAACACTTTTAGCCGCTCATACAGGTGTTTAGATTAGATAGGTTTTACAGTAGTAAGACACAGTGAAAGAATTGAGAATATAAACATGAACATACATGCTACTAGCTTGCTGGTATGTGATGATGGATAAATCATAAAATAAATTCTGTACAGATTCTGAAATACACGAAATCAAATCATAAACACTCAAAACTAAAGATGCAGTATAAATAATAATATAGTTAGGCCGTGCAGCTAGGAATTCAGCTCAGGTTTATGCATGTGAAGCAGCTACATATAAAGCAGCTTAGTGTGTTGCAGCTAAGAGTATTGCAGATATGAGTGTAGCAGCTTATAGTGTAGCATCTAAAAGTGTAGCAGTACCAGTCAGCTGGTATACCTAAAAGCAATAAGCAATTCATACAGTCTTATGATGAAGGATATAATTTGTATTCTCTTTTCACATTAACAGGTGGCTTTATTCGAATATTTTAACCCCCACCTGCAAGACTGTATGCAACAAGAGACCTAGGTTTTGGAGGCTGAGAGGGGAAAAATCAATTTCAAGGAAATCTAGGGATAAAAGTTAGTATTCCCCCATCAAAATTATCAAAACCTAAGCTCAATGTAGCTATATCAGTGGTCTCCCTAGCAAGCAGGCAGGTAACAGTCCCATCTTATTGAGAATTTGGAAAAACGTTTAAAGTCTGAATATTTTGACATGACCATTTTCATTTTTCACTAGAATAGGTCAGGTACTCAGTTTAGGATGAATTCAGGGAGACCACTGTACATATGCTGTTTATTAAGACATTTCACTACCTGGTGTGAGTAGATAGTGTCATATATGATGGTATAAATCACACAAGAGATGTACAGTGGAATAACTGGCCACTGTAGGCTGCCCTTGATTGCCACCCATGAGATTAAAACACCCCAGTTAAGTGTCAGCCCTGTAAAATAATACATTTACAACAATGCATTACTCAACTTATTTCGTAAGTAGAAAAGAAATATTTTTAGAAGTCCATTTTTTCTAAATGGCAGTCATTTTTAAATTTGAGATGGTCATGTATACTCGGTGATCATGTCAGCATGACAATTATTTCACGAGCATTGTCAATAGACATGTCATTCTGAGATAATGATTCCACACAAGGCCAAATGATGTCTCATTATTTCTCAGATCATTCTACAAAATGACAAGTCCATCAATTTGGGAAAATCCTCTAACATGTATAGTCAGAATAAAATCTTAATGTGATATTTTCAAGGAATGTCTTGGGATGAAGAGCAAAGCCACAAATACTTTGTAAATTTTACCTACAAATTGACTATAATATGTAACATACTGCACAGAAGGAATATGTTGTGTTTATTCATCTTTAATTTAGAGATGCTCCACTGGTTTCGTGATTACATAACAGGGGTTTCATTAGCCTGTTTTTTAGGGACTTTTCAACTTTTCCATGTTAAATTTCTGTTTTCCATAATTTTGCCTGTTGTTCTCATTTATTTAGCCTGCAGTGAGAAATTCTAGTGAAACCCTTGACATAACCAACGATACTGTATACAAGGTATATGTTATGACAACAAAAACACAAACCAAAAAATAGAATTAAAACATAAAATGCTACTACATAAGTCTATACCCTTTTAATATCTGTGTTGCAGAATAAATCACTTGCCATACATTTAGTTTAATCATAAAAAGCGAGATCCCCCTTAGGCCTGTAGCCAGGGGGTTCAATGGGTTCGAGTGTACCCCCTTGACAAAAGCTGGCTATGGGCCGGCCTCTTATCTATAGCTTGGAAGGCAAGATAAAGTGGACATGAATATTGCAGCATGTAAATCTTACCTAGTATTACTTGAGGCCAATATGTGTATCTTTTCATCAAAGGGTAGATCACTACTAAACCAAGGGAACTGGCACCAAGGATTACACTGAAAACAGATGACAAATAAATAATGAAGATGATCTCTGTCACCAAAGGTTATAGTTATCCCTCTATTGTATAAAGTTACAGTTCCAAAACATGCCATGATGGAATATGATAGTATGTTAATTAATATATAAAGTAATTGTACTTGTATTTGCATTTCAATTGGAGTTTGGGGGCCCCAGTAAAATGGCAGAGTGGAAAAGGCTGTAGACAGAGATTTTGTGATAACCCTCATAAAAATATTTTCCTACCTGTACCAGTTGAACTGTAACAGAATGGCTAGTGCTATGGATAACTGAGAACCAAGGAACCAGAAAGCCTGTGTGTGGGAAAGATCACCTGATGCAAGAGGCCTGTCTTTCGTCCTGGTCACCTAGAGAAGATGCACTTGTTTAAGTACATGTACATACTGTACATTATGTACTGTAGTTTACTTTTACCATGGTCCATCAGACTGGCAACTGATATGTCTGCATTAACATGACCACTGCGCTAAACTTGAGTCTTTTTTAAAAGCATGTAGATGTTTTAAATTCAGTGTTTAATACAAACTAATATGCCTCGGTTTGAAAATATTTTATTTCCAGATCTTACCTTTTTGTCAAACTCACTGTCCCACATATCGTTGACGATACAACCCGCTCCTCGCATAACTAGAGAGCCAGCTCCAAACAGAAGCAATGTTTTAGGATCGGGAAAGTGCCCAGCTTGAGTGGCTAATCCAATAGACCATGTACATGGCCAGAGCAGTAGCCATGTGCCTAAAACAGTACATAAATAATCATCTTCTTAAATAAAATTATCACATGCAGTATTTTTCCTTGCAGAATTTTCTCAAATAGTACAAAATTCTTATTAAGCCTGACCTGTAAATGCCCAATATTCAAAATATTTCAATTTCTAGACATGATTTTCTGAAATCTTAACTGACTGTCAGTTCAATACGCTAAATATCCGAAAGTTAATAGAATACCAGATAACAGATATGTTTTATCCAATGATATTAAAATATAAAACTAAAATGTGTTTACTGTCAGGATTAAAAAACGCTTTTATTCATCAAATAATATTAATTTTCTCTCTGTCCCCCAGTCTTCCTGGAAATATCATGAGAAGACTAAAAGCCATATTCAATCCCTCCCAGTAAATAAGCTATTTGCTTAATTATACTGTACCTGCTGGTTTGTCGAATCTAATTAGCTTCAGGTAAGGTTTCCAGTTGGACGGAGAAGCATCAACGATATCTCTTGGACTGAGGGAGACATTTCTTTCACTACTTAGTCTCCAACCAGATATCTGATCTTTTGTGGGCTTGCACAACGCAGAGCTAGTAGTTGATAAAATAGTCCTTGAATTTATCACAGACTGCTGGAATGTTAATTTTTGACCCAATCTCTTATGTTCATCCCCTTTATATGTTAAGGGATTTAAAGTATACTGAGTATGTGTATTAAGATTTATTGCAGTCACTTTATGGATGTGAATATTCCTCTGGTTTAAAATATGATGATCTAGTTTAAGTTGAGTTCTTTGAGGAAATGATTTGACTGTACTGCAACACCCATTTGGGAAAAATGTAGATTGTTTTAGAAATAAGTGGTTCCTCTGTAAAATCCCAGCCATGTTAACAACCCAAGCTTGAACTTGGTTTGTCACAATACACTTCACTTGTACTTCTGTACACTTTTATGTCTTTGACATCAGTCAAACTGAACATGGAATGTCGAACCAGCCGACTGCCCTGTCTTACATGTTATATTTATTGTTGGGATGAATAACTACTGTGTCATTGCATTGTAGATTTAAATGTAATTCTAATACCACTAGACTGTTTATTTCAATTAAAAGTGATTAGTCTGAATAACCTTATAGATACAGACTCACACCAGTCCATCTATCAATACTACTATAGGTCAGACTAATAGGAGAATCGGTAGCTGGGCGACCTTTAGTCGAATTACATTTTTCAGGCTACGCTAGATTAATCTTGTAAGCGACAGTCTCAAACATGGATGGCAGTCTCAAATATGGATAAGAACAAACCTGAAAATCAAAATGAACAAAATCATGAATTTTCAATCAGATTATAATTTACTTGCATTCTTATATTTCTTGAACAGAAAATGACAGGTCCCTGAATTTCAAAATCATGACCTCTGAAAATGGTCACACTTAAAACATGTTTCAGTGTACTTTGCGCCAGTGTATAGGTTCAAAATTATGTTTAATAGTTAGTCTATATATTTATGAATAAATAACACCATTCATTTAGATATATTATCAATAGATGTGGGCGAAAGTGTACTAAAACAATCAGAAAATCGTTCACCTTGCAACAGACCTTGAAAACAGCTACCAGATTACGCACTTCCGGAAATAAAATGTGAAAAACTAACCTTCAGAAATTAGGCGTTATTCTTTAGATTAACAGAAATAAAGGACATTTCCAAATAAATTACGATATAAAATAACAAGTGACAATGATACTGAAAGTTTTGCACCGTATGGGAACTCTCATGCCGAGACTTTATTCTCCGATTGCACATCGAATTGGAAATGGAATAGCTCGTTCAACTGCATGTCCAAAAATGGTGCATACTTCTGTGAAATGCCTTGCTAACAATCCAGCAGAATTTGATCCAGATTTCTTTGATCCTCCAGATCTGTTTCGAGAGCCTGACATACCTGAAGAAGATGAACTATACATTCAATTACGCGGCTATGATTTTGCTGTATTAGAATCATTCAGTAAATACTGCCATGCCCTCTTGCGTGAAACATTTCAACTTGAAACAGATGCATGGCCATGTCCGCCTAAAACTACACATATTCAACGTTATAGACCAAATACAATCAAACTTGATACAGAGTTTGACTTAGCGCTTCATGAGCGAGTAATCCAGATAACAGATATTCCATCAACAAAAATGTCTGTACTATTAGAAGTTATTACTACAAACTTGCCTGAGGGAATTAGCATGAAAGTTGCGATAGATGAAGATGATCCTGAGCGGAGATTTATCCCAGATCAACAACTGGATTTACTGAGAGGGGAACTTGACAGAATGCAAGAAGAACGAGATGCCAAGAAAAAGAAATAACTCTTACCTGGAATTGGGATGCAACAGTTAGACAATCTAGATCAACAAATGGATTTACGAGATGAGAAATTGTGTAAATGAAGTCAAGAAAAAGAATTAACTTTGCCTGCGATTTGGAAACAACATTATAATTTATATTTCGGAACACACACACTACTATCTTGATCTATCAAGGTATTACCAGGGACATGAAAAACATGTTTTTCATGTCTCTGGTATTACATATGACTGAAGGAATAATATACACTGGTTTAACAGTATGATGTACTACACTAGCCTATGTGAACTTAATTTAAGTTGGAGCGGACAAATTGTCAAAGAACTGACTGACATACATGTGCTGCATATACTATAAAAAAAGTTAAGGCTGTTTGAGCAAAAAGTTCAAATAATGAGAATAATAACAAAGGTCTTTTAACATACAAATCTTTGTTCAGGTTTATAAATGTCCTTGAAACATAAAATACTGATAAAGCTCATTTTTGTGCAGTTATTTTTGACTTTGCAAAGAATTCCCACATTGGAAATACTTTTCAGATAGTTTGCACTTTGCCACACTTTAGACTAGAAATATCTGTGATTTTTAATTGAATAATATAATAAATCACACAAAGGACTCATAGCAGTTTAAAAGTCCTTGCAAAAATATTTCACAATCGAAAATTTGTAGGTTTATAGGCCTTTTAAAACATGAATGTTGACTATTCAGTGTATTCAGTGTGGGTCTTAGGATTTTAGTGGCAATCAACTTGTGTTTTCACACTGACTCGCCAAAGAAAAATTAGACTCGCCACAGTGGTGACACTGATGATAAATTATATGTATACTCACAGTTTTCTTGTGAATAAAAATCTAAAAAAAAGAAGAAAGTAATATGTTCATCAAAGTACTTAAAATTGACTTTGTTCTATAACATTCATGGGGAATTTCATGTTTTTCATGTTAGACAATGTGGCAAGGTACTTGTTAACATGTTAAACCCCATGTATCTTAAAACTCAATTTTCTAAGCCTGAAACTAAAGAAAAACTGATAGTGTAGATGGATATGTACCTTGACTTTATTCCCTATATTTCAGGAAATTTTCAATTTAATCTCTCTACAATAGGTGAAAAATTGATGTCAAAGTTGAGGAATTTTTAAAAAATGGCAGAACCCATGTTAACCAATGGGAAATGGTGGGTTAGGGGCAAATCAGAGTTTTGGATATTTATTCGGTAAAACATTTATTAAAAATAATTTCTGAGTAGACAATTGAATTGTTTTACTTTCTGCATGTTTGGTGTTAGCTTACTTTGTGAGAATTACAGATATAGAGCATCAGCGTATTTTTGACACCTCATTTTTTATCCCTGTGTTATTTCAATGGGAGGTTTATTGAGAAATGATTTTGACTTTTGAGATTCATAACTTTGTAAAACCTGGAGACACAAATCAGTCAATCAATTTGTAGACATTTAGTTAGAAAATTCAATTGTCTATTTAAATTCCATTTTTGAGAGCAATTGAATTGATTTTCTCATATGACCTTTGGCAACTCAACCACTTTCCATTGGTTTACATTGGTTCTGCCATTTTTATTAAATTCATCAAATTTGACATCAATTTTGACATATTGAAAGGGAGAGATTGATATTGAAAATTTTCTGAAATATAGAGGATAGAGTCAAGGTACATATCCATTTACATTATCAGTTTTTCTTTCGTTTCAGGCTTTGAAAATAAGAGTTCAAACAGACATGGGGTTTAACATGTAAACCTATGAGGAAAAAGAATGGTCCTTAACTTTTTGAGGAGTATATTTACATCCGCCTTGGGCTACTGTCGAGTGGATGTGACCCACACTGCTATTTTACAATAGGCTAATATTGAGTTCTGTGATGAGATATTCAAAATTAGTAATTAGAGTGATATTAGCTTGATTTCCATGTTGAAATATTCAAGTCTGTAAGTGGAGGTATATTATAATACATGGAATTTCTCAACAGACTAAATAAATGAAAACAACAGGCAAAAGAAATCATAAATTTTAAATGGAAAAGTTAAAAAGTCCTTAAGAACAACAGCCGATTTTGTGAAAACAACTGGTGAAAATTGTCTTTTGCCTGCTGCTCATGAAACCCCTGGAATCTACAAACAAAATTATCTCAAAGTGCTAGTAGCTGTAATTCTCATCTTTATTACCATAAAAACAGTGTTATTAATTCGTACTGATATTCTGCTAGATCATGGGCATAGCCAATGTTATAGCCTTGTCCTAAATTGGTGTCATTTTTTAAAATTTTTACCTCCACTGTTGAATTAATTGAAAATCAAGATAGATAAAAGATAATACCGACTTGGGCAATGCTAAATTTTAGTGAAAAAGTAATCGTTTTTCTGGATTTTTATAGAAAAAACAAGAATTTTTAGGTCGCCTCCAGAAGTGATGACATATTGGTAATAAATAGTTTCCAATGTTTTTGTGGATGGTGTTAAGCGTTAGATATCTGTAACAAATGGCAGGTGGTACCAATTCATGTTAATGCATTGTTACTATTAAATCTTTTTCAAATGATCTGTTCTATTCAAATACTAGGGAGAAGGTTGACATCATTTAGGAGACACACCATATACACGGTGAGCAACCATACCGCACCGGGGATCGACCCCGGTGCGTTACACTTTTCCCCGGAGCGTTGGTAACGCACCGTCCTTTTAAAATGGCGGACGGAAATGTGTTTCCTCCGGAGGAAACAAATAATAGTGGAAACCAGAGGTGAGTGAATATCTTTTAACACATTCCATTCTAAACACGATATATCAGGGTACCTTATTAAAATTCCACAAAGCTGTAACATATCGGTATTATGTGAACGAAATGTAAATGCACCTTGAAAAATTCGAAGGAAAGTTAAATGCTCGTCTAAAATGTTGTATTTCTTGTCAAAGAAATGATTGGAACAACCACAGATTTTTTTACTCAATATAGATATATTTATAAACATACTACTCTTCAATATCTTACAATTCGAACATTGTACAAGCGTCATTTATTTTCATGAAATGTACCTTCCAAAATTGATGGGGTAACGCACCGACACAAATCTACGACAATTTAGAAACGCACCGGTTTTATTTTTACAGGAAACGACGGAGAAGTTCTCGACTGCAAACTGGGCATTCAAGATACAAGAAACGCCTGAAAATTGCACCTACCGTCACTACAAGTGACGCTGGTTGTACAAAAGCCACAACTAACGATAAATCACTTAAGACACCAATCAATGCTAATACAAAGGCTATCAGAAGTGCTAGGAAAAATGCACCAAAGAAAAGAAAAAAGCCAAAAATTAGAAAAACATTGTTTTCAAACAATCACACGCTGATTATGACATTGAAATTGAAAGTGCTATGAAACTGCTACCAAATGTCATATTGTGTCTCAGAAGACACAGTTTTTGCACCGAATTCATTATGCTACTAAGACTCCTCGCGAAAGACAAATTCCCAATGAATAGCATATCGTGGCTTCTTTTCCTGGAGGTTGTGAGGTGGTATTCCCTTAGTTCCACCTCAAACATGACGTACAGGTATGGTTGTTAGCTTTAGAAGCAAACCCTCACTCTGGAAGTACATTTCACATAACAAGGTATTTCATAATGACCGTCCCCTGTCAGCCACCAATCCTAGATGGCGCACCTCCATGTGTTATAATATCATAGGAAAGCTCAATAAATTCATGACTTATTAAAACAACTTTGATTAAGCTCAGCAGCTTTTACGCTCTTTTTAAGCTCTTAATGATACGAATAATAATGTTATTATTTGTCCCTCTCTTTAAACCCAATGTACAAATAGAAGCCATAAATCCAGCAAATTAGGATGATAGTGACGACAAAACATAAATCCACAAATTATGGTCCCAAGGATCACTCGTTCCAATATTTAGCCCATAAGTGCATTATTAAAAAAGCTGTATGATGATGTATAGATTAAGAGAATCTAAAGGCCCGTGTGATTTAGGATTGGTTTTGGTTGGGAGAGGGTAATTATGAAACACCCTATACAATACACAAATGCATAAAAAATCAAAGTACGAAATGTGATAGTTTGCAAAATACGGTAATAAATACTACAGGCGATAAAGATATGACACTTTCACTGGTCAGAATCAAGATGCGGTAACGACCGTTACCTTCTTATCTAAGATGGCGGACGAAAAATGTCGATTTCGATATTTTTTGTTTTCATCAAATTAAACTACGGTTAATTGACGCAATGCTTTGATATTTGAACTTGATAAGCCTTATTTATCATGGAAACTTTGGAGTATGACCATTTATTCTTAAATCATACACGGGCGCCATAATTCAATTATATGTTACACCGCTTAAGGGAAGGTAACTGAGAGTTTGATTTTGCAAAATTCACTTCCATTTACCTTCCCTTAAGCGGTGTAACATACAGTTGAATTATGTGTATCCGTTCTTATACCCTGCAGCAAATGTTATAAAATTATTTCACAATTATCAACGTAAAAACTAAACCGTACATTTCCAAATGAATAAAATATTGTATACTTTGAACATCAGTACCAATCGATTGAAAGCGTTATTGTTTCGTAGGGTAGAACTACACTCAATGCATTTGTGAATGGGTGTGTCAAAAAATCCGTCTTGCCCCTAGTTCCATAGATATACCCTTTCCCATTCTCATTTTAACATTTATAGATTTGAATATATCGTTTCTAACGATTGTACCATAACAATTATATGTATACTTTAATACTTAGCGAGGAAACTCTAACCTTCTGGAAAATTGGCTACCGGATGTTCCATGGGAAATTCTTGCGCTTCATGGGTGGAACAAAGTCAGTTGGTGCATTAGTGGAATCGAAAGAACAAGCGGGGCAGTACGATCCTCAGCATGAGGATCACACTATCAATAAAGCACCGGTGCGTTTCCAAATATTGGCCTAATATGACCGGTGCGTTACAACTAGATTTAGTGATATCTCATAAAACTGACCACCATTTAACTCCTAAACTGACACAATTTTGCATGCAACCATAAGAATCATGTTGATAAGATATATTCTCGCACAATCTAGGAATATTCTACATATATTTCATAAAAAGAATAAAAAACATCAAAATATTTTGATGTTGCTTGTGCTTTTACATCTTGTTTGCATTATATAGGCTAGTTATCACTGATCTAATCGATCTGGATCATTCCTTAATATATTGTACTTTGAATGGTACATAGGAGTTCTTCGTACCTAATCACGAAACATCGTAAATCAAAAATTTCTACTCACGTCCATAATGCATTTATCATTGTCCGCCATTTTTCTTCACTCCGGAGCGTTACAATTTAAGTGTAACGCACCGGGGTCGATCCCCGGTGCGGTATGGTTGCTCACCGTGATATATAAAGCAAATATTTTATGCCTATATAAAGATGGCAGCATCATAGTTCATGTTATTCTCTAGTCTAAAGAGAGGATTGGAATGTGATCAAGAAATGTTCCTTCAGTGATGAAGATTCTGGATTTGTTTGGATATGTCTTTGGCGGATGCCCTTGAGCTCAAAAACTTTGTAGGGCCTAAAAAAATGGGCCTTTTTGAGCCTTTTAAGTCCAAATTATTCCTGGGGGTTCACAGTATACAAATTTTGGCAAGGGTCCTGGGCTGAACCCTCAGATATCAATGTGTTAAAAAAACAATCTCTCAAATTAACAGATCCTAAAATTTGGGTCCATTGCCATATCAAATGTCCATTGGTGCTGAGGATCCCTGTCAAGGTTATTATACAGTGAACATGGCACATTATAAGACTGTTTAAGGCTGCACGGAATATTATACTTTGATAAAGGACAAATGAGAGAAACTTGGCATTAAATTGTTAGAGAAGAACTGTAAATTATTTTCTGTTTGTAATTTATACGTATACAAGAAATATGTCAGCTAGAAGTTTGAAATCATTGCCGGAATATAAAGCATTTAAGATGATTTACGATATTCCTGAGTGTTCTGACCCGACCCGAAATTGGTAAGTAGTTGTTTGTGACCTGACCAGAGCCTTCCGACCTTAGATACAGGTCGACTTTGGGTTAGTGTGACACCTCTAACATGTCTAATTTCTATGCACAAGTATGTCTGGCAGCCTTTTAAACAGGTTGGTTGGACTGCCATGATTTTTATTATTATTATTTATTTTATGTTCATTATTTATCATCAGTAGCTTATGATACCATGAAAAGCTTTGTACATCGTACTTTGTATTTAGTTTCAAGTAGGTGCTTATGCAGGTCAAATGTTAACCTCGCACAAACCTTGTACAAGTATCTGTTTGTATTTCATTATTTTTTGTGATATTTTTCAAAATCTTTTGCTATGTGTTTTGTGAAAAGAGTTTATAGACATAACTCACTGAACTGTTCATAATTTGATGCACATTTGTATTTTGTATTCGTAGGCTAAGAAAAAGTTCAGACAGTTCAGAAAATAACTTCAGTTATAATATGTTTACATTCATATTTGGAGAAAATGCCAATGTGTAAAATAAATAGTTAATATGACACACTGTAGGAGTAGGGTGAGGTTGAACATGCATGTACTTAGATATTAGTATTCTTGTAATTTACTCATACTAATTAAGAACAATATTTGAGGGTGGGGATGAACATGCAGTTACTGCAAACAAAATAACCATTCATATCTCACTGAGACATCAAAAGTTCAGTTTTTGTGATTTATTAAGATTAAATTTTAGTTATATAGAAAACTAAAGAATAACCATAAATCAAAATGAAAATGTATGTTATGCTTGGTTTTTAGCACTTTGGACCATAATTAATGTATTGTGGAGTACACATTCCCTTATTCCCTACCAATTTTAGGAAATATTGGAATTGTGAATAAGTCAGGTATACCCCTGTTTATTTTGATGAGGGTCATTATCAACATAACTGATGACTGATAACCTTTTTCAACTTGGTTCCTCATTGAATTGGTTCCTCATAGAAAAATGCAACCTTTTTATGCAAAGATGGATAACACTTATTATATAGTATAAAATGGGGGGGGGGGGCTTATAATATTGGACACTCTATACATCATAATGTTAAGCATCATTTAAGTGTTAAATACTCTGACCAGGCTAATGAAAATGCCTACTTTGTGATTCATGGGGATGCTTATATATTGGACACCCTGTACATAATAATGTTTAGCATCATTTAAGTGTTAAATACTCCTGGCCAGGCTAATGAAAATGCCTACTTTGTGATTCATGGGGATGCTTATATATTGGACACCCTGTACATAATAATGTTTAGCATCATTTAAGTGTTAAATACTCCTGGCCAGGCTAATGAAAATGCCTACTTTGTGATTCATGGGGATGCTTATAATATTGGACACCCTGTACATAATAATGTTTAGCATCATTTAAGTGTTAAATACTCCTGGCCAGGCTAATGAAAATGCCTACTTTGTGATTCATGGGGATGCTTATATATTGGACACCCTGTACATAATAATGTTTAGCATCATTTAAGTGTTAAATACTCCTGGCCAGGCTAATGAAAATGCCTACTTTGTGATTCATGGGGATGCTTATATATTGGACACCCTGTACATAATAATGTTTAGCATCATTTAAGTGTTAAATACTCTGGCCAGGCTAATGAAAATGCCTACTTTGTGATTCATGGGGATGCTTATATATTGGACACCCTGTACATCATAATGTTAAGCATCATTTAAGTGTTTAATACTCTGGCCAGGCTAATGAAAATGCCTACTTTGTGATTCATGGGGATGCTTATATATTGGACACCCTGTACATAATAATGTTTAGCATCATTTAAGTGTTAAATACTCCTGGCCAGGCTAATGAAAATGCCTACTTTGTGATTCATGGGGATGCTTATATATTGGACACCCTGTACATAATAATGTTTAGCATCATTTAAGTGTTAAATACTCTGGCCAGGCTAATGAAAATGCCTACTTTGTGATTCATGGGGATGCTTATATATTGGACACCCTGTACATAATAATGTTTAGCATCATTTAAGTGTTAAATACTCCTGGCCAGGCTAATGAAAATGCCTACTTTGTGATTCATTCGTATGAAATGGGGATGTTTATTTATTGGACACCCTGTACATAATTGTTGAAGCCATATTTCTATTATTAATAATTACTCATAAAATATATAATCATCCTTGTGCCATGTGTAATATTTGCTAATATCTGATTGCAAATATTAAAGTGAACTTTGTTCCAAATTGACCAATATGCTGTAAATTGACTGATAACAGGTTTCTATAATGTCCCTTACTGTACAAACATCTGTGTTTAGCATCATTTAAATGTAAAACTCTCGAGGCTAGTAAAAATACTTACTTTGTGATTTATGTTTTGAAGAAGTTTTGAAGACTATACATGTAGCTAAACCATATATGTAAATATGAATTAAAATTCAGAGTGAATTTTTCAAGGTTAAGTGCCTGGTAAATGCAGGTACATACTCAAGGTAGCCAACGTGATAGTATATTGTAGCACAGTAAACTTTGCATTTTCCATCTGATCATGCTCATCTCACCCAATTTCTCCCTTATAGCAATGAATCGTGAATTTTTCTGATATTTCTCCTCAATTTAGAAATATTTCTACAGTACATGCCTGTTTTCTAAATTGCTTGGTTTTTTCCCTCTTGTCATTATGTTTTATATTGTACATGACCAACATATTTTTTTTACCCAAGGCTAGATGCTCATGTTTATTGTTAGGCCCTACCAAATTAAATATCTGTTTAATGATACCTGCCTCAAAATCATCCTGGTCTGACCATTATCTTGACTTTAAAAGATCATACAATCTTCATTCATTTTGACATGTCTTTTCCTTATTAGACTAAATAATGAAAAAATTCTCACCAGATGTTATTTCAGAAAAATCTGCTTAACAAACATTTTATCTTTTGGGGCCTTAATACTTAATTCTCGTACGGTAGAAGAGGCCATAGATATCATGTTAACGAGGGTAAACATTTACAGATACATGCACATAAAAGTCCAGTCTAAACATACAGGTGAACAACAGTTATATGTGAGGATGTAGGCCTGATGTGAAAAATATATAACTAAAAAAGAAGTATAAGATACCTACCTAAAGTTTAAACAAAAGAAGATCTTACCATGAACAATAAAGGTTAAGCAAGAAAAGAAGGAAAATGCATGGAACTATACTTGTGACAAAAGAGGAATTATATGAACTCTAGAACTTCTTCGTTCTCATCGTGGAATAATGAGAACTTTATTCATAATAACATTCAAGCACTGTATTGTTTAAATGCTGCAGCTTTTGGATTTTTTGTTACTAGGATTGCAAGTAAAAGAAATCCATGTACAAATATTCCATTTCGAACTTTCAGACTTAATTTGTTTCAGAAAAATTGAGAATCTACAATTTGTTAATTGATCAGAAAATTAGAACAGTAACATTTTCTTTAACAGAATCATGAGAATACTTAATTATTGTATGTTGGGTTGAGATAATTAAGAGAACTAAGGTGAGAACTAAGGCGTCACTAAGGTGAAGGTCGGTAATATTAGAAATTAATACTGGATAGCCTACAAATGATGTTAAAAAGTAAGAATAAGAAAAAGATAGGGTTTTGCCTTATCTTGGGAACTTATATGATTTTTCTTTTGTTCTACGTGTACATATACTGGAAAGGAGCCAGAATTGGAAAAAACAAACTATGTATAAATTCAATAGTCCCACCCGTTCTACTGAATTTCAACGAGTGTGTTACACATTTAGACACATTACCCAACTTGACTGACACCCATATATGGCAACAAGTGGGAAATGCACAAATATGGATATATTCAGCGTATTATGAAGAAACATCCCACGGTGATTTAATACGATTACTTGTCATGAAAGACAGAAGGCTGAATCGGCACTTATCATGTTTAATTCAGTATAAAGATGGCGCTAGTGTTTGTGTGTCGAAAGGTGCTATCTTGGAAAACATTGAAGCGTACCAATGGCCTGTAAAACCACATCAGGGAGATTTCTATGTATGCAAAGTGCCAAACTATTTAAGTCAAGTGTCACATGTGACCATAAGCGAAAATTGTGATTGCTCCGACATCACAAATAAGGTCAAAGTTCATCATCAAAAGCTCGAAAGTAAAATAGATTTCGGTGTATGTTTGGAAGGCGCTTTATATGGCAATATTAGTGCAGATTTGATCATTGAATCTATCGAGTTCAATAAAATGATGGGAGCTCAAAAGATAATCGTATACATCGAATCTGTTCAAGAACACATTATGCCTATTTTGCAGTATTATCAGAAACAAGGGATTCTTGAATATATTGAATGGAAAACAAAAAGATATTTGAAAAATTTAGATATATTTTACTATGGGCAGCCATTACTGTTGAATGATTGTTTATATAAAATGAAACATCACACAAAATATGTGACATTCGTCGACATAGATGAATTTCTAATGCCATACGGAGATGCAAATACATGGAAGGATTTAATCCAAGAATATAGCAATAGGAATTCACACACTGCTGCGTGGCTGGCCCAAAACAGTTTCTTTATAAAACCACCGAAGAATTTGCAAAAGAATCCTGCCCCTAGTGTTCTCAGTCATACATACAGAAGTCTGGAATATTTCGAACCTCCCATAAGATCAAAATACATTGCAAGGGTTGACATGATAAAATCAGCAGGAGTACATAAACCTTTGAACCTACAAGTAGGATACAAATATGATAAGTTATCCCCAGATATAGCCCAGCTTCACCATATGAAACAGGAAGCTGAGATTGAAACGCAACATGGCTTCAAAGAAGATCTATCAGCCCAAAAATATGCAAAATCTCTAACTAGGGCAGTATTAGAAGCCAAAGAAAATATTTCGAAGTTCATTTAAGTCTAGTTTATTTATTTATAGCAAAGCTATTTATTTTGCTTTATTAAATGAAGTCACAAATATGAAAAATATTGTCAGTGTCAAATGCATTAAATTGAACAAAGTTTATGATCAAGAGCTTACTGTAGGTTGGGTTAATTTGGCGCCCGCTTTAATTTGGCGAAATAGAAAAAACGCCAATTTACATATTCGCCAAAATTTGGAACGGATCCCCGGGAATTTTTTTGGGAACTTTGTCTGGTGAATTTCAATCACTTCCAGTTTAGTTTTTGCAAAATCTGAAAAGGATACATTGAACAAACATCAATAAATTAAAATAAATTACTAGCTAGATTAAGTAGTTGAATTGAAGGAATAAGTGTGATATTTGTATTTTATTCCAGTGTATATGAAAGTTATGGCTAGTGTCCGCCAAATCAAAAAGCCGCCAATATGAAAAAATGGCAAAATTAAGTAGCGCCAAATTAACCCAATCTACAGTATCTATAACTTCAATATGTTACCTATCTCAATGTGCATTAACAGATGAGACATTATTGGGTATATCATTTACTAACAGTTTTGATCACTATTATTTTTGACTATACTGATCACAATTCTTTTACTATAGTCTAAGACTAAAGATACAGCATATCAACGTTTTTCACCAGACATGAGTGACTCTTCAATATTCGAATAATGTCAACTACCCATACCCATTCACATATTATGTATACCTGTTGATAGTAGATATTTATATACCATAACTTTGAACTCTGACGTTCTCAGTTCATTAAAAGATATCAAATTTTTGGATTGGACTTTTTTAAATGTTAGTTTTGAAACGCTTGATATGAAATTTTCACTTTAGAACTTAAAAGGTAGAGTGTACTTAGAACCTCAGAAGGGATAGGATATGTCTGTTATGAATTCGGTTCAGGATAACGTTTATCCCTCTGGATTTATATCTCCCTTGGTCACTGCAGTCCATCAGGAGATACACATACTTCCCTCTTGGGATAAACCCTGTATCAAAAACCTTCCAGTACATAACCCTTATAGCCTATATTGATTAATGTGCAATCAACTACCTAAATGAATCCAATATATTTATATTACTTATTTCATATATTTGTACTTGACATTTATGCACAATGGCTTATGATCAATATAAATGTAATATGAACTAATTAATAAAATTGTTGCTATTTATTACAAAATACTATTCCACATCCTCGTTGTACAGTATGCTAATTGAAATATGATATTCCGATGCTTAAGATCCTAACCTGGTCATTTTAAAGTCAATTAATTTCCTTTTAAATCAAGTGTTCTGAAAGTCTAATCTGAATACCACTGTGACTGGCAAAAATTGTTCAGAATTATAGTAGGTGTTCACATTTGAAGGTTTCTTTAACATGGGACTCAACAGGATATTACAAAATTTGGACAGAGAAAGTGTTCATATTGAGAGGTGTTCAGATCACAGAGGTGTTCAGATATACAGGTTTTACTGTACTTTAAATGATATCACTAAATATACAAGATCACCATGGAAACATGAGGATTGTGTATAACACATACATATGTACTTTGTATTAAATATAATAAAAACCTAGCATGGTAAACAGAGTGAGTTATAGGTTTTCATACAAAAAGTTTTTTCCTATGTTCAAAATCCAGCAAAATATTGATATTTCGTAATCCACACGACACACATTTATTTCTCCATTCCCGATCCACCATACGTTTTTATTCCTATGTTTATAGTCCACCAAACACTCGTTTATTCCTATGTTCTTGTAAAGTATTTTTCATTTTTTGATGTCCAGTTTCCGGTGGAGCAAGGTAATGTTTTGGAGGTTTCCCCTCTCGTAATCTAACAAAATAGTGGCAATATTTGAACTGTATGAAACCGTAACGCATCCTAGCATGACGTCGTATGCCTTTGATATGGAACGCTTTGCCAACATTGGAATCCTCTGAAAATACAATTAAATATACTCAACATGAGGTTTTCTTAACAAGCAGGGTGACCAGTAAGAACAATTTGCTTTTGAAAAACAGAATGTAAATGTAAGCTGATAACTTAATTCACCAGACTGATCATCATTGGTAAATAATGGTGAAATATCCACTTAAAACCCTGAGGAACCTCACATTGGAAATGCTAATAAATGTACACAGAAATAATTCCCGAAGTTGTTGGTGGACATTTTGAAATACCGGCCTATTCAAAAAGAGAAGTGTATACCTCTGCAATTTGAGATAGCTGGGCGTTGGGAGAACGTTGTGGGTAATGACTCGAATCAATTGAGGTAAAAATTATGTGTATGACTGGCTAATGCCAAAAATTTTCAACTGAAATATAATGTATGGCTCTATGAGACCTCTCCAAGAGAGTAGAGAGACAGTAGAAATGAACTTGGCACGTACAAGATAAGGATAACTCTAGACTGTATGCTAGAATCAGACTATAGATAGCAAGTTTAAAAGTTAAATGCAGATGAATGTACATATACATATATATGTACATACCTATCCATAGATTGGACTTGTATTCCACATTGTGTTTACTGACTGCTTCTTCTTGGGCTTCTAGCAGAGCCTGAAACAGAATAAATGAGATGCAGAACATTTTACAGAAAGTGGAGTTTTACTGAAGTGGAATACTGATGTAAGTGGAACACATTTGTAAGTCATGTGACCCACTTCTATAAGTGGAACACCTCTTAAATATAACTTTTTTTATCAAAACTGAAAGCATTCCATTTGCTGTATAAATAAATGTATTGTTTGAAATGATACATTCTTTTTAAGAATATGACAAGACAGTTTGTTCATTTTGTAAAATAATGTTCGTCAAAAGATGATTTTCAAATGTGGAGCTTAATATCCATATAATTATCTTTTTAACTTTAATAAAGTGGTTGATAAACCCATGTGATGTGTGCTAAATTAATTTACCACTATAAAGAAATATTGGAAGATTGAAAAATGGCCTTTAACTTACCAATTCACTTATTTAATTCAGTATTGTATAATTTTGTGAAAATCGCAGTTCAAAATTAAATACTTTAATATTTTGCAGAGTTAATCTAATCAAATTTATGACATTCATGTCATTTTGTATTGATTCATTTATAGTAAGTATATTACCTCTCGAATGAACATTGCTCCTTTCTTTTTGTGGAAAGATAGTTGCTTTAAAGCCTCATCTATAGACATTCCCCTGATCTGAAAATAAATTCTAATAAATATCAAAATCTATAATTTTTATAGCTAGATCTGCCTCTTTCCTTCCTAACCATTGGTGTAATTCTCTATAGCCTACCCGTTTAAAGGCTAGCCTATAAATATCAACAAGGCACAGACGTGAACAATATCGTACCTAAAACACAGCATTGTGGTCTTGTTGACCAAGAAAGCAAGATGGCCGCAGATAAGTTAATCAGCTCTAGAACTTATCACTGTGTAACATATGTAAATAAAAATTTGAACGGTTTGGCTGGAAACCTGTAGACAAGTCTTGAAAGTGAAGATTTTAGGACGGAAAATCCAAAATGGCCACCTTAAAATTTAACCAGAATGCCCAAAAACTAATCAGTTCTCGACGTTGATATGTAGAAATCCCTGAAAATTTCAGATGAATCCCTCAAATGGTTTGGCTGGAAACCTGTAGACAAGTCTTGAAAGTGAAGATTTTAGGACGTAAAATCCAAAATGGCCACCTTTAGATTTACCAAGAATTCCCAAAAACTAATCAGTTCTTGACATTGATATGTAGAAACATCCCTGAAAATTTCAGATGAATCCCTCAAATGGTTTGGCTGGAAACCTGTAGACAAGTCTTGAAAGTGAAGATTTTAGGACGGAAAATCCAAAATGGCCACCTTAAGATTTACCCAGAATGCCCAAAAACTAATCAGTTCTTGACGTTGATATGTAGAAACATCCCTGAACATTTCAGATGAATCCCTCAAATGGTTTGGCTGGAAACCTGTAGACAAGTCTTGAAAGTGAAGATTTTAGGACGTAAAATCCAAAATGGCCACCTTAAGATTTACCCAGAATGCCCAAAAACTAATCAGTTCTTGACGTTGATATGTAGAAACATCCCTGAAAATTTCAGATGAATCCCTCAAATGGTTTGGCTGGAAACCTGTAGACAAGTCTTGAAAGTGAAGATTTTAGGATGTAAAATCCAAAATGGCCACCTTAAGATTTACCCAGAATGCCCAAAAACTAATCAGTTCTTGACGTTGATATGTAGAAACATCCCTGAAAATTTCAGATGAATCCCTCAAATGGTTTGGCTGGAAACCTGTAGACAAGTCTTGAAAGTGAAGATTTTAGGACGGAAAATCCAAAGTGGCCACCTTAAGATTTACCCAGAATGCCCAAAAACTAATCAGTTCTTGACGTTGATATGTAGAAACATCCCTGAAAATTTCAGATGAATCCCTCAAATGGTTTGGCTGGAAACCTGTAGACAAGTCTTGAAAGTGAAGATTTTAGGACGGAAAATCCAAAATGGCCACCTTAAGATTTACCCAGAATGCCCAAAAACTAATCAGTTCTTGACGTTGATATGTAGAAACATCCCTGAAAATTTCAGATGAATCCCTCAAATGGTTTGGCTGGAAACCTGTAGACAAGCTGAAAAGTGAGACGCCGCCCGCCCGCCCACCCACCCACCCGTCAAGCTGACTACAATATCGTACCTTTTGTTAGGTACGATAAAAATTTAGGACAATTAGAATAGTGAAAATGTGGCAAAAAGATGATCCATATTTAATTAGGCTCTTATAGCATACTAATTTTTGATTAAAACTTACCATTATGGCCATGTACCATAGTTTATCTGGGCTGTACTTTATATTAGAACGAACATAGGTCACCTCCTAAAAACAGATGCAACATTTTATGTATTTTATATCATGGAAAAAAACAGCCTTGAAGGCATCACATAGAAAATGTGTATGTATAGTCTTTTTTGAGGTATTTGGTGGCAGATTGACCTGACCTCTGATGTAATGACAAATCCTTTATCATGTAAAAAACAGCCTGAAAGCAACAAAAGGAAAATGTGTTCTTGTAGCCTTTTGAAGGCACTTGATGGCAATTTGACCACCGCTGATGTCTGGGTGTAAACAAATCCTGTAATTTTCTCTAATAAGTACAGTGATCTTTCACAGGTTCTTCTTAACAGGATTCTAAGGTTGAATTTGTTCTGTTTGATCAAAATATCTGGAAATTTCATCCTTTTCACATTGACCATCCAGTCGTTTTAATCGAATAGAAGCTAGCATAACAATATTTCTTTTTTCAAATTTAAAGCATTCTTTATAAGGGATATGGTCGATTTATTGATATACATAAATGATTACTTTTGAGGTAGGGCGTAAAATTAACTTTTGTCACCTATGGAATTGCCAAACTACACTGGAACCTGTTTAATGTAGAAAAATAGTCTATTTGTTCCTAGCTATGTTTTTTACATTTTATTCATTATATCACATAGATTTTGAAGAAAATATATGGTATTCAAAAGCATTTTACAACAAATTGTGCAATAATCTTCACAAATAGCAAAATAACTGTTATATATTATGATTTGGACTTCCATATAGGGGAACTGCATTGAACTTTGACGTATGGAGTTACTTGGATATATGGGGTAACTATTTCATGGGATTATATCAACCATGGCCGATAATTCATATTTCAGGGTCAACCATCTTTGATTATAAAATCTTGCCCATCGAAGATTTCGGCAGACTTCATAAATTTTGTGGAATATGAGCCAATTTCGAAATAGCCACAGGGTCTAAACAGCCCCATGACAAAGCAACCCTATATGTTGAAAATTGATGCATTTCCTCTAATATATGATTATCCCAATGAACGAAGTTCGTTAGGGATATAGTGAAGCCCTCCGTCCGTCCGTCCGTCTGTCCGTCAGTCCGTCAGTCCGTCAGTCAGTCAGTCAGTCAGTCAGTCAGTCAGTCAGTCCATCCGTCTGTCCGGAAGATAACTCAAATACTAGTTGACAGATTTTCTTCATATTTAGTGGAAAGATGTATATTGGTGAATAGTTTTACGCAAAAAAAATTTTTTCAAGATGGCCGCCGCTTTTAAAATGACGGGACTTTTTCGCAAAAATCAAAAATTTTTCATTCTAAACCAAAGTAATTAATATTATTGTTTGAAATTTTGGTAGTGTATTCACAACATTTATCTATTTCACATATATTCTGTGTTTTTCATCCTGACCCCCAGGGGCCATGAAAACAGGAAAACAGAAATTTTCGCTAATTTTTAGATCTTTCTGAAGTATAGCTTTATTATACTCAAATGAAAGGCAATTAAGAGTAGATTGCAAATATTGTACCTTTTTTCTGATTCGAGCCTCGTAAAATTCAAAATGGCCGTTCATGTACGATTTCGCAATAATTTTTCGATCCCTTCAAAGTATGGCTATATTATACTCAAATTGAAGGAATTTTGGAGAAGATCACAATTATGGTATTATTTTTCAGATTTGTACCTCAGAAAATTCAAAATGGCTGCTTTGCAGGAATTCGCAATTCTAAAATCTAATTTTTTCATTTTCAACCAAAGTAATGAGTATAATTGATTGGAATTCGGTAATTGATATTTTGTTCGTTGGGATTTGCTACTCCGCGGAGTTGCCGTTATCTAGTTATATATGAAAATTCAAAAGAAATAAACTCACAGCTGGTCTTCTTGGTTCGCCTTCCTCTTGTGGTGGGTATACAATTTTGTTGTATTTCAAGTATTTAAACTTTGGATCAAACATGTTTTGTTTGTGAAGTGTCGTACATGTGTGGATGTCCCTGGAGGCCAGAATGGAAGTCAAACTTGGAGCGGAACACTGTGGTTGTAAACTAACTGCAGCCATTGACGAACATTTCGGGACTTGTCTGGAATCAAAAATGATGTAGAAATATCAAATACTGATGTTTTAGCTGTAAGTGGTAGAAGACAGATATGGTTGCATTACAACTTTATATGATTTTCCATAGTTATAAAAATTACCATGGCTTCATGGTCTAAATGAATGGTATCTTTAGGGACCAGAGCACGTACAATTCATAGTTATCAAAAATGTGTTTTAATGTGATGTTCACCTTGTCTCTTTATTCAAGACATACATTCATATCGAAAAGGAAACAGATTAAAAATCTTGTGACTTTATGAAAAAAACTTTACTAAAAGCATGGGCTTTCAACTAGAAATTTCTAATTGAAAGCCCATGCTAAAAGGTACATTGTACTTCAAAGCTGATAAAATGGTTCAAATTTTTTTTCTGGCTTCGAGTCAATTTCATGGTATGAAACCTTTTCTGGTGATTCTATTTTCGAACTATGCATAAAGGTCCATTCAAAGTCGGCTATTTGGACCTAAATAACATATTCAGGCTGAAGATTGAAAGTTGTTCATGACAACTTTCAGCTGATCTGTATTTAGATGAACCTGAAGTAATTTTGGAATCGAGTAAATGGTGATTGTATCGGGAAATCCAAATCCAAATGAATAGAGCAAATGACAGTTCTACACTGTATCCAATTATCATGTGTCCTGAAGACAATGGAGAAGCTCTTCTGGTAATGGAATGGTCGTTGTAGATACGTTACCTAACATTCGTGGTATGGCATTGGTCCTGTATTTGCACATTTGTATGACATTGATCCTATATTTCATTTACTTTGAATTAGGTATGGCATTGGTCCCATATTTGGACATTTGGTATGGTATTGGTCCTACATTTTGACATTTGGTATGGCATTGGTCCTATATTTGGACATTTGGTATGGCCTTTGGGCGTTATTTTGGTTGGTATGGGAACATATTGAAATTTGACAGATTGGTATGGGAACATATTGATATTTGAGGTTTCAGCCTAGGACCCCCGTTGAGTTTTATATACAGTGAACCCCCCGGATAATACCTCATCGTGAAAAGCACAGTCCATTGCAGCTTGATTTGGGCAATCCCAAATCAGATCCTGTTGCCCATTGCCCAAATCAAACTGCAATTGACTTTGATGAAAATGAAAAGATCCCTAAAAAATGTTTCACTCAAAAAAATGTTCACTTCCTACCTCAGTACTGCACGTGGATGAGTAGACAGCACATTCCAGCCTACAAAAATTAGAAGAGTAAATGTAACAAAGCATATACAGTATAATTATTTTCAAAGGTTCTCATTAAAAACAACGTTTTGATCCAAAAATAGAACAACTTACACATTTTGGAAATTTTGACCGCCATGTTGAAAATCTGACATGCAGTAGTCGTAAAATACAAAGTTTCACTTATTTTTCCAAATTTATCAGTATAAGAATAATGCATAGTATTCATATGATACAAAGAGTTGATATAGATTAGTATTTATAATTGTTTATTGCTGTTGGATTGAGATTAAGCATTTAAATGTTGTCGTTAAATGAAGATCATACCGTAAATCAGTCGTCCATCAAAAGCATGAATTTTTTTTAAATTTCTATTTTGTACTGAATTTTCGGAATTTCCCTACCATGGCGGAGTTGATGTTGAGTGCATCTCCAAACTGGTACTGTAGTCGATCCAGTGATTCAAATAAATCAGGAATTTTCGTCTTTGGAGCAAAAAAATTGTTATTTCAAGTTGACATATCTCAACCAAATTTCCCCAAATTTCTTGGATCATTTGAAGCCCATGCACATGGTGAAAAAGTCTCAGGTGTCAGCCTGTGTCGAGCTGTAGATAAAGAGAATCTTTGTGCTACATCAGGAGATGACCGACTTGTAAAAATTTGGGATCTGAAAACCAAAGCATTATTGAAACAGCATGCACAACACAAGGTAAACAGACGCGATGTTAGTTCCCAGGGGGTTCAACTGTAGTCTATATCCAATAGACTGAATTTCCTGAGAATTCAGTCCATTGATCATTATGTACATGTAACTACCAGACCAATAATATGCTGCAAGTATGAGGTAACATATTTTCCATGACCATTCTCATACCAGAAAGTGGAAAAACTGACCATTGCCATACCTCATGGCATAAATTTGAGGGGCACTCTCATACCAAATCCTAAAATCTGGGTCCATTGCCATACCAAATGTCAAAAAGGTACCCCATGTGCACCGAGGATCCCCATCAAGGTTATTATAAAGTGAACCCCCGGGCGCTAGTTGCAGTGATCTCCCCAGCATTAAAGCAAGTGGGCGCAGCACCCACCTGAGATTTGGAAAACAGGCTTGCATACCCACCTGAAATCTATTTGCACCCACTTGAAAATGAGAAAAATCATAAATAATCATATTTTGACCAATTTTGAACTGAATTATGAAAATGAGAATTTTGCACCCACTTGAGAAAAAATCCTGTTGAGAAACCTGAGTTGTATTTGAACAGTGATGTAACACAGTGACAGACTGTATGCCACAGAGATCATAATTATTATATTTTAATCTGATTTTCAGGGAAAGGTCACAACTGTGCAATGGTCACCAACTGACCATGATGTTATTATCAGTGCAGATGAATCTGGTACTCTGGTTAAATGGAACCATGACAAGAATGATTCATTTGAATACACCCCTGAAGGAGCTACAGTGTTTTGTATAGCCATATCACCCCATGATAGGAATACAACAGCTGTTGGGTATGTATCTTTGGAATGTTTAACATAGTGGAAGAATAGTGTCGAAAAATACATAACAGTTCCTAATCTCTTAATATTTGAGCTCAT
This sequence comes from Owenia fusiformis, assembly GCA_903813345.2. Classification (NCBI taxonomy): domain Eukaryota; kingdom Metazoa; phylum Annelida; class Polychaeta; order Sabellida; family Oweniidae; genus Owenia; species Owenia fusiformis. The sequence goes on along the minus strand of CAIIXF020000002.1, from coordinate 21,713,796 downwards.
TGTTCATGTAAAAATCATTTGGAATGACAAGGTTGATATGTATTTACATGGCAATTCACATTCTGATGCTCAGAGCACCTCTCTCAAATTTCATCGCAGAAGTACAGAGTTGGAGAGTTGAAGAAGGTGTGGTTTACCATAATGGACAATTCACATTTTATGGAATAATGATCTTGGGCAAGGAACATTGGGACAATGTCTGTCTGTGGAACATTGAAGAGAATAGTATGAATTATTTTGGAGTTCTTCATTCAGGACTCAATCCTTTTTGTGTCCTAGATATCTGTGGGCCTCTTGAGGTTTCACAGAGCACTTAACTTTTGAAACCATTGAACAAATAGATATCTTTGACATCTCCAATGTCTTGTCTTTATCATGAAAAAATAATATTCTGTTCACTTATATATATTTTCAGGTATAGGACTGGATTAATTCTGCTGGTTGACATAGAAAAGAACCAAACAATATCCAGGTTACGGGGCCATGATGAGGAGGTACACTGTTTAGCATGGGGCCCTGAACCTGGAGAGGATGTTAGAATGAGGAAAGAGGAGGAGACTGGTAATTTCTCATTTTTAGGTCACCAACACAAATGGTGACATATTGTTACGGTCACTAACACAAATGGTGACATATTGTTACGGTCACCAACACAAATGGTGACATATTGTTATGGTCACCAACACAAATGGTGACATATTGTACGGTCACCAACACAAATAGTGACATGTTGTTATGGTCACCAACACAAATGGTGACATATTGTTATGGTCACCAACACAAATGGTGACATATTGTTATTGTCACCAACACAAATGGTGACATATTGTTACGGTCACCAACACAAATGGTGACATATTGTTACGGTCACCAACACAAATGGTGACATATTGTTACGGTCACCAACCTTTATTTTGGATAGTGTTCAGCTGTTGGTGTTGATTGTTTGGCGTTTGGTGTCTATAACAAATAGAAGGTGGTGACATTTTGCATGTAAATGCATTGTTGAACATTAATGTTAGATTTTAACTTTGGAGCAATTTTACTAACAGCGATCATTGTGAATGTTCTCTGGCTTAAATGAGCATTTGTATGTTGAACTGATTAGGATGTTTTAGATGATGCTGGTACCAGTGCTGATGGTAGTAGTTACACTGAGGGATGTCTTCTTGCCTCTGGTAGTAGAGATAGAACAATGAGAGTTTGGAGTACTCTGAGGGGAAGAGAACTTTTAAACTTCAGGTATGTATCTGCTTAACATGTCCCTGATTAACAATTTGATTATTCATTATATAGACTGTAATTCCCATAACTACATTGTGACTTTTACTAATGCTTTGGCACAGTAACTCTGTAAAGTCTCAACCAGCTCTGAATAATATTTTTTTTATTTATGACTTTGGTGGTATTTTGAATTAGGAATATATGACCTATTAAGACCATTATCAGCTTAGGCATGAAATTATGAAATAACCTTTAAAATTTATTTGCCAATACATTCTGTATTTAGTTTATAAAATACATGTATTCATAATTATGTTAATTATGTTTATAGGTTGCCTAGCAACACTGGTTACCGTAGAGACAAGAGTGAAGAGTTTCGCCAAAGGGTATGGATGACGTTATATTGGCCCCCGGATAGACCCAGGGAGATCATATCCAGCTCACATGGGTAAGAAGACATGTCTACCCATGCTAAAGTGTCATCTTCCCATGTCTGTCCATTTTATTATGAACTTTACAGTATGCTTTATCAAAATGAATATTTTTCTACTATTTGTGTATAGTTTCTACTGTTAGTTACATGCCTGTTTAAGACAATTTCTCCGTAATTGCATTCTTTCCAATCCCACCTTTTCCATGTGTATGAACGATGAAAATGAACCTTATTTTCCATTTATTCTTGTAATTTAGATAACTTATTTCAGGGGTGATTTGTTGCTATGGGACCTCTGTCGCCCAGGGAAACAGAAATGGCAGCTATTTGGAAGTCCTCAGAATAAAGGTCATATTCGTATAGTGTTCAACATTTGTGGAAGCAACCCAGATCTTAATACTCTTTGCACCATATCCATGGATAGACAGGTATAGTTTGTGAACGAAATTATTGGACCCTTACCGGGATCATACTATTGACACTTGACAGGGGCATCCACTAACTTTTCCAAGGGGGATGCGAATCCATCAAAAAAAGTCTAGCTTCTGCACATCTTTTGCTAGAGCACATAGATTAGTTTTCTTTTCTCTAAATCTCCTTCTCAACACCCTCAGCACAGTGAACAAAATACCAGGGGAAAAGAAATTTGCCCATGAATTGTTGCATACCCTTTTGAAAGCCCATGCTGATTCGACCACTTGTAAACATTAGTCGGCAGTAGCTTACTGATTGGGAAAGGTTGAGCGAATATTTGATGTAGCGTAGTTCATGACATCCTGGCTCTTAAAAATATTCATCAAATCGGTATATGATTCAATTTTTATTTATTTATTGAACCAATAACATTTTTAGGATTTCAAGAAGTTGCATTTAACATAAAATATGTTACTGTTGTAGATTGTACTGTGGAATCTTGGTAGACTCTCCTGTATACAGAACCTACCCACCTTAGGAGGCTATATTTACAACATCTGTTCTTCAAATGTAGATCCAGGTATGTAGGTCTGTTATTTTTTTTATTTTTTTTTTATTGCAAACATAAAAGCATTTTACATTAGATTATGGTTTGGGATAGTTTGAGTTTGTTTTCCTTGTGACAGCTGTGTGGTTAGAGTTTTTATGTCACCACCAAAAGTGGTAACATATCATTATAGTCTCAATTTTTGTGGACAGTGGACAGTGTTCAGCGATTGGCACAAATTCTGATGTTGACATTTTGTCTTGTTAATGCCTCATCTTTTTCTTGCAATGGGAAACAAAACTTTGATCTGCAGAGATTTCTTCTAATGTTTTTTTTTTGAAACTTGACAAAACAATGATTGAGCAAAGTAATCCAATACATCTCGTATATCATAATTATCTAACTGAATTGAGGGGGATGTAGAGAAACTGTTGATCTGTTCATCCATCCATCTGCTTCATTCATTTGTTTCATCCATCCATCCATTCGTTTGTGTGTTCTTCTGTCTGGGCGATAACTCAACGACCGGTTGATGGATTTGATTCCAATTTTATAGGCTTATTTTGTCCTATGGGTGTAGAACCTCTGCTCGAAAAAGGAATTTCTGCTACAAGGGACAAAGGATCTTTGCTCAAGGAGAGATTTTCAAGATGGCCATTGAATTTTAAAATGGCCACCATTATTTGTAAAAAATGTAATCTTTGATAACTCAGGAACTTATTGACAGATTTGTTTCAAATTGTATATGCTGGTGTCTAGGGACAAAGGACTTCTGACCAAGAAGACATTTTCAAGATGGCCATTGAATTTCAAAATGGCCGTCATTTTTTGCAAAAAGAAGAAATTCTCAAGAATTTTTAACTGAATTTCAAATGGCTGCCATTTTTCCATAAAAACATAACCTTTGATAACTCACATTCCAGTGAACAGATTTCGTTCAAAGAAGCTCTATTCAAGAAGATATTTTCAAAATGGTGGCCATTTATCACAATATTTGTTTGGTGGGATTTGCTATTCCGTTGAATTGTTGTTCTAGTCTCATCAAGAATTGAACACATTAATTGTGGAACAAATCGGACTAATTTTTCAAGATTTTGGTTTTTCTCATTTGCCCACCGCACGAGAGATTGTTTGCCAGTCTTGAAATGTGAAACAATTCCTCGAAGCACCAAAACATTAAAAGTGCTGAGCAACAGGTTTTTGATTCAATTTGACTCATATTCTTCAAGCTTGACTCACTTTTGTTCAATAGAACTGTGTCGTGTGACCCACAAATAATTCAAGTTCACTTGTAGAGGAAGAAAATCTTTATTCAAATAGATCCACACATAATTATCACTAATCATTTTCTAGTAGACCAATCTTGAACAATAAGTGGTTTGAATAATAGCATGAAATGTAACAGTGATGCCAAAAGTTATACAATGCAAGACAATTCATTGTGTGATACATAGAAAACACATTGGTAATGTTATATTGTAAATCTATTGTTCCATAATGCATTCACTATTAATATTTCATACTGCTGTATTATCTGGCTATGAAATATTCTGGTAAGTTCAGAAAAGAGAGCCTGTATCATTTGGTGCTTAGTGCTCATTCATTTATGTATAATGAAATACCAATTAAGAGGGATCTCACTTGTAGAGTCATTAAATTTTGATCATTAAACAAGTCAGTCTTAAGCCACAGTCGCTTTGTCAGGTTTGCCCTGACCTTGACCTTTCCATTTGCCTTTTCCTGGTTTCTTTTTTCCTTTAGGCTTAACGCTAGGTTTACCTTTACCTTTCTCCTTGCCTTTTCCTGGTTTCCCTTTTCCTTTAGGCTTGTCGCTAGGTTTACCCTGACCTTTCACTTTGCCCTTTCCTGGTTTCCATTTTCCTTTGGACTTGCAGAGGCCGCTCTGACATGTGAAGTTAGGGTTCTCTTCAGTACAGTCGGAATCTTCTGAGCAGGTCAGGGGTTCTTTCCCTTTGCCTTTTCCTGGCTTCCATTTTCCTTTAGGCTTGGCGTCAGTTTTTTTTCCTGGTTTATCTTTTCCTTCGAGCTTGCAGCGACCATTTTTACATGTGAAGTCAGGGTTCTCTTCAGTACAGTCGGAATCTTCTGAGCAGGTCAGGGGTTCAGGTCCTTTGCCTTGACCTTTCCCTTTGCCTTTTCCTGGCTTCCATTTTCCTTTAGGCTTGCAAAAGCCATTTTTACAAATGAAATCAGGGTTCTCCCCAGTACAGTCGGAATCTTCTGAGCAGGTCAGGGGTTCTTTGCCTTTTCCCTTGCCTTTTTTATTTCCTGGAAATACAATAATGATGTGATAGTATGATATTATATTTAAACACCTTCAATATGGTTCATTTAGATATGCCTGGTAAGTCTCACAGATTCCCCAAACTAGTGTGTGAGTTTGATTTATAATGGCTAAACCATTCACTTGAGACAAGGAAATTGAAAACCCTGACCTTTGCCTTTTTCCGGTGTCCCTTTTCCCTCAAGCTTGTATGAAATTTTATAATAATTTTTAATGACTTTGCCTTTATAGATGATAGAACATAATCAAAACACTAATCTTATCTACCTATCCGTAAACTTATTTATTGACCATCTTTATTCAATGTGCATCTTATAATTAAACATGCCAGAATCTTCAAATGTGATTGGCTCATGATATCAACCAATGAACAATGATGTTTGAGAAATCGCTCATAAGCTATGAGACATTATACCTGCATCAGCTAAAACCAGGATGGCCACCAGAACCAAGGCAACCAAGATGATTTGTCTCATCTTGTTCAGCTTATCCTTTTAGAGACCTGGAAACACATTTGGTTCAGTGTAATTCAGTTTCCAAGGATAGATTAAGTATTATTTCCATTACAGATTGAACTGATTTGGTCAGTTGGTCAGTCGCTCTGATAAGCTACTTGGAACTTTCTTTTTGTTAAAGGTTGTACATAACTATTGTGTTCTCAAAGCTTTAATACAGCATGTTACTGTGTGGATATAATACTGATTTTTACTTACATTTATGAAATAGATACTCATCTTTCATTCCATGTATTATGAATAACAGAAATTAATAACATTTTTATGGAGTGGGAGCCGTTATAATGACCCCTACTTTTAGCAATTTTCAACAGGGGTTTCCCAAGCTATCATTATCAAGTAAATGACATCACACAAGAGCAGCCTTAGAGTATGATACTATAGCTGTGTGTTGACTGGTATGGAGAATAGTATCACACTTATTTTGGAAATTCGAAATTTCGGGAAATTAATGACATTAACATATCATATATATTCTGTTGGTAGAAAATAAATTGAAATGTTGAACGTACCTGTGAGTGTCGTTTCGCAACTCTAAATCAGGAATAAACCAGTTATGTTAAGTCCAGCTTTTATAAGTGCATTTCAATTGTTATAAGTGCAATTCAATGCATTGTTCCGTGTAGCCACGGGTGTTCTGATCAGTATTTAGCAATATAATCTACTTAAAGTCACATGATACCTATATATTTAAAGCTATCATCCAATAAACTACCCATTATTTTCTTGAGAGATGTTCATAGAACTTTAAAGAACTTTCTTTCAGATCACAGGTTACATGATAGTACATAAAGCCACCACCACTTAACCATTTAATCTTTAATTTTCTTGGAAAATTTTCATAACCTTTTTTTAAAACTTTCAGATCTAATTGATTTGTTTAAACTCTTGTGTTATTGTTTAAGTTCCTCACAGCTGCTATATTTTCAAGTATTTCCAAATACCTAGATATTTACCTTTGAACTAGGAATGATTTTCACTGATAAATGTTTAACTTGACCTCAGGCCAAAGGTCACAGCAGCCCCCAAATGCTCTAAAACGCCAAAGACCTAAATATTGACTTTTGACCATGGAATGACTTTGACCCATAAAGTTGATCTTGATACAGCAGCCCTCAATGGCCTTAAAATGCCAAATACCTAGATTTTGACCTTGGAATGACTTTGACCTCTGACCTTTGTAGAATTGACCCACTTAATAAGTTGACCAAGTATAATGACCCAAGGTTGAATGATCAAGAAGGAGATGTCTGGACAGAGAGGCAGAGAGAGAGATGAACTACCCTGTTTTATAGTTAGAAGATTTAAAGTAATGCCACTGCTACTATCTGTAGCAGTGGTAATGCACTGTGATAATGTATTAATTGGATTTCTTTGAAGGGAGGATTATAAAGTGGTATTTTATTTATTTATCTTGTGGTCTATAGAATCATTTGCACATACCATTCCTGACAGCAGCGCCTTCTTTCTCCTTCATTTCATCACCTGACTCAAGTATTTCTGAATTATTTCAAATTATTATCATCAAGATTATAGTTGTCACTTTCAACCTCAATTTCAATTTCTGAATCGCTCATAATCGCCCGTTCCACTATTCAGCGTTGGGTTAAGCATCAGTGCCACTCACGTTTCTTATTGATGCACCCATATTTGGTTATTAAATGGACTGATAAGGTCTTGAGAAAATCATGAAACTTGGTAAAATGAAACCTTTTTTGAAAATCATAGTTGTGTCCCATAATATGGCTTCTTAATTACAGGGTAGTCCAAAAAAAGCGAATTTTGGTTGATGCCATAATTTATTCTCAGTCATAAATTTTGAAGAAAGTTTAACAAACATGCCTAAAAATTAGATATTGTACAAGATTTTACCAATGTGATTCACGGAAATTGTTGAAACACATTGGATAATCTTAAAACAGCTTTCAGTTAGAGATACAAGTCTAAAACCCTACCATATGACAAAAGGGACACTGTTAAGCAGAAAACACATTTCACACTTTCATTGATCATTTTGAAGCAGTTTTCACTGTTCAACAGTTCAGGGGTATGTTACCTACACCAACAGTTAGAGGGGGGACTCTTGTAGAAGGAAGTTGCCCCCTATGATCAGGAATCTGAGAAGCCCTTCATCAAATATCTTTAAAAAATCAAAAGAAAATCCAATGTTCAATGCTTTGAGCCATATTTCATTAGAACTGGCCCATGATTTATGAATATATTGACATTTCAAGATCATATAGGGGTATGTTCGCGATTTCACTGGAAAATGTTTTCGTCTATGGAAGCTGAGAACATTTCTTTGGATCACAATAACTTTGCAACTACAGCCATAATGTGCGGGATTCAAAATTTAACAAAGTCAGAAAATATTAGTTCTTTAAGACTGCAGCTTAAAAAATGTCAGAGGAAGGGTGTTGAAGGGTTGAAGAATCGCGGATATTGAAAATCACATTTTATCCATTTTCAGTAATATTTGGTTAGGGCTTATAATTTATGGTACCAGTATAAATTTTAGACCTTCCTCTACAACATGTGAAAATGAAAAAGAATTCCTGCAAGTAATAAGGGAAATTTGGCCCGTTGCAGAGGTTCACTTTTTTTGGACCACCCTGTATATCTGGCGTAAATAGTGAGGCAATCATTACGATGGGTACACTGGTCGCATTTTAGAAAATTGAGATTGAATACTGTTAAGGTACTAATATTCATCTTTTTAGCTGGTTCTGCAGCTCCCTGGATTGAAAACATCTACTATTTGATTTATAAAGAATTGGATCAAATAATCATATGTTATTTGTAACTGACGACAATCTGTCAATTGGCCAACATGATTAAGTATTTTCAATAATAACCATAGTGACAGATGGATGGAATGTTATTAAATCATTTGTACATTTTTACTCATACATGTATTTGGATATAAATAGAATCAATTGGAGGTAACTGCTCCAATTAGCACCTCATGAAATTACTCTTTGCATTCGTTCGACTTTGCTTCTCAAAAGAGAGCTTCGTCTTCACTCTTTCAGTTTTCAATAAATCTCTGAACTCACCGCGCTGGTCAGAGTTCGTCATCGAAATAAGGACGACTTTCTATATGGTCATTTTCTCAAGTTAAATCACATAATTATTGTGCACGCATTTAGCATGTATTCCTTTCAGCTTGCTGATTGGTTGAGAATTGGTCAGTGCGGAAGATGTGAAATGATTACTGACCTGAGCTGTCACTGGCATTGGCTGTAGAGGCGAGGGTGCTAAACTGTAATATACATGTAGTCTATACTAGGCAGAGGGTAGTTTATAACTAGACTTGGCGCGTAGGCTATCATGAAATATGACATGCCTAACCAAATCAACTTGATTGAATGTTATTTTCCAATGTTATAGAATTTAATAATTCAAGTTCAATTGTAAAGAGGTAGAAAATATTTATTCCAAATAAGTCTATACACAATTATCATGAATTATTTCTAATAGGCTATTTGTGAACAATAGGTGGTTTGTATGGTAGCATGACAAGCAACAATACTGCCAAAAGTTATACAATACGAGACAATTCATTGCATGATATATGGAAAACACATTGTTAATGTTACATTATTAATCTATTGTTCCATGATACATTCACAATTAATATTTCATACTGCCATAAAATCTAGCCTTGAACTATTCCGGTATGTCCTATAAGTTCAGGAAAGTATTGTTAAGAGCTTGTATTAATCTACAGGGTGCTCTTTAGATATTTATTATCTTATGTTTTGTTAAGAGTCAATACAGGGTGATCTGCAGATCTTTCTTTTATGTTTCGATAAACAGACAGGGTAGTTTGCAGATCTTTCTGGATAGAGTATATGTTTACAGATTAACACAGTGTTGCAGGCCTGCAGGTCTTTCTGGATTTATTTGCGTATTGTTAGGAATCTACTATGGGGTTCTCTAAATGTTTCTTCGTTGCTCAGTAAAATGTACAATGTTTTTTAGGTACGGGGTGCTCTGCAGGTCTTTCTCTTTGGGAATGTCCTGAGACATTTTTCTCCCTCAGCTGTACAATCAGCGTCACCGGTACATGGTGGTGACAGGCATACCTTTCTCCTGGCCAAAGACTCACATGTCTTCCCTGTGGGACAATCAGTCCCAACATCACAGTTTTGGAGCTTGCAGCGCTCTTCCTCACATATGAAGTCAGGGTTCCTATCAGTGCAGTCTGACTCTTCGGAGCAAGTTAGTTGGCCTTGTCGTCTGCCAGGTCTACCTTTCCCTTTTCCTTTACCTCTTCCTGGTCTACCGTTTCCCTCAGGCCTGCAGCGGCCATTTCTACATGTGAAGTCAGGGTTCTTTTCGGTACAGTCAGAATCTTCTGAGCAAATCATGCGTCTACCTTGACCTCTCCCTTTTCCTTGACGTCTCCCTTTTCCTTCACCTTTCCATTTTCCTAGAAAACAATTGTGATGTGATGATGTTACGTCAAATATGGCTCAATTCAGACATGTTAGGTAAATCTGACAGATTTCCAAAAGCTATAGACTTGCATCAGTTTGATTCTAGTTTTAATGAGATATTTAAACCCTTAAAGACCAACGTTTTTTCTATGGCATATTTGAATTCTGTGTGGTGGATTTTCTATTAGAACAACATGATATGCAGTTATTTGCCCTTATTCGGAATGTTCAAGTTTTCTGAATAAGGTCAAGCTAAATCCCCATATTCTGACCCAACCAACAGACCTGCTGCTATCTATGTATCCATTTATATATTATCTATATAGTAAATGGTTCATTGAGACAAGCAATTTAAATGTGAAAGTTCATAATTAATTTCAATTGACTTAGTCTGTTAGAGACAATTAAACTTGTTGTGCAACAGCAAAGGGCTATTACTAGGACAACCATGTGTGCATCTTCGCACGCTTGGTCTTCACTGTGTTCATGCGGTCCGATGGGAGCCGAATAAACAAAGATGCCATGATAGAACTCAGACTCAATCCTAGCTAACAAACTGAACACAAGAATAGGATTTCACATGTGACTCATCGGAAGCTAAAGTCTTAACTACGCCTCTTGGCACCTGGGCTCTAATCTATATCACTGATAAGTCTTTACAAACGTTTAGAGTTTATCACAATATTTATTGGCCAATACCTATTATTCTTTTATGGCCTATGATCAATAGGAGACTTATCAATGAAGATAAGGATAAGGTTAACACATCTTAACACAAATATCCTGAAAATAAGAATTAATGAAATTAGTGCCACAACAAACTTGATTAAAAATTTCATCCACAATTGATTAATTCATTTATTCAAGTATTTTGGCTCTATTAATCAATGTACATCTTACAAACACGCCAGAATCTTCAAATGTCAGTGATTGGCTCATGATATCAACCAATGAACAATGATGTCTGAGAAATCACCCATATCTCCCTTAGCTAAAAGACATTATACCTGCATCGGCTAAAACCAGGATGGCCACCAGTACCAAGGCAATCAAGATGATTTGTCTCATTTTGTTCAGCTTTTCCTATAAGAGACCTGAAAATTAAATGTTGTAAATTATTTTACAGAGAAACCAATAGTTTTGGCAATTATAGGGACCAATGTAAAAGAACGATTTCGATAATTTATCTGAGAGTTAAATTTCAGAATATAGTCCAATCTCTGACATTGAACTTTTGCATTGGTCCCTTGTGTAATTAGTGATTAGAATAAGGAATGCCATATTAATTGATGGTACACACTGCAATGTGATGAGATACTGTATAAGTAGTAATTTTTCTTAATCATTTAATTTGCCTTTTGCTTAATTTTTTGTATACAGTAAGTATTGGAAATATTATCTTCATAATGTTATCCAATGGGAAGTTTCTTGTCACTAGGAAAATTAAAATTAGGAAAATTATAAAATTTGACCATTGGGCAAATTAATCACTCGGATTAAATACCACTTATACAGTTATGGGTTCAACCTGAGGCTATATAGTTGTTACCACATATAACACATGCTGTCACAAAAATGATATAATAGTGCAAATGATGCTATATTTATATGTAAACATCACATTTGTTGGCTTTATGTACTAGTCAGTAGTATAGAAAAACTTGTATTTATATTTCCATTGATTTGGATATTTGAAATAATATTTTGAGATTGTGTCGTGCACATTGAATAGAAACATATTTTCTATCAAATTGCATCTCCTTTTTGATAAAATGTGTATCGTCAACTTTTTGATAAAATGTGTATAGTCAACTTTTTGATAAAGTGTGTATAGACAACTTTTTGATAAAGTGTATATAGTCAACTTTTTGATAAAGTGTATATAGTCAACTTTTTGATAAAGTGTATATAGTCAACTTTTCAATAAAGTGTGTATAGTCAATTTTTCGATGAAGTGTGTATAGTCAACCGTTCGATAAAGTGTGTATAGTCAACTTTTCGATAAAATGTGTATAGTCAACCTTTCGATAAAGTGTGTATAGTCAACCTTTCGATAAAGTGTGTATAGTCAACTTTTCGATAAAGTGTGTATAGTCAACTTTTCGATAAAGTGTGTATAGTCAACTTTTCGATAAAGTGTGTATAGTCAACTTTTCGATAAAATGTATATAGTCAACTTTTCGATAAAGTGTGTATGGTCAACTTTTAGATAAAATGTGTATAGTCAACTTTTAGATAAAATGTGTATAGTCAACTTTTTGATAAAATGTGTATGGTCAACTTTTCGATAAAGTGTGTATAGTCAACTGTTTCCATGGTGTTTATTTGTGAGAATTCTATGTATTCAAGTTGCTTTGAGCTTCATCTCTCAATACAGAATCAATAGGATTTACAGTCATTAAAACCATATCCCTAAAACAATCAATGTCTACTATCCCAACAAACAAAGTGGTAGGGATACAGTAAAGTCCTCCCCTCTATTCATCATCATTTGTATTCATCAGTTGATAAATAATTTTTGAAACCACATGTCTAGATGTCTACATCTGTTTCTCTGTCTGGGCAATAACTCAAATACTGGTCGACAGATTTTGTATATCTATATTGTTAGGTGGGATTCGCTACTCCAGGTGTTGCTATTTGTTTACCATTCGCCACATTTCTACTATTGGCCTCTGCTCCAAAATATATGTCCAATGTCTATTCAGATCTTACTAGGTTGCTATTAGAATTTCATTTTAGAAAAAGATTATTAATTTTTTAATATCTTTATTACTAAAAATATTTTAATATCGTTATTGAATGGTAGAAAATAAGTTGAAATTTTGTATACATGTATACTCTGTACCTGTAATTGTCCTTCAGAAAATCAAAGATACATAATTAATGACAGTAATAATATCAATTGAAGAAAATAATTTAAATTTACATACCTGTTAGTGTCTTTCTGAAAGTCAAAATCAGGAATGAACCAGTTATGGTTAGTTTCGCTCTTATAGTGCAATTTAATCGTTCCGTGTGAAGTCACGAGGGGTCTGAGTGGTCAGATCAATATTTGGCAGTATACTTTACTTAATATACATACACAAGTTAGGCCATAAGAAATAGATTCTTTGTTTGCGTCCCCTTGCTTGCATGATTTTGAGTAAATCAGAAAAAACATCCAACTAGCAATCACAAGGGTCTGAAAGTACCATTGCATTTTGTTCAATCAGATTCAGACGAAATGGTGGATAATTTTATGTGCCTTAAAATTGACAGTGTTATTGATTACTTTGGCATACATTGTGTATTTTCTTATTTTGTACCCTTGAATAATAGATATGTTTAAATATAATGTGTAAAATGTATAGATGTGTTTTGGTAATCACTGCAAATTGGTATGTCATCCCTTTTTATGCCCATAAAATGGCTTTGTATAAAAAACCTCCTACCTCATACCCACCTACCCACCTACGTGGAACATGATACAGTCTTTGAAGGGTTCAATTTTAAAGATTATTAAATCTCAAAATAGCTCAAATTATTAACATTTCCACAATTCCGGCTTTATTTTATGACTAGACAGGTGACAGATCCATAAATAAAGGCATATGGATGCATTTTAATGTGTAATGACCCGAGGGCGCCCCCGGGGAATAAATAACTAACGACCGCGAGCATAGGTCCAACAAGCCAGATAAAGAAATTGAAAGAAAGTGTGCTAAATTCGATGCCCCGAGTGGGAATCGAAACCAGCTGGGATGTAGTAGCAACTTGCTATCAAGGGTCATTACAAATGCATCTATAATTCATCATAAACTAAGATTTGATAAACTAAGATCTTTAAAATTGAACCCTTCAAAGACTGTATCATGGGTAGGTGGGTATGAGGTAGGAGGTTTTTTATACAAAGCCCCATAAAATGTGTACATTTCTCAGCAAACAAGTTTGTGTTTTTTCTTGGATTTGTGTTTGTTTTCCTTGTACCCTTGCATGATTTGGATTTTGCCAGGACGTAAAACAAAGAATCTAATTCTTATGGCCTTACATGATATTATAACACCCTATTATAACACCCTATCCAAGTGATCCATTCTGCGTTACTTGGTTTGTTTACAATACTGTTCTTAGCAGTTATGTCCCTATCATTGAATATATGCCTGAGGTCTGTCATCAATGATTCAATATAGCCTGAGCTTGCGAGGGTTATATTATGACAGACCGAAGGCATATATTCAATGATATGGACATAATTGTTATATTACATACCTTTATTTTCATGGCTACGTTATATCAATGATGTCACACGTCTTTGTGCAAGTGAAATTTGGAAGAAATGAAACATGACGTCATAAGATTATCATGGTAAAAAATTCGGTGGCTATACAGGAATATATAGCCGACCTTCAGCTCCATTGACTTCCATACAAATGCTTTGCTAGGTATGTTATCCTATGGAATATAACTGATCATTTTAGTAAGAATGGTAACCTTACCCTTTGAAAATGGATGTTATGTTTAACAGCTAGTTTGGCATGTGAGGCCACAGCTCAACCATAGATATATCCCCAGGGACAAATCGCAAAATGAGCCATTCTATGGTAACATATGGTCTTAGATTGAATATTTTCAGCTGGAAAAATAGTTTTTTTTCATTTCTGAAGAGTAAGGTCGCCATTTTTACTGAAATGATCAGTAATGTTTCTTAGCAATGTCAGCAAACCCAGTGCCACGGAACAGGATCACTTGGATAGGGTGGGTGTAAAGCCACCAGCCAATAAACAATCCATTATTTTTTGGAAGATTTTCATCAAAAATTAAAACTTTCAGATCCAATTGCTTGTTTTAGTTAAGCACTTATGTCCTTGCCAATTCCTCACTGCTTGTATATTTTCAAGGATATAGACAGAAATGATGGAATGCCTGAGATATTTTGCCAAGGGTATTTATTCAATCTCAAGGAATGGAAGTTGGATCAATAATTGAAGTGTCCATGAATCAATATTCTTCATAAGAACCAAAGTAATTTATAATTCAAAGTTATAGTGCTGCTATTTAATGGTCATTTAAGAGCTGTGATTAAGTAAATATTTGATTTCTTTGAATGGGATTACTGGGCAGTGTTTTATTTATTTATGTTGTTGTTTAAAGGAAGGGTAGCATAGCGAAGTACATAATTTGTTTACTGTGCTATCACGTTAGATGATGTGTCATAAGAGTCTAAATGGTAGCAAGTTGATCCAGTGCAAAATAGCAGAAATGTTGTCTTATAAAATGGACAATGAAATCTCAAAATTTATTTTATAATTAAATGTTAGGATATTATAATACAGAACATAGGGAGCACAATATTTCCTGTATTGAACTTCAAATCATTCTATAAGGTTTTTATCGTGTGATCTTAGGCCAATACATTTTACTTTGGAGATAATCCCCAAGAAATATTCTGTAATATCTGTATTGCTATCGAGACTGTCTCCTCCGTACAGAATCTGTACCAATATTTTCTGAACTGCTATGGAGATGATAAATGGGGACAATCTCAGTAGCAATACTATAAGCTATTGAATGATTTGAAGTGCAATACAGAATATATTCTGCTCGAGAAATCCTGTATTGGAACGAGACGAAGTATAATGTAATGTATCCTATAAGTCCTAAAAGCAAGCCCAACATCCTGTGTTTAAGAACCTCTATTCTCACTATTGAAAATTGATTCTAGCAATACTATCGCACATGGATCTACGGTGTTCAGTGGTCAGAATCTGTAACAAATAGCAGGTGGTGACATTTTGCACATTATTATTATATATGTTCATCTTCTGAATAACCTTATAAAGGTAGCTCTAATGGCATTAAATATGAGTTTGAACATGAAATTAATGCAAGCATCTTATGAAGGCATGAAATTTTGTAACTGCCATTCTGATTGGCTAGCTCAATTTTGAATGACCCAATCTGATTATCCAAAGCTTAGATCCAAGGATTTCAGAGTGTAGATTTTTACATGTGTTTTCAGGTCGTCTGGCATTAGGTGTTGGTGACAATATGATCCGTATCTGGAACGTCAACAATCCAGGAGACGTCTATGATATAACTACTTTATGGCAAGGGCTACGTGCAAAAGTAACCGCTGTAAGTAAAAAAATATTGTGGCCATTTATTGCATGATGACGGAATGTATATTAGAGACCTATGTCCAATAAACGTTAATTAAACATTGTCAGTAGAGTAACGATGTCCTCTGGACAAAGTGGAAAAGTACAGATGCCAAATTCTAATTTTTATTTTGAAAATATGAAGTATACAGTATTCATATAACTAAGTTTTTAAGTTTTATGAAAAATCCAAAATGTGTTTTTTGAAGAAAGTCCTTGTTTTACATGGATCCAACTGAAAAATGTTGTGCCCTTTTCTGTGAATTATTGATTCCTTGGGGCCTGTTGCTAATAACAAAGCACATGAACACACATAAGATATGCTAAATATTCATTGTTGATGATTAAGATCTTAGAAAAAAAGATTTGAAAGTTTAAATGTCATTCAACATAATCTTAGCAAAATACAACATGTATCTTGATTTTGAACTACGAAATTCTTTTTTATTAATTTGTAAATATCCATTTTTAACAATTTCACTAAAAATCATGAAAATCATTGTGCAGATTTCCAATAACATAAATGGGAGTAGGTAGTTTCACCACCAGGTGGCTCAATCGTGTCTGATAGCATGGCGGGTACAGTTGAAAAATCCCTTTAACTTAAATTACATCTGTTTTAGTGGTTCATATAACCCTTGTGTACCTAATAGTTATGCAAATTAAATATGTCAAATAAAAGAAAATGTTATTTGTCAAATACAAGAAGATATTTCACCTTTTTATGTCACCACCAAAAGTGGTGACATATTGTTATGGTCTCTGTTTTTTTGTTATGTCACCACCAAAAGTGGTGACATATTGTTATGGTCTCCGTTTTTTGCGACGGTGGTTGGTGGTTGGAGGTTGGCGTCCGGCGTCCGGCGTCTGTAACAATTTCTTACAACTTCCTATAACTTAACAAATACTGTTTATACTGACTTCAATGCGTCCGGCGTCTGGCGTCTGTAACAATTTCTTACAACTTCCTATAACTTAACAAATACTTTTTAGACTGACTTCAATTTTTTTTTAAATCATCTACATGTTCTCAGAAGTTCAAATCTGACTTTAGATTTGACATTTGACCTTCAATGACCTTCTCAAGGTCAAAAAGGTCTTTTTTCAACTTGCTTCACATTGACTAAATTTTTTTTCAAAATCATCTACATGTTCTCAGAAATTCAAATCTGACTTTAGATTTGACTTGAGATTTGACATTTGACCTTCAAATCTGACTTTAGATTTGACATTTGACCTTCAATGACCTTCTCAAGGTCAAAGAAGGTCAAAAAGGTCTGTTTTCAACTTGCTTCAAATTGACTAAATTTTTTTTTCAAAATCATCTACGTGTTCTCAGAAATTCAAATCTGACTTAAGATTTGACTTAAGATTTCACATTTGACCTTCAATGTCCTTCTCAAGGTCAAAAAAGGTCAAAAAGGTCTGTTTTCAACTTGGTTCAAATTGACTAAAAAAAAATTTCAAAATCATCTACATGTTCTCAGAAATTCAAATCTGACTTAAGATTTGACTTAAGATTTGACATTTGACCTTCAATGACCTTCTCAAAGTCAAGAAAGGTCAAAAAGGTCTTTTTTCAACTTGCTTCAAATTGACTAAAATTTTTTTTCAAAATCATCTACATGTTCTCAGAAATTCAAATCTGACTTTAGATTTGACATTTGACCTTCAATGACCTTCTCAATGTCAAAAAAGGTCAAAAAGGTATTTTTTCATCTTGCTTCAAATTGACTAAAATTTTTTTTCAAAATCATCTACATGTTCTCAGAAATTCAAATATGACTTTAGATTTGACATTTGACCTTCAATGACCTTCTCAAGGTCAAAAAAGGTCAAAAAGGTCTTTTTTCAACTTGCTTCAAATTGACTAATTTTTTTTTCAAAATCATCTACATGTTCTCAGAAATTCAAATCTGACTTTAGATTTGACATTTGACCTTTAATGACCTTCTCAAGGTCAAAAAGGTCTGTTTTAAACTTGCTTCAAATTGACCAATTTTTTTTTCAAAATCATCTACATCTTTTTCAGAAGTTCAAATTTGACTTTACAAGTTCTCAGAAGTTCAATCTGACTTAAGATTTGACCTTTGACCTTCAATGACCTTCTCAAGGTCAAAAAGGTCTTTTTTCAACTTGCTTCAAATTGACTAATTTTTTTTTCAAAATCATCTACATGTTCTCAGAAGTTCAAATCTGACTTTAGATTTGACATTTGACCTTCAATGACCTTTTCAAGGTCAAAAAGGTCTTTTTTCAACTTGCTTCAAATTTACTTAATTTATTTTTTCAAAATCATCTACATGTTCTCAGAAGTTCAAATCTGACTTTACATTTGACATTTGACCTTCAATGACCTTCTCAATGTCAAAAAAAGTCAAAGAGGTATTTTTTCAACTTGCTTCAAATTGACGAATTTTTTTTTCAAAATCATCTACATGTTCTAAGAAGTTCAAATCAAACCTTCTGAAGGTCAAAATGTATTTTCCAACTTGCTTTAAATTGACCAAATTGTTTTAGGTGGTGACATTTTGTCATGTTATTTTATTTTGTAACAGGGGTCTGTGGGGTATTAACCCAAACTAGAAGTCACATTAATAGAACAACTAAATTTTCAAAGTTGATAAACAATTTTCGAAACCATATTTCTTGATATACTTTTACATATAGATTTCAAATATGACATCACTTTCACTGAATTTTGAATATTTATGATGTAAATCAAGATTTTTTTCTACTCGCATCAAGTCTATTCATGTCAGTTCATGAGATTTCTTATTCTCTCTGCCTACCTTAAACCTCAAGTCACATTTCCCCTACTGGAAACGTACAGCAGCTTTAGCTTCACAAAATTGATATAGAAAATCTACATCATATTGCTTGTCCTTATTTTTATGCTGCACATTTCTCTTGATTTTTGGAAGCTATGTCCGTCACAGGGTTACCATGGATCAAATGTGACTGAGGCATTAATTGTGTGATGTTTTCTAGTTGAGTTGGCATCCTACAAAAGAGGGACTCTTGGCTTATGGAACAGATGATGGTAGAGTAGGAATCTATGATGTTCTTTCAAACAAGTAATTATCACCAATACTATTATTCAATGTCTCATTAGTAAAATACAAAAAACATTTATTTCATATTTCCATCAAAATTCATGGGTTGTAGGTTTAAGGTAGTATTGTTTGTTTTGAAAACATTTTCGGATTTTAATTTTTAACAATCCAGCCAATATAAATATAATCTAGTTTCTTTTACATGTATGTAGCGAAGTCAATAGATTTATCGGAAGAGTATAGTGACATATTGCTTAATGTTTATTAGGGAGTCCTCTTTCAATTAAAAACATTTTTAGATATTGAGTTTGATTGTTTGACTTGTTTGAATGATTAATTGATTGTGTGTGTATTTCCAGAGCCCCTAATATATCGTCAACATACCACAAGAGAACCGTGTATGTTGTGACGTGGGGGCCTCCATGTCCTGCTTTAGGTTTGTTGAATTTGTTTATCTAAAAGTGCCCATGTCCAAGTACATGTACTGTAAAACTGTTATGTCGCCACCAGAAGTGGTGACATATTGTTATGGTCATCAACATTTTTGTAAATGGTGTTTGGCGTGCTGTGTGCAGCTTTTGGTGTCTGTAACCTGCTAGAATGAACTTGATCCAAATTGTAGAATGAAATTTATGGTCAATGTTATAGTCTCATATTATGCTCAATAAAATTTTCTAATATATGATTGACTGAATTGTGTATTTAATTCACTGAATGGCTATTGTGGATTTTAACTATTATCACTTTTAACTGAAAAAATTGTATGCTTTTATTATATTCAAAATAAGAGTAAATAGAGGAGGCAATTATGTAAATTGTAAATAGAAATAACTATTGAATACTAATGTTCAACTTCAGACTTTATTGCTGTCTAGTATTCAGTGCTTATAATGTAATTTATATGTCTACCATTGTGTACACAGGATTCAAACATATTACACAACCTACATCACAACATTTCTGGGCCCCTTTACAGTCGCAATCATTTGCACATGGTTGACCACAACGTTTTTCTCGACTCACATCACGTTTTCCAAAGGTTGGGCATGCTCCTGGTTTAATAGGGTCTGAAATATGAATTTTGAAAATGATTTCTGTTTGGTGGAAAATTGCAACAAATAAAACCATTCATAATTTAATATACAATGAAACCTGCTTACATGGAACTCTTGACTGGCACAAACAGTTCCTTGAAGTCATTTAATATTAACAGATTTCTTTGAGTAAAAGAATATTGGGGTAATTAACAGTGGGTGGGATTTGGCAGCTATCATCTCTCGCTTCACATTGAGTCGCTGGCCCAAATAACGGGTTAATCTACCTATTTAGCAGCATGTTACAATGACATACGATCTGTTCGCTAATTCAACCGAGTGACTTTATTACAATCGACTGACGGTTGTTCGTAATTAGTAATAACTTCAAAATGACGGTTTAATCTCTGAAAATACATAGGTTAATCCGGTAGCAGCTAGCCGCTATTTGCATTTGCTAATACAAGATTAAGACTCTCATTCTTTTTAATCTGTGCTCTTTAAAATCAGAAATTGGCTTAAGCCATTCACCCCTCTGAAAAACAATAGAATGTACAATGTACCCAATTTTCCATGTTCCTTGTGAACAGGTGAATTTTCAAAATATGCCCAAAAACAGTGTTCTTTGTTCCCACTAATCTTATGATTGATTCAAATTTTTAAAGAACCTAATAAAAATGTAATATCCAATTAAAATCCTAATTGTTCGCACACAGGATATAAACCTCTTGAATTCCAGGTTCTTAAATTGGTTTGAAACCAGGGAAAGGGTCCACACCCATTAGTGTACTTATAAGGACTTAGAAATTTATTGAAAAAGGTAAAATGGAAGTCCATTTTTTTTCAATATGAATCTTTATGAAGTATATTTACAACAAATCACAAAAAAAATTATGTTAAAAATATGCAAAAAGTTGTTTTTGACAGTGATTCTTAACACCTTGAATAAAACCTTGATTTTTAAATTCTTAAATTTATTTGTCAGTATAAAACTACAATGTGTCAGAACATACTAAGCTTCACTTTTTAATCCTAGTGTTTTGAAAGGCACCCTATTGTGTTCTTGTTTTTAACAATGAATGACCTTCTCCAGTCACTTACAGATTGAGGTACTTCTGCAGGTGAGACCTTCTCTGATTTTACCTTAATTGTTTAGTATTGACATTATTGCATAGTTCAAACATGAAATAACAGAGAATATAGTCCGGAGTAGGGATACTAGCGGTTACCGCTGGTTATTTGGTTTTCTGTATAAAAAAAGCTTTTTCTCCTTTTCTGTCCCGTCGCAGTGCCATCTAGTGTTTGATAAATGAATCAAGGTTTATTCTCGATAGGGTAAGTACTAATCTATCAGGAAACATTTACAAGTTTGGTTAGAAACAGAATCTCTAGAGATGGCGGAGTGATTTTTGAGACTATGTAGAGCAGAATAATTTTCTGAAACAGGTAGCTTTACAGTGGTAGCTCTCTCCAGATTCAGTTATCTCAAAAACGGTGTGCTCACCGTATGTTTATTTTGTAACGGCAAGCTAGACAAGACTCCAATGAACACTGGGCACTGTTTCGCTGAGCTAGATCTGTGCCCATGAATATATTATGAAATGAAACGTTATAATGGTCGTCAATGGGATATTTTACTGCAATCTTGACCCAGAGGGTCTTGACTGCGAATGATACACAATGTGAAAGTATAGCAAAAAAAGGAAATAAACATAAACATAAAATTAGTTTCAACAAGGAGGCCATATTGAATCTGCCAGACATCGAGGCTACAAAGTACAAACTATCAGACAAGTATCAAATGATTCAACCTATTTTTGATTTATCATTTAAGCCTGCCTCTTATAAAAATTAATAATCGAAGAGTTATAGTGCTAATTGGATGAGAGGGTATTCTTCAAATTAAAGACCTAGTTATCAATAATAATGAATTCTAAGGTTTTGAAGAATTTTCTCTTAAATACAATATAAATACACTCTTAGTTACATTCTATGGCTTAATCCACGCAATACCACACTCATGGAATCAATTAATTAGAAATAATCAAATTAACAAGAAGCTTAAAAATGAAGAACTTCAAATCAAAGACAGCACAATGAACATCAGGGCTATTAAAACTAAAATTATCAACTGGTATCTCATAGAAGACTTCAAAGAACCTACTGGTAAGAATTTCCTTGATTACAAAATTTAATGTTGCAGAAGAAGAATTGAAACATATTTTTACTTTTACCCTTTAAGGCTGTGCGAGAACCAAGAACATACGAGAGAGGTTAAGCTGCACATTTTTAACAAAACTTGAATGTGAACTTCAATGCGCACGCACATAAATGATGATTTGTTTATTTTTTGTGGGCCAGCGTGAAGTTTACAGGTTTTACATGAGATTATCATATTGGTGCAATTTACATTGAAAACATATTCAACAAAGCATGAATGTGAACTTCTATGTATGCGCAGAAAAATGATTTCAGAATAGTCTACTTTGTGCAGGTAAGAGTGAAAGTTCCAGGTCTTTACGTGTAGATGAGCTATTACATGTTGCGCAGTTGATTTTAGCTTTGTCTAGGATGGCCCAGGAGCCCATATTTGATAAAGATACTCTTGTTTGTTATATTGATAAACCCCAATCCTTAATTGGAAATAAGAATACATTTTAATGGGTAAATGACAACTTAAAATGTGATAGATTTGTTTCAATCTGTACAATATAAATAGGCAGGGCTAATTTAATACCCAGGGCATAGTACAATATATATACTAATCGAAATGAAACAACAACAAGGGCCTACTATTGCCTTATCACAACATTTGATTTGCGAATGAGGCATTTTCTTTGTATTACGTCCGTCCTTGATATAAGCAAAAAAAAGTAATACTAAAGTAATTGAATTGTGGTTGAATATCAAATAAAGCAAAAATAAAAAGCAACAAGTCATTAACATGACAAAATGTCAACGCCTAGTTGCTCACAATATTATGAGTTCAATCTAAAGTCAGATTTGAATTTCTCAGAACTTGGAGATGAATTTGAAAAAAAAATTGGTCAATTTGAAGCAAGTTGAAAAAAAGATTAATTTTAGTTAACATTGATTTGTCCATCTGTCTCGCGAAATCCGCTTTTGGACCATTTGCCTTAAAACCTCTGTAGATTGGATTCCCGTTTTAAGTCATTTTTTGTTCAACATCAATACAAAAATCTCCCCTATGACTCCTGGTTTAAAAGCTTGCCTATTTTCAAAATGGTGGCCATTTTGTCTCGCGAAGTTTACTTTTGTCCCATTTCCTAGCTTTACAAATAATTTCAGGTGTCCTGCAATGTAAAAAGCTATGTCACTGTAAAGAGTAGTTGTATGAAATAATTTTGTTACAAAAGATCGGCAAAAAATTATATCCTTTTTTCTGCCATTTTAGTCATCATTCACTTCTGAGCAACACCATGTGAGCCCAGTACCCACAGTACTATTTATTTAAAAGTGCAAAGTACACACAATGTTCGGCTTACTTGTTGGTTTGAGGCAGTGTTTAAGGGAAGTATCACGACAAGTAGTACAACATATTGTGCCATCAGGACAACCTCTTATTTCAGTACATTCCCTGGGGATAGGGCAAAACGCATCTTTTAGTGTCAACTTCCTTGGACAACCACAGTATTTCTTTGAGATGACACACTCAACACATGTCTGAAAAATATGGACAAAAGAATTTTTAAGATGGCTGTTAATTTCAAAATGGCTGTCATATTTCAGGAGTCTCAATCTTATATGCAAATGTCTATTGGACATATGGCCTCTTTTAGAGGTAATGGAAAGTGATGAGATCCACTTTTACCACTTAATGTATACGATGAAACAGGATAACAACAGCAAATTATTATCATCCAGGAGTTTAACTCCACGCATCTTTCCCATCAGTGGGATAAAATATTTGTATAAGCAAACAACTTACCAATGTGAAGCATACAACAGAGATAACCAGAATCATTTTTTTAATCATTTTGTAAGTTTCTTTGGATGTCATTGCTGAATACCCTTTGCATTCGTTCGACTTCACTTCTTAAAAGGGAACTCCGTCTTCTTAACTAGACTCTGCACGCAGGGTACTCGCTGAAGCTTTTAAGCGCAATTAATGAAACTGATATTCTATTTATTTATCATATATTTATCAGTGTATTGCCACCACAAAAGGACGATAACTGGAGTTGTTTTAATGTTTAGTTTCATATGGGATTAAACAATGTCGTGTTTATAGTCGATGTTTCAATACTTATTATTTTGTATGAGACCCACGTTAAAAGTATCCGCAGGTCATTTTTATGCATTTTTCCAAGGTCTTGAATAAGAATTTGATTTTAGATATTTCTTTTATAATTCGGAATGTTTGCAACTCAGCTTTTTGCTTTGCCCCATAATCATTCTTGCAATTCCTTTTCTACATTGCATTTTAAAGGTTTTAAGCAACAGCACATTTATTTATCAGGGTGACATTGTTTGAAGTAAACAAATATTTATTTTGAATAGAGACAGATGCTCAAACATATCAAGTGATGATGATGAGTTAGATATTTGTATACCAGATACTCCATTCTATTGAAGTGAATACATGCAATTTGATTTATTGTTTATTGTTATGTTTCTCATTCACATAGGGGAATGAACTGAGTTGATCATATACATGCACGTTTATACTATGTGTAAAAATATTATCTGATTCGTATATGTTACGCATTGCAATTCACAAAAATTTGGCCTTAATTACTAGAGGTCAAACGGTTCAAAATTCCAACGGTTCGGTTCGGTCACGGTAATTACTAAACACAGCCAAATGCTTTTTGTTTTTACTCCATTTAAATACATGTGGTCTTAATTGGTTTATTGTTTTCTAATATTGCCCTTTGTGTTTTCTTATCTGCAGTTGAAGGTTCCCAAGACACATATTTTGTGTACAGTTGTGGTGATGGTGTCATACTACAGCATGACCCCTACAAGCTACAGGAGCAGGCACACAATATCAATGACCTCATACAGCAAACTAATGACATCATCGTAAGTATAGTGACATCATTTAGCAAACTAATGACACCATTAGAAATTTCCCGACACCATACAACAATCAGACAACATCATTATGAATACATGGACATAGTAAGGTGACATCGTAGTGCAAACTAATGACACAATGACAACATACGGGCAAATTAATGACATCAATCCAAGTATAATGACATCATTGTAATGTACATGTTGGGTCATGTTAGTGACATCATATAGCAGATTAATGACACCATTAGATATTTCCTGACACCATACAACAATCAGACGACATCATGGTTAATACATGCACATTGCAAGGTGACATCGTAGTGCAAATTAATGAGACAATGACATCATAAGGGCAAACTGATGACATCATTCTAAGTAGAATGACATTATTGTAATGTACAGGTTGGGTCAATTTTGTCTCTCTTTTTAAATTAAAGAAACAATAAAGACGAGTAACAAGCTAAAGTAACTTTTGCGAGAAAATTACTCACATCCTTTTAAATAAAATTAAACAAACCACAGAATTGTTTGAAAGAGTTGCTCAAAAACCTCATGTTGTTATTTCTTTATTTCCAGCACAAGTTCCCTATCAGGAGTGAGATCACCTGGAAACAGGATTTCTCTGTAGTAGCTATTGGCAATGATGATGGGTGAGTATTGCTTGAACTGGTAGACTTTTTTAAAAAAAACGATGATGATCCCTTAAAGAATTCTGTAAGATTTAATAATGCAGAGCTGGCAGTTGTACCTCTCATGGTCTATGTAAGTGAAAAGTTAGACCATAGATGGTCTTTACTTTGGATCAAATTATAACAAAACAGCTTATCTGTTCAATTTTAAACTATTGAAGCTGCATGAGCAGACAAGTGCCAGAATCTGATTCACTTTTGGGCATGCTGAGTAAATGACACGGCAGCCATTTTGCTCTTCAAAGAGGGATATTTATTGCTGTGTGTCTTGTTCTTCAAGGTCTGTTGAAGTGTTCCGACCACCAGATATGAAATTATTATGCTCCATCCAGGTCCATCGTAAACTTGTCAACTGCCTTCGCTGGCATCCGATGTACACTCAAGGTGGCAGCACTGTAGCAGAACAACAATACTGGTTGGCGTCAGGCTCGAATGAATCTATGATTCACGTCGTCAATCTCTCTAAAATTTTATCAGGTTTGAACAACCCATATATTTTTAATACACATTACAGTAAATATTTTCAATAAGAAATAATCAGTTAAATATAATTTGGATGACGAGTTAAAGTATATTTATTGAATAAAGTGATTTATTTTGACATTTGTCTCCTACCAGTCTGTTGTATGTCAATTTGTTTTATTTCAGAAGCTGACCCAGCCAAATCTGCCCTGTCTATAACACAGAGTTTTTGTCAGCTAGAAGGTCATTGCGATAGAATCACCAATCTAAGTTGGAGTACACATAGTCCAGGACTTCTTGTATCAGCTTCTTATGATGGTACAGCCCAGGTTAGAAAGACGCTGTATGTATATGTATGAGGGTGGAAGGCAATAAGTAAAAAAAAACTGGTGTCATATTCTTATGTTTTAGTATAATAAAGTTACTAAGTTACTTGGAAAGACTTTTGGTCAAAGAATTTCAATTTGAATCAGGTGAAAATCAAGGAATTTTGATTTGAAAATGTTGTGTCAACCCTATATTAGTAGAACTCAAGCGGAATTTACTTGGAAAGAATTTTGGTCAAAGAATATCAATTTGAATCAGGTGTAAAAATCAGGGAATTTTGAAAATATTGTGTCAAGGTCTATATTAGTAGAACTCAGGCATATTTCACATTACATGTACATGTATAGTGACATAACCTCCAAGTATATTATGCATTTAGGTGTGGAATGTATTGAAGAATGAGCCTATATGTAACTATAGAGGTCACCATGGTAGGCTGTTGTGTGTACAGTGGAGTGGGATAGATGATGATGTCATATACACTGGAGCTGATGACTTCACAGTTCAAGCTTGGAGAGTGTCACAACAGCCGTATAAGATACCACCTGAGAAATGTAAGACTAATAGAGGAAATGGGGGGGGGGTTAGAGGGGTTTGAGTCATAAAAATCCTTGATGTGGTTTTAAAATAGAATAACTCTGTAAGAGTGTGGTCATAATGACAGTTGTTGCATTACTTATCATATTTAGTATAACATCCAAAAAGAAGGTTTCCAAAATAACATGTTTTCTCTGGGAAATAAACATTGAATGGAATTGTTATTCACAAAATTCTATAGCAGAGAATCCTGTATCAGGATATTTTTCTTGACTAATATTATATTTTCCCTCAGAATAAAATCATATTCCTCCCCTCCCATGGAATAACCTCTATTTATCATAGAAAATACATTTCACTGTGACAAATCCTGTGCTTTCTTTGTATTACACAATAATTTTCAATATTTTTCATATTCTTTTGAATTACAGCACTACTAGCACAGCAAAAGAAGGTTAATAAAGCAAAGAAAAGGGCGAAAGGACGTGGTCCTAATCAAGGTCAAGGACAGTCCCCCTATAATCAAGTTCAAGGTCAAAGTCCAGGTAAACCTCCTATAAACAAACCTAGTGAGGAGATGAAGGAACTCGAGAAATTGTTGGAGGAGAAAAGAAAGCAATTAATGTTCCAAGATATACCTGATGGTAACAAAGATGCTCCAATTGCCAAGAATGAAAAGGTGGAACCACAAGGCCCCAGTGTACCAGCGTCAGTAAATAATGTCCAAATCATGACACGTAAGTGAAAGTCATTGATGCCATGAGATGGAATTCCAAAGTTGTAGAATTTTAAACTTTTATTTTTAATCTACATTCAAATCTCAAGTGCACTAAAATAGGGGTCCGTCCCCCCAGTATGCCATGATCTACATGTATATTACTCAATAGACTGTAAAGCCTCTGTAGACTTGGAGATGGGGTATTGAAAATTAAGCTTAATACCTTGTAATAGTATTCATATACAGTTAAGCCTGTCTTAGTGCACACCTCTCTCTCGTGAACACCTGTGTCTAATGAACATCCCTTTCACAGGATATGCTCCACTGACTTCGGTATAAAATTGTCTCTCTGTAGTGAACACATAAGTACAGTGAACACATTTTTGTGGCTCCATAGATGTTCACACAGATTATATTGTATATCTCTGTTTAAAATGTAGCAATTTCCTAATTATAAAGACTGATATAGATGTATTTATATCATGCATTATGTATGTACTACTGTATGCAATTAAAAAATATTTAAAAAGTACAGGTTGATCCATTTTTCATCCGTACAGGTGATGCAAGTAAACCTGTACCCACTCCAGACCATACATCACAACCAAGTGATCAGCAAGCTAGTGAAGGTTCACATGAAGATATTGAGATCATCCAGGATGAGATATCCCAGGATGAACTACAGTTAGCTAAAAGAAGTGAGTATTTTAATGCTTTTATGTGTGTTATTCAGTGTTCATTGAAAATGATTGAAGTTGAACTAAAGAATAGAGATAGAGGGATAGACACCAATCTTTACCTTGGAAATTCTATTTAGTAAGTATAAATTATTATCCTATGCCAAGTAGAGTTTTAGGGAGATAAGTTGGTAAGATATATCCCGTATCCTGATTTTGAGGTTTCCATATCCAGAACCTCCATATCTCCCGCCATATCTCCCACTTCGGTGCATATCTTCCCGCTTCGGTGCATATCTTCCCGCTTCCGGTAAGTAGTGGAAATGCATTAAAATGACTATGCATATGAATGATTTGTTTATTTTTACACCTTGTACTACTGAAATGGCCATATGCCCCTGAAAACTCTACTTGGTATAGGATAAAGCAGTTATGTACGGTCGGTTTAGATATTGGGTTCATCCCTCGTGAGATATGCACATGTACCTTCGGTACCTATGGTCCCTCAGGTAGATATGCATATCTCCCTCTGGATAAACCCCATATCCAAAACCTCCCAGTACATAACCCTTATTTATCTGAAAAAGAATTCGAGATATCTGTTTAAATATAGGTGTTCTTAAAGAGTTAAACTGCAGATATTCATCAAAAGATTATTTGTCAATAGATTAAAGACTTCCTAAAAATAAACAACCAAAATACCACATTACAACAAACATTTTTATCCCACTTTCAAAATGTACTATATTGTCTTTTTGTTCAACTAAAATATGAATGTATTTTTCTATCTAATATTCTATTGTTGTTCTTTAGTAGCTTATTAATTAAGTTTGATAGACCAACATTCTTAAAGTCCCCGATAAATCGGGCTACGTATACCGCCGTGTTTACATTAGGGGATTAGAAGAGTTTATTTTTTATTTAGGTATGCAAGCTACGTATATCAATATTAGGCCTTCATTCATGTACTCGTGTGCATGTAATCAGCATGCCCTTCAATATGTAAACCAGGCTATTCAAGTACTGTATAATGTACACTATTTATGTGTGTACTACATACAATACAATTCCCTGGGAAACAAAACGCAAATACTTTTTATATGTTCAAAATGAGCCATTTGATTGATGCAAACACTAAATAGCTTCATAAATAACATCTACAAAGTATATCTAATAGTAATTTTCAATTTCAATGGTAAAACTTCCCTGGTTACGATTATATGGGAAATCATCACGAGACGAAGATCGTTCGCCTTCCTGGCTTACCTCTGAATCGTGTACCTGGTAATCTCTTTATATAGTTTAGCGAGAGCGGTGCGCCTGCGCAGTTTTAAACTTTGGCGCACACTTTAATGCTTTTGACTCTAGCCCCTGTGAATATCTCTCGTTTCCTTACAGCGATAGAGCCAAAGGAGAAGTGGAAGCGTCGCAAAGGAAGGTCTCTGTTCCCAACAACAGGTGTGTTAGAGAATAGAGGCAAGGTGGCCAGCCAGGAAGATTGTGTTACACTTGCCAAGCTACTTTATACAAGTGAGTGCAAGTTGCATGTAGAAATGAATGCTCAAAATCAAGTCTTCTTTGGACGTTATGGTGTGCCAGGAAGATTATGTTACACTGGTCAAGTTACTTTATACAAGTGATTAAAGTTACATGTAACATTCACTTTTACATGTAGAAGTGAATGCTCAAAATCAAGTCTTCTTTGGACGTTATGGTGTGCCAGGAAGATTATGTTACACTGGTCAAGTTACTTTATACAAGTGATTAAAGTTACATGTAACATTCACTTTTACATGTAGAAGTGAATGCTCAAAATCAAGTCTTCTTTGGACTTTATGGTGTGCCAGGAAGATTATGTTACACTGGTCAAGTTACTTTATACAAGTGATTAAAGTTACATGTAAAAGTGAATGTTACATGTAGAAGTGAATGCTCAAAATCAAGTCTTCTTTGGACTTTATGGTGTGCCAGGAAGATTTTGTTACACTGGTCAAGTTACTTTATACAAGTGATTAAAGTTACTTAAGTATGACTTACAGAAATAATGATTTGTGAATTTCACATTTCAGATAAGATTCCTGTAGACTCTGTACCACTCACTCAAGAAATTAAAGACACAGACACAAAGGTTCAAGATGCCGAGGGGGTTGATGATGTCACAAATGCTCAAAGTGCCAAAGAAGTTGATAATGTGGCAAAGGCTAATGGTGCTAAGGGGAATCATGATGTCATAAAGGTTGGTGACGTTAGTGGGGTCACTGATGCCAAAGAGGAGGAAAATATCATTCCAGGAGTAGGCCCAAACTCCCACCTTGGTTTATTCGTACCAGAACGTGCTGCCACCTATGGGACTTTCAAACAAGAAGGTATCGTATGATTGATTTTATCACACCTATTCATGTTTATTGCATTCTTCACTAAAGTCTGAATGAACTTTATCATCCTCAGATATATTTCTTTACAATTTAAAGTGTTCATTCGTGATCATTCACTTTAATCTCAACCTGCAAATTCAACACTTTTGCAGTCTTTCCAAATTACAAAACATGCTACAGTTATATACTATATATTTCTATCTATTATTTATACTGTATACTATATATTTCTGTATTTGCAGAGGCCTACCACTTAGAGCAAGGCAATATAGAACAGTTTATTCTCTTAGAACTCTGGAAGGGTAATGTCAGTAGTGCAATAAAGATGGCAGCACAAAATAACCAGCTTTCTGATTGGTTAGTCAGTATGGCACCCATGGGTGAGTATTAGAATTGTCAAAAGTTCATTAAGTGTAGATTTTTGTCGTGTTTGGAGATATTTTAATTTATCTTGTAATCCCATGATGCATCAAACCGTTCTAAAAGCATGCTTAATTATATATTAACTGAAAATTTCGTGGAAAAATATCAATAATTGATAAAGTTAGAGCATATAGTGCATTACTTCTGGGACATCCCTCGTATGTCTTTAAAACTTATTCATATTCTCAATTCAGTGTCCCACAAGTTCTGGCTTGAGATGTTAGGTGCATATGGCAGACAGCTTTCCCAGGAAGGGAACTATCACAGGGCTGCTACTTACTATATAGCGGCTAACAGGATATATGATGCACTGGAGATGCTCAAACAGAACAACCTATTCAGGTAAACCTTGATAATTTGTATATACAGTGAAACCTTTGTTGTGGAACACCTTTATTAGACTAGTGGAACACTTTTCAGAGTCCCAAGACCAATTGGCTTAGTGTAAAGTGAACCTTTATTAGTGAAACACCTCACAAGTGGAACTCCTCTTAGAGGTACAAAAGGTGTTCCACTTGGACAAGTTTTACTCTACACATTGATTACATGTTTTATTGTTTATTACATGGGCCCTGTTTCAATTATACATGGCTACTGAACAACACCATGTGAGGGGAGAAAGATAAAGATGAATCAGATGTTTTCATCATTTTATGAAGATTTAGTTTCATTTTTACACAACTAGTACTTGCATATCTGTAAGAACTTCTTGTAAAGTTAAGCCTATGCAAACTTAAAAATAGATTGCTTTTTCTGGTGCTTTTCTAGTGTGCATTTCTCTTTGGTTCTCAATCCATATAACAAATATTATGTTCCAATGTTCCTTCCCATCTCCATGTCATACAGCTAAAACATGAAATGTAGCTTATTTTTTGTCCAGGGAGCTATCGAGCAATCTGAATACAATTCAAGATTCAAATTATTTCCATAATATGATTTCCGTAGTAATGATTGCTACTGTCTATATTCTTACAGGGAAGCTGTTGCTATAGCGAAGGTGCGACTGTCACCCATGGATCCAGTTCTAGGTGACATCTATATAGGATGGGCACAAAGCTTAGCAAGGGATGGCAATTATGAACAATCGGCCAAATGGTAGGTGTATTTCCTTATTACCCTTAGGATAGTTCTAATGACTACCCTCTGGGCAACCATTTTGAATTTCAAGCTTAGCCTCTTGAATTAATGAATATAATATACTTGTATTGCCACTAAAATGTATTTAAGAATATATTGTTTTCCTCTGCAGCTACTTAGCTGCAAAACAGCCAATAAATGCAGCCAGAATACTGTCTAAACGAGCTGACCAATCAGGGTTGTTAGCTGCAACCCATGTGACATTATTAGCCAATGAGATTGATGCAGGCAAAATGTATGGTCTGAAATATGTACATGAATCTCTCCTAAGGTGTGATTGGCTGGGAATAGAGGCCCTGACATCCCAGTATCAAAGCCTTAAGGTATGCCCAAATATGGAATCGCTAATTAGCATGACAATGTATAGGGAGGTCACAGATACGATATATTGAATGAATTGGTTTCAGAATAGTGAAAAACAAAAATTAAAAAAAAATTTATTTTGATATTTCATACAGAATAAAAAATATATTTATTACAAAATGCTAGAGGTGAGCAATGCATTAACATTGTTACATTATTTACTTGCAGGCATATCGGGTGTACGGCTGCACACATGAAGTTCTACTAGGTATGATGATAGAAAGAGGCGTAGTTCAAGGTGAAACAATAGCAGACATACACCCTAGTAAGGTTGCAGTCAACAACAGAGAGACTGCTGCACCTCTAATTGGTGAGAACATTTTCACATTATGTTATACTGTAGAGTAGAACCTATGTAAAGTATATGGAACACTCTCCATTTTTGCCCAAATTGTTCCTTGTAGACAGGTGTTCCTTACAGAGAGGTTTAAATGTACATGTTTATTAACATTAAAGTGCTTACTATACAGTATGCACATTAAAATGCATCAGAAATATGCACACCAGAAATATCTTCAATAAAAATCTCTGTGTTATTGTATTGATGTTAACACAATGATATGCTATTGGTAGATAGCTACATATTCCCCCTCCCCTAGCTGATAGTATAATATACATCAGTTAAGTAATGCTCATGGTGAATTTTGGCAAAGTACCGGTATGCACACATATGTGATTGCACTGTCGCGGATAAAGCTTTTTAGGTGTTACCATCCCTTTTTGAAACTTGGCCGTCGAAATGTTTTTTGCCATACTTAAGTACCTATATTTAAAGACAAAGAGCAGATATTTCAGTTGTGACGTGCTATTTATGTACCAAAAATAAATCTGTATGCAGTTATTCAGCCTATAGAGCAGGAAGGGCAGTGATTTTTGCATCTATAAATGGGTTTTAGGGGTCAGAGATTTCAATGGTGTCTTTACCAAGATCTTTAAAACATTCATATTCATAGAAATCCAATAGGATCAACAAAATGGGTGCCAGAAATAATTTATGTAGTCATGTTTCAGAATAATTATGGAGCAGTTAGGCCAATGTCTGACAGGAGTCCAGATTTTGGTCAATGTATTTATCTAAGTTATTTTAGTTCTAGTTCATGTGGAAATCCAAGATGGTGCCACAATGAGTATGTAGCCATTGATTAACGTACCATATCTAGTATTTATAAACCAGTCAGGACAGTGATAGCTAAGTTCAAATGTCGGGGTGATAAGTCAAATTCTGGTTGACACAGTTGACTGGTTGCCGGAGAAGAAATTTTTAATTTGGCCTGGCAATTAAAAATGCCCACCATTACTTAAGCTCTGCTCAAGAAGATATTTTCAAGATATTGGCAAAGAATGTTATGTGTTGATGTCATAGAGACATAGGAATCTGCTCGAGAAGAAATTTTCAAGATAGCAGCTGGTTTCAAAATGGCCACCATTTTTCGTACAAAATATTATTTTTAATAACTTAGATATGGCTTGTTTGAAAGTAAAAAATATCAGACTTTTCTTGACCCCTCAAAAACATTGTCAGTGGGAGCTTTTATACTTTTCTCTATGGCTTATCTCAAAGACAGACCCAAATCTAATGCACCCCCCAGTTTATGTATGAATCAGGTTTAACTAAAATACATCAACAAATCAGACTGTTAATCAGTGGAGTAATGAAATGTGAAAGAATTAGCTGACATAGGGTACCTGGTTTCCTAGCAACCATTTAGAATCATTTATTTCAGTTAAACTAAATTATTTACAAAGTATGGATTATATATTCCATGGATACTAAATATATATGGGAATAATAACTCGCATTCAATGATATGATGTGATATCCAATCATATCCGGCGGATACTATTCTTCTACTATTCTACTATTCTGTATTTTTATTTAGCACTAAAAATGGTTTGACAGCCTTAACATTTGTTCAGTTTGAGCAAATACTCGCGATTTTGAATTATATTTCGTTTTATTGATTTTAAACCAGTTCAAAGGACCAACATTTGTACCAAAAAACATTGGATTATAAGCATAGTAGTGATGATATAAATGAAAATTGTAGTGAAAGCATGATTTCAAGGTGATTTAGTAGACTTGAAGAATTTTTGACATTTCAGAATCAAGGTGAAAAATTAAATGTGATGGACATTTGCCCAACTGATATGGATAATCACCCTATGATAAATAGGATCTTATGATTTTCTCTTGCTATCATTTTTATCCACTCATAGATATTGCCATCCACTGCTTTGCTGTGCTCACTGTGGAGATGAGTGATATCCACATATCATGCATTTACCTAGACCAGAGGAAATCAGTCTTAATAGGACTAGAGTCGACTTGATTTTTCAATCTCATTTTCATGCCCACAACTTTACTCTAGCTGATACACCAAAATGTAAGTGTGGATTCAAAAGTGAAACATCCAAGCATGTCATCTTTAACTGCAGACTCCGTAGGACCCTCCTAACTGACTTCGAAATTAAACTAAATAACCTTGAAATCCAATATAAAAAGAATTTTAAGACCCAACAAGAGAAATTGAATTTCTTTCTTTTTGGCAGCTTAAAATTTAACTACGCTACAAACATAACTGTTCTTGAAACTAGTGCCTCTTTTCTCCAGAAGTGGGTAAGTGTCTGAGTGTTAGCAGCAATTATCAAACCTTCTATGCTTAATTTATTCACCAATTTGCTTCACCAAATGGATTGTTTTTTTAAATAAATTTGGTTAATTAACCCTGCGACTTATAATGTTAAACCAAGTCGCCTTTTTGAAAATTTTCTTTCAACATATATTATTGTATTAAATAAAACATGATAAATAAAAAAAAAGTGATATCCACTCATGGAAATAAATGATATCCCTTAAAAATCATATCATCTGTATATTCCTTTTATTATTTGGAGTTCATAAAATCTTGCATTCAACTTAATGCGTTAACTTGACATTCTTGTGAATGGAACATATTCTGAGGTCAAACAGTCTGCAGTTTTTGTATATTCGCTTAACCTATGAACTTGAACTCCTTCAATGTTTATCTGTTAAAAGTAAAAACAGCACACTGCTAGTGAGCTATAAACATGACCTTCTTGGATCTCAACCAATTTTCCTACTAAGAGAGTTCAGCACAGCTAGCAAGTTAACACAGACTTTAGTTTAACTGAATGCAGATTGAATTCAACATAGGACTAAACTTACTCTGTAAGTATTAATTTTATTGTACCTTTATTATGTAGTTTATGCCTATTATAGTTTATTTAAAACCTATCTGATATTACAAGTTCTTATATGCTTTATTATTGTCAATATTGGAGTGATTTTCTTTTTACTGATTCGGCATATGAGCATGCACTCAATATACTGACAGTGACACTGATAGATGCCACTCCCCTTTCAATGACTTTACTAGTTTTATTCATTATTTACTTGCACAATGATGAATTTTATCGTATTTTGTGATGCATCAATATTCAAAACCAAACCTTTATTCAATGAAATCTCCAACCCGGATGTTAACAAGATAGAATTGAATACAGGAGTGGAAACTCTGAATGCCTCTCAACTTTCTGGAACACTTACAAGGCTTACAAGCAAATCTAGTCAGTGGTTTAGCCAGGATCTTAAAATAGATGAGGTGTTTAATCAAAGGATATTATTAACATTTCCACACTTTGAATTGAAAGTTGTTTAAATGCATATTTTTCCTTTTTTGCAAACTAATTCCTTCACCAGACTACACCCCTGTATTTTGGCTACACCCCAGACTTATGCTTTATTGCCGAATATGTATGGCTTAAGTAACATACTTGAGATTGGTGGAGTATCAACATTCCACTCATACTTTTCAATAATTAGAAAGACAGATACTGTCTCAACGCCAAACCTCATGATAAAGCATTAACATGACTATTCAAACCTCATGATAAAGCATTAAAACAACTTGTAAAACCGCATGATAAAGCTATAGAATATGACAAGTCAAACCTCATGATAAAGCATTAAAACATGACTAGTCAAACCTCATGATAAAGCATTAAAACATGACTAGTCAAACCTCATTGTAAAGCATTAAAACATAACTAGTCAAACCTCATGATAAAGCATTAAATTATGACTAGTCAACCTCATTTTAAAGCATTAAAACATGTCAAGTCAAATCTCAAGATAAAGCATTAAAACATGACAAGTCAAATCTCAAGATAAAGCATTAAAACATGACTAGTCAAACCTCATGATAAAGCATTAAAACATGACTAGTCAAACCTCATGATTAAGCATTAAAACATGACTAGTCAAACCTCAAGATAAAGCATTGAAACATGACTAGTCAAACCTCATGATAAAGTATTAAAACATGACTAGTCAAACCTCATGATAAAGCATTAAAACATGACTAGTCAAACCTCAAGATAAAGCATTAAAACATGACTAGTCAAACCTCAAGATAAAGCATTAAAACATGACAAGTCAAACCACATGATTAAGCATTAAAACATGACTAGTCAGACATCATGATAAAGCATTAAAACTTGACTAGTCAAACCTCATGATAAAGCATTAAACATGACGAGTCAAACCTCATGATAAAGCATTAAAACATGACTAGTCAAATCTCATGATAAAGCATTTAAATATGACTAGTCAAACCTCATGATAAAGCATTAAAACATGACTAGTCAAACCTCATGATAAAGCATTAAAACATGACTAGTCAAACCTCGTGATAAAGCATTAAAACATGACTAGTCAAACCTCATGATACAGCATTAAAACATGACTAGTCAAACCTCATGATAAAGCATTAAAACATGACTAGTCAAACATCATGATAAAGCATGAAAACATGACTAGTCAAACATCATGATAAAGCATGAAAATATGACTAGCCAAACCTCTCGATTAAGCATTAAAACATGGCAAATCAAACCTCATGATTAAGCATTAAAACATGGCAAATCAAACCTCATGATAAAACATTAAAACATGACTAGTCAAACCTCGTGATAAAGCATTGAAACAACTAGTCAAACCTCATGATAAAGCATTAAAACATGACTAGTCAAACCCCATGATAAAGCATTAAAACATGACTAGTCAAACCTCATGATAAAGCATTGAAACAACTAGTCAAACCGCATGATAAAGAATTAATACATGACTAGTCAAACCTCATGATAAAGCATTAAAACATGACTAGTCAAAACTCATGATAAAGCATTAAAACATGACTAGTCAAAACTCATGATAAAGCATTAAAACATGACTAGTCAATCCTCATGATAAAGCATTGAAACAACTAGTCAAACTGCATGATAAAGAATTAATACATGACTAGTCAAACCTCATGATAAAGCATTAAAACATGACTAGTCAAACCTTATGATAAAGCATTAAGACATGACTAGTCAAACCTCTTGATAAAGCATTAAAGCATGACTAATAAAACCTCATGATGAAGCATTAAAACATGACTAGTCAAACCTCATCATAAAGCATTAAAGCTTGACTAGTCAAACCTCACGATTAAGCATTAAGACATGACTTGTCAATCCTCATGATAAAGCATTAAAACATGACTAGTCAATCTTCGTGATAAAGCATTAAAACATGTCAAATTTTATCATTTGCAGATTGAAGGAGTATGGAGTATATTAAGGGTTTGAGTCAAATTGGTAGAGGCCTGAAGACCTGTGATGACATCTTTCTGAGGATCAATTATCTCTATACTCCTATATTCCTAATTGGGACGGCTCTATATGTTACAATTGCCATCAACTTTGGGGAGAAGATACGATGCTGGACTCCTGCCCATTTCACCCATGCTCATGTTGATTATACCAATGCAAAGTGCTGGCATAGCAATACATATTACACCCCATTTGTCCAGCGTATTCCAATGGAGATGGATCTGCAGCGGGTCACAATCGAAGCCAAACACCGTCATGTTGCATTGTATTTTGTATATATGGCAGGCTGTTTCTTTGCTCCCATAATTCTCTGGTGGGCTGTTACTGGAAAATCTGGACTTGATGTTGATGCAGTGATCAAAGATGGTTCAAAGCAGAACATTCAAACTTTTGTTGATAAGTTTGGAGAGTATATGAAGAAAGCAAAATCCAACCCTGTTGTGAAGCTCTGTGCTTACTGTACAACCTTCTATGGTACTTATCTGGTGCTGGTCTTTGCTGCTGTAAAATTGATCTATGTTATCAATGTAATTGTTCAGCTTCATAGAGTCGATGAATACCTTGCTGACAACATCAATGTGAATGGAACAATGATTAAAATCCGAGGAAGTTATGCGGCACATGTTCTGGTTGATTTATCAACATGGCAGGGATGGACATCTGGACATCAGACATTTCCAGATGAAATCCTGTGTGATTATAGAATTCGAAAACTTGGAAACGTTGAACGTTACACATCACAATGTATACTACTTCTGAATGAAATGAACCGGAATATTTTTCGTGTTGTTTGGATTTGGCTTTGTGTCTTGATCCTCGTTAACATATACAGCTTTCTCTCGTGGATAATCGCAACTTGTAGAGGTCACATGACATCCATTGTCTCTAGAGGTCTTATGGCATCCCAGCCAGGCGGTGCCGACAATGCATTTCTGATGAAAGATGGCGCTTTCCTACTTGGATTGATTGATCAGAATGCTGATAAGGGAGTTGCTGCGAGTGTTATTGAAGCATTGCTGAAACAACAAAAGGCAGAAGATGCACCTCCTGAGAATATTGGAGGACATCCACCACGACCACAATCTGTTGGTATACAAAGACTGCCCGAGGAACAACATGGACCTAACTATGAGGCCTATGGGGCCTATGGGGAAGCAGCTCCTCTGTACACAGCCCTCGACAAAGATACAAAACTTTAAAACATTGTATTAGTTATTGACTGTTAATCGCTCCATCTTTAGATTTTATTGGTCTGATGCATTGTTTGACCTGCAAATGTCTTATGACATATATGTACATAAACTGAAGAAGAGAGATATAGAGTTGCAATATTATAATTTGATGTCCTACAATAGCAATATGTTTGTCTCATTGTGCATATTTAAGAACAAGACATTGTATATTGTATTAAAAAACTATGAAGAGCATAGGAACCCAAGAATAAATAAGAACCCTTTCATCATATGAACTATAAACATGAACATACAGTAAGAATATAATGTACACTTTAGAGAAATGTAGTCATTTTAGAGTAAAATATTTAGCATTGAAATTTTGTTAATAATACAAATATTCCAGTTGACACGGCAGGAAATATACTGAGGGAAAGATTATCATGTAATCATCGAAAATAGAATGGAAATGTGATCTATTTTATCATTGAATAGTTTTTCATTTTACTGGAGAAATATACAAAGCAGATGTATTTCTTTAAATCAACATTTAATCGATATAATGTACATGAATATTTATACTTTTAACATGGAACAAATGCAGTGTACCAGCAAGCAGACAATTAACAATTATAAATATTGATGAAAATCTAGGATTTTTGTATTTATTTAACATGGATTAACAGTACATGTTATGTCATCTCACTGAATGTAATTTGGCATGATACTTTATAGTCAGTGTTTACATGTTTAATTTGGCATAATACTTTAGTCATCTGATGTGAAATAAGGTTCATGAAATAAATAGATTTCCATATATTAAAAAAATGTTTAATTTGGCATTATAGTTTAGTCAGTGTTTACATTACAATTAGAAATATTGAATCATGTATTTCATGGTTACGCTGCCTAGCTAGACCAGCTTGTCATTGGCATGATTAGTTAGGCATTTTGAACTGGTGCACTGTTTTGTTAGGATTCTAATGGAAGTAGTCAATATATTAGTGTTTTCATTACAGTTTGAAATGTTGAATGGTACATTACATGTTAAAGGTGCTTACTAGCTAGAAAAACTCTTACTGGTACCCTGTTTTGTAAGGATCCTATTGGAGGTAGTCAGCACAGTTCATTTAATTCTCTCTTGTTTCATGTTTTTTTTTTGAAGGATATGTTCTTGTCATCTTTAGTGCTACATGCAGTAGAATCTTTGGTAGAATTGCTTCTTTTGGATCAATTTGATAATAGTTTGCATCTTGAGGGTGCTGAAACAAGTAATTGGTGGAAAAACAGTTTATTGATGTTGTACAGTTCAAATGTCCAAAATTGATACATGCCATTTCCCGGCATTTCAAACATCCGTCCTTTGAATTATTAAGATCTTTCAACTTTTATTTGAGCAATGCATTGGGCACAATGAGATATGAAATATAGAAAGTGGTAGTTATACCATAAAATGTTGTTAGGTTACTAAGGCACAAATGACTTTGGTTAATTCATAAACAATATCCTTGACCCCTAAAAGCCAGTCATAAAATAGATACAAAAATCACTGTGCTTAGATATGGTGAAATTTCATTATGGTAGCCCTTTCTTGATTTCATCTTGGATATCAATAGAAACTAAGGCTTAAATGCAACCTAGAAGAATACAAAATTGAAATTCTTTACCCGTAAACCAAGACACCAAAATCATTGTTTTATTATGTCTCTGTGTGCTTATAGATAAATTAGTCATTAAACAAGCATTTTGGTCACAATTTCAAAAAAAAGGTAACAATACCCAAAAGCATACACCTGCTGCAATATGCCATCACATATTTTCTTACTCTAAACTTGCATACCTTGCCAAAAATCACTATGAGCATTATTCCCCTCATTTGATATGATACTGATCTCCAAAATCTTGAACAGAAGGTGATAGCCTAAGGTATGTGTTTCACTGAAACATTGTGGACATCAAAATAATCCACCAATCATCCTATCAAAATAATTCACCAATCATCCTATTCTTTCTGCATTTGATCAGAGACATATAAAACAGTTGTATCGTATGTCTCTGCTGTGATGGACTACAACACATTTCCCATCAATCCTTCAATATTTTGCACTACATTATAGACATCAGTGTCCCGACAGACTCCACCCTTGCAGCACTAGGTACTGGGGTTACAGTCTTTTACAGTACAGTGTTGAATCTATGGAATGTACTTGACCTCAATAATGTAGAAGGAATATACAAGGACCTACTTGCCTTGGAGCAGACCCACCAGACACAAACTAGCATTCCACAGGTAAGGGATGGTGTCCAAAACACAACAGTTGTTAAAGAACAAAGTTAATTTCATTATGGGCAATAGCTTAAAATTATTACTTCATTAGTAAAGAATGTTGATTCTAGAGAGTCGGTAATTTTAAATTTTGTTATTTGAGGAAGGGAGGGGGAGGGCAAAACTATATACGAAATTGAATTTGGTTTTACTCAACTACCAATCGATAAAATTAACTCAGTAAGGGAATGTATCATTGACAGATTTGGAAAATGTAGTTAACTTTGTCTGTGGATGGGGTAATTTTCAAAAGTCATTTAAACAAAAGGAAGTTATTTTAAAATAATGTTAATAAAGTTTCAAGTAATGTTAACTTTATATTATTTTTTGTTTATATTTTGTACTATTGCAGGTTCTCATTCAGTGTGCAGTTAATATTTCACTCAGTCTGCTAGCTCTACTGCTTGGAAATTCCATTGCCTTCAGAGGTCACCTAGAGGTGGCGCTGTTGAGATGCCATCACACAGCATCTGTCGCACTATTACAAAATATGATTAGTTTACTGCTTCCAAAAGGTAAGCAAAATGAAATTCATTGTTGGCTTTCTTTGGCAGGGGCCAGCCCTGACCCACCCAGCCTCCTAAGATGGGCCCTAAAAAGACATTCAAAATGGCCGCCTTGTCAATTACAGGAATAGCTCTTAATGATTTATTTTTTATTCATTTATCTTACTGATCTTATTTTGCTTAACTTGCCTTTAAATCTGGGTAGATTCTCATGATTTCCATTCAATTTCAAGTGAACTTGACCTTAAATCTACTTTGATGTCAGTTTATAGTGCTGACATCATCTAGTACTTGGTGTACCTTACATCATGATCAAAAGCATGAGTTATGATAGCAACCATAACTTTTGACCAATCATTGAAATTCAAAGAAAGAGGGCATTTTTGCATGAACTTACTGAACAACCTGGTATATATTATATCTTCAGGTCCATTCTTTACATTAGTGGCAGAATTTGGAAAGCAGCAACACAAAGTGACATTGACAAAAAGTGTTACTAGAGACACAGAAATGTCTAAGAGGGTCACTCATGGCAACAGGGATGCTAATCCTAGCAACTATGATTCAGACTCTAGCAACAATGCTGCTTCCCTTGCCAATACTTGTGCTGTGCCTAGCAACGATGGTTCAGCACCGAACAACAATGATGTTACACCTTCGAGTAGTGAAAACAACAAAACATCAGACAACAATGGAGAAAATTCTGAAAAAACTGTTATCATGGTTCCAGTTGCTATGGAGAACAAATATTTAGATCCATTATTACATATTTTCCTATTAGCAACATCCAGATCAATCAAGGAAAAGTACAATTTGCAAAATAAAGATGGCAGTGGAGATAGTAGCAACAATGTATCAACTCGCTCTAAAAACACAGAGCATAGTAACAGTGATAATATGAATAATCAAATGGAAGAAGATAGTGGTGGAGATAATACACATATATGTGCTGACTTAGATAAAGTGGTTGATGACTTAGTAAGGACATGTGTTTCTCTCATCAATACACCAGAAAATCCTGGC
The DNA here is from genome assembly GCA_903813345.2 of Owenia fusiformis. Taxonomy (NCBI): domain Eukaryota; kingdom Metazoa; phylum Annelida; class Polychaeta; order Sabellida; family Oweniidae; genus Owenia; species Owenia fusiformis. The sequence goes on along the minus strand of CAIIXF020000002.1, from coordinate 21,670,232 downwards.
CTTGAATCACAATTAAATGATTTCCTGAGATACGAGTCACATTTACTGCATATTGTGGGAAGTCTATGAATCTTATTTTACATTAACATTCAGCAACCTAGAAGTTACTGCATTTGTCTTTAATGTGGCGCTACTTAACTTGGCAAATTTTGAGATCTCGGACCATATGGGTCATTTTAATTTTTTTTCAAGACGATAAATCTCACCTACGTATTTAGTTTATATTCTCACTATCAGTGTTGTTGATTTACAATAACTTCTAATACAGATTTCTAAATTCAAACAGCCCCAGCCATCTTGATATATTTGTTATAAACGCAAGTTCACCAAACAAATATTTAATTTGGTGATTTTTTAATTCACCAAATTAAAATGTGTGAGTTAAGAGTCAAATACAGTAGATTTGTCTACAGTTTAATCAAAATGCTCTGCTTATAAATGGTTGAGGTGAAGCTCAGAATTAAGTACTTATTGAAATTATCAAACTAATGTGACCATTATTATATTTGGTGTGAATTTGGTCTTGTTTATTTCATGAACTTGCCAATTATTTTTGTTTTATTTTTGTATGTCAGGCAACTCAAGTTGAGAATGCTGAAAAATTTTGCCATTTTCATTTATATTTTTATTAATCATATATTATTGTCACAAACATACTGATATTGAATAAATAACATTATTTATTATGATACAAAATCATTGTTTTTTATACAAATAATTTATTTACAATCTGATTGCACAATATAAGTTTAGGCCCTTTTAGTCTAGGAGTAAGAGCACTGTGACCAGTATTTCTTTAATTTACTCTAAAATGAAAAAAGATTACAACAAATGTTTTACAGGAAAAGTTTTTTGGATGACCGGCAATGATTTTTTAGCTTTTTGATATTATTAAAGGATCAAAACAAATTACATGATGTAAAGTGAAATAAAATTAAATAAATAAATAACACTTCACCCCCTGTTTCAAAAATTTACATTTCCTTCATAATTTTCAAAACATATAACAGTATTTCTCTACAATTATTTAGTGCATCACAAATATATATTCAATGGAGTAATAGGAATATAAAGGGTGACAAGATACAACAAGGCATCAACATGCAAAATGTCACCACCAGCCATTTGTTACAGATCGCCATCTGCTCACCATCACCAACCACCGTCACAAAATACGGAGACAATAACAATATGTCACCACTTTTTGGCGGTGACATAAAAACTCCTAGCACTCCACAGCTTTGATTTATACAAAAATATTTGCAGTGCTGACAAAAGCGATTTTAAGATCGAGCAGTGGTCCATAATTTTAAGCAATTTGTAAAGTTAGTGGTCATAATTTAATTACTCTGTATTTGACACATTTTTGTTTTCATTAGTCATTATTATATTTTAAAGGCAGAATCAGAGCTGTAGGGGTGGCAATATAAAACATGTAAAATTGACCCATGTATTTTTTATCATGTTAAAAATCTTATTGCCCAAAAGATATATGATATTTTATCAAAATGCTGGATCAAAGTGCAACAAGATACAGGGTGAACAATATCACACACTAGAAGAGGATATCAAGAAGAATTATATACCAAATGATGTAGAACGTTAGCAGGGGTTTCATTAGCAGCAGGCAACAATTGTTTTCACAAAATCACCTGTTGTTTTAGGGACTTTTTAACTTTTCCATGTTAAATTTATGATTTCCATTAATTTCGCCTGTTGTTTTCATTTATTTAGCCTGTTTCCAAGTAAAACCCCTGCTTAGAGTTGCTCACTAGCTCTGATTCTGCCTTTATTGATTACTGGAAGCACACTATACATCAGAGATCAAGTCTATCCTAAATTAAATCTTGGTCAATACATGTATATACATCCACATATTTATGTACATGTATATGACATCATGAAATGCCACATCAAATTTACAAAAAATGTCCTCTCATATTTAAATCAATTCTACTAGATATGACATCACACAACTTCAAATGTACAAGATGTGACACTGACATGTATCCGCAGATGTAATAGGTATGACATCATTAAATTTTGCCTCCAATGTATAAAATTATGACATCATCATGCATCCTCCAATGAGATCACTGAGTCAACAAAACTGTCAATATCGTCTAAGTTTGACTCAAACGCTGCCAACTGGTCAGAAATCTGATTTAGAGCGACATCTATATTGGGTGGCTCTTGGAACATTTCAAGTTGCGGAGCAGTCTGACAGTCGCGGTAGAATCTCCCTAAATCTGACTGCATTTCTCGACCAGCAAATGGTGCTTTCTGTAACAATAAAATATACAAGTTGTGATCATAAATTTCTCAATATATCTCTCCGATTACTTTTCATTATATTCTAATGAAATTTTTACAAGGACTTGAGTAAAAAAATTAATAATTACTAATGGTTGCCATAGTAACAAAAAGTATCAAGGGGCACAAGCAAATAAAAAATTCCAAGAATGACCTATATTTGTCATGTTTACTTGTTAAAACAGTCAACAACTTGTCTCATATTCAAAACTACCACTTTAATAATTTATTTTCGTTATATCAAGGAAGTAGAGAAGAAGAGATAACATAACTTACAAACTGTTCCCAACCGTTTGGAATTATGTGCAAACTTGATATTTGAATAATACTCAAGATCAACTCACCAATTCCACCATGACAAAATCATCCGCTGCACACGACTTATTCTCACTTTTTGAAGACCCCTTACTCTCAGTAGAAGATGATATAGCATCTACATCTAAATGTTCTGACTTAGAATCACTTTCACTTTTAGTTTTTTCATGATATGTATTTTTGGCTGTAGTGTCAAGAGGTCTGTTTGAGTTAGTATTATTTGTAGTGATTTCAGGGGTCTCTATGGCCTGGCTATAATGGAGCAGCGACATAAAGGGTATGTCGTCTGTAGAGTCCCTGGGAGGGGTGCTCGTGTGGGTCTGTGGGGCAAAGGCTCCCTGTTTCTGACCCTGGGACAGAGTCAACACTGGTTTCTCTGGCACACTGGAAATAATACAATAAATTCAATCATTTTGTTTGTACAGTTCTGTTCTGGATTTCCTTGTAATGATGCCCCATTATAGCGCCCATGGCCTTCATTTTGAAAGTACTTTCTTTGGCACACCGAAAATATAAAACATTCAATCATTTTTTGTGTACAGTAATGTACTTTATTCTCTCATTACGATGCGCCTTTGTTACATCCCCCATGGGCTTAATTTCAAAAGTACATTCAAATTTACACCTTAAGGCATTTGTTATGAGGAAAATTATATAAGGAATTTCATTTCAACCTTCAGTTGGTCATTACAACTAAGTCTGGTATATGCAATACCAAACATAACATGGTACTTTCACTTTACTTGATGGGAGTGTTTTAATCAAATATAGTACCTTTATCTATTAGGGTTAAAGTAACTTTATTTTTTATCTTTTATTACATCCTTAAACCTTATTTATGATTTTGATCTATATGTACTTGATCTACTTAAACTGTCAAAGCAATAATGGTGGCATATAATAGTCTCGATAGGACTTCATGTTGCAGAAAGTGAGAAATCAAAATTTTACCATGGGGACGTACATGAAAAATGTTCACCATATAAGCCTAATTCAGAATTTAACAGATAAAAATTGAAGAGAAAGTACATTGATGGTAATAATAAAAATTCCTTATATTGCAAGTCTAAGATGAATTACAAAATATTGTTGATTATTTAGCATAGTAATAAATGGAGTAAAAAATAAAAAAATTACCATAGTTGAGCTTTCTCATGCAGTCTCGTATCACTTGGGGTCTGCTGTATATTTATGGGTTTTGAAGTAGGGTGTTCTGGTGTAGAGACGTCACTGCTTGTATGGCTGGGGCTGTTGGAGAATGTTGTAGCACACATATCAGATTCCGACACAATCGAGTCAATGCTGGGCCTGAAATATATATATGAAACAATTTGAAAAATTGAAGACCAATCTCAGGCCCTGTTTCATGGAAAATGAGTCCAGTTTTAGACTTTTAAATGTCAAAATAATTCACAAATTAGATCAAAAAATGTCCCCTCTCCTTCCTCTTAATAAATGTCACTTATTTTATGATATAACAAATTGGTAAAGTCCAAACAATATAATTTTGTTTGTAACTTTTTTCCTTCCCTGAAATAGGCTAACAGTAAAAACCTATTTTGATGAATCCTTCTTTTTGACAATGCAAAGTGAAACTTTATATTTAGGGTATGTTTCCTTGCTTGTCCTTGCTAATTTTACATTTCCCATTTTTTATATTGAGGTCAACATGACATAATAGCTATGTGTTTATCTTTAATGACTTCAAATAAATCTAAATAATAATTAATCATCACAACAAACCTGGTAACAAAGAACCAGTCATGACCAATATCCAACAAACTTTCCATTGGTATACTGCAGATGTCCATAATAATCTAGCATTATTTAAATATTCCAACTTGAACAATTTATATATGTATAAACAAGAGAAAATTTTGTAATGACGTCCTTTGATGCAATTGAAATACTGAATAATGAATCTCCAGAATATATAAACGCTTTGAGGAAGTTGGAAAAACCATTACTTAAAACATCATCATATTGCATATAATAGCAAAGTATGCAAGTTTCTAAAATGCAAATTAGAAACTAAGAGAGGAATAAGCAAGGACCTTTCAAACAGGTATGAAGTTAAAAGATGCCAAATAATTTGATATTACATATTATAATTAAAAAGGGAAGGCAATGAGAGAGGGGTGATTGGATTGAAAGTGTGACCAGCAAAAGTGTTTTGTTATTTACAAAGTCAAGGTGACCCTGACTGAATAGACTAAATTAATTAGATGATAAGCTGAAATTGATATCAGGAAGTTTAAAAGTTGTGACCTATTTATTTCATCATTCTCAGAAATCTTGGAATACATCCAACAATCATTTCACATGATGGAAAGTTTTACATGATCGAAATGTTGTCAATTATCTTATTTACATATTTAAAATCATTTTGGTAACTCTTCCTACTTAACAAGACACATAGTGTTAAATATTAAATATAATACTTTTTATCGAAAAATTCAAAATTGCCGCCAAGTAATTTACCCAACATGCCCAAAACCTAATGAGATCATGGCACTAGCCTGCTTTTTCATCTGTAAAAATTTCAAATTGAAAAGGTCAGAGGTTTTGGGTTTTCCTGGATTTTGAAGACAAGATACAAAAGCCTTTGTTTCAAACCCATCTACTACTCAAATGCCAAGGAGCACAAGACAAGGACTATGTAGCACTTTGAAAAAGAATGATAAATACCATTCGGTATATGTCATTACCTCCTATCCCTATAGCCTCCCACGCATGGCTTAGGAGAGTACCGCCTGGGACTACAATCTGTATTAAAGTGGTCATCCTTTAGCTCATTACTCAAATCTTTACTAATAGTCTGTGGTGATATCAGGAGTTTGGTCCTGTATGCTCCGGAGATGGTAATGGTCCCCATCGGGGTAGCGACTGTGCCGACTTTGATGGAGTTATACCCCTCTCCTAGGTGTTCAAACTGAGGCTCTCCGGTGTAGACTCTGTAGCAGATAATAAACGTATCGGGGCCTTGTTTTCTCGAGAGTCGATAACTAGGAGTGACACGTGTTATGCAGAATAAGGATTTCAGGAGCGTTCCCATGCGGTTATATACCGTATATGATACTTTGGCACTGTGATCTGCTTCCTCGTCCTTACATATTAACCATTTCTCAAGTACTAGAATATCGCCATCTGTTGTCTTTAATGAAATCTCGACACATAATTGTTGTCCGATTGGTAAAATTTGCGATTGTGATGTCAGAACTTTTTTCGTCTCGGAGGTGACTTCTGGTATATCCTTGATCGCCAGGTTGAACTGAAAAATAAGAAAAACAATGATGTAAACAAAAATTACTAGACCAAAAAACTTCTGAAAAACAATCCATTTCAAAACAAATATTTAGATCACGTAAAAATATAACTACTGTATCATATTCAAATTGTATTGTACAATTTAGTGTTAAATAGACTTTGTAATCCTGTTTACCATCCAGATCATTCACTTTTTTATTAGAAAACTGAACTCTATTCACTCTTGTTTTCAATGGCAGGCTAACCTCCAGCTGAATGTTTGTCTACTCCATTAAAAATACAGTGAAAAGTGTATATTCCAACACCTTTCTTATCTGAACACCTCTCAATGTGAACATTTTTTCTCAGTCCCAAAGTTATTACTGTTAAAGCCCAAATTTTCAAGGTGTCCTAATTTTCACTATTTTCGCTGATAAGGCTAGGCAATGAAATTAAAGACACAGTGAATATTTGATTGAATATTGAATTCATTTTGGTACCTCCAATTGACTTACATTTAATAACTAAACCTTAAAATGTGAACACCTGCTAATTTGACCACTTTATACTGGTCTCAGATGCATTTGAATAAGAGAGGCTTTCCTGTATAAATTAATACCAAATAATGTTTTGCAGAGATAGCCCTGGATGTGAGTTGTTTGTGTCCTGTTTTCATCCAATAAAGCATCCAGTTTCATTACATACAATGGTATTGTACTTGTAAGCAGCCTATGAGAAAGATACACCGGATACCATTTACCTTACAGCTATGTTTAAATTATTGTCTGTTTAAAAATGAAAGTAGATCATTATTATTGATTTTTTAATAAATGCACACACCGGTGTTATGACATTAATTATCTGATATTGAAACAAACTTTCACATAAAATGTAGTTCAAACGACCATGTGAGTTCACAAAATGTTAGAGATAAAGTGTAAGGTTTGTTTACATTTTCTGATAAAATATTCTCAATGTCACTTGTCAGACTTGTATTTGTAGGTTAACAAAGTGGTGTCATCAAGATGTTTACCTGAAATAACCTGGAGTCTGGAAATGTGCAAGGTTATTATATTAATCAAATATTTTTTGTTTGTTTGCTTGTTTACTTGCTTAGTTGTTTGTTTGTATCTTTGTAATATTTTTAAGATAACTTATTTTAAAATGTGTAGAACAATGGTCATCTCCCTTTCAGAATTGTAATTTCCCAATCAGTACATGCTGGGGTTTCTCTAGAATTTCTTACAAAATGTGCAATGGGCTAAATAAATGAAAACAGGCAAAATTAATGGAAATCATAAATTTATCATGGAAAAATTGAAAAGTTCCTAAAAACAACAGGCAATTTTGTGAAAACAATCGGTGAAAATTGCCTGTTGCCTGCTACTAATGAAACATAATATAGGAGTAAGGAAAAAAGATGTGATTAGGTCCCTGGAATGACCAATAATGAGAGGGGTACAGCAGTCTATGGGGTTATGTACGTACATGTCCCTTTCAAAACATGTGGCCTGGCCTCCTCCAAATGACCTCAAGTTGACTAATTTTCATTTTTTCTTAAAAAGTCAAACTTTCAAAACTTGATATGTGATATGTTGTTAGTCCACAGAAAACCTATTTGTTCAGTCCTTTGGTCTTGTTCAATCATCAGCATTATTTTAACTCTGTATGTTCATACATGAGTTAATACAGGTTTCCACATAGCCTTGAATTATAATGATTTACTTCCTATATAGGTAAAGAGGTTAATATCTTTCGGTATGACTGGCTGAAGTAGTACTTGTTACTTTGTAGTTGAATGAAGGACCTTGAACAGTGTTATTTGCTCTGCAGTCTTGTTTAGCATCAAGATTGTGCAGCTTAACACCATTCTCTTGTTTAGCATCAAGATTGTGCAGCTTAACTCCATTCTCTTGTTTAGCATCAAGATTGTGCAGCTTAACTCCATTCTCTTGTTTAGCATCAAGATTGTGCAACTTAACTCCATTCTCTTGTTTAGCATCAAGATTGTGCAGCTTAACTCCATCTCATGTTTATGGCACATTCAGTAAAACCTGTGTAAGTGGAACACCATTGGGACCACAAAAAGTGTTCCACTAAGGAGGTGTTCCACTTAGAGAGGTTAATTGGACAAGATAGGCAATGGGACTTTAAAAACGCTGTTCCACTTGTGAGGTGTTACCACTTACAGAGATGTTCCACTTAGCAGGTTCTACTGTTCACATATTTTCTTCTCTTATTATATATTTTACAAAATGGTTATTTTTGGTATAACAAAACATCTGAATCAAAAATAAAAGATTTCATTCTGTGTTTAAATTAACCAATTCATTAACAAATTATGAGTTTTTATTTTAACAGAAAATTCTGATTCATCAGTAGGCTTGTCCCCCTTTGTCTTAAGCCTGTCGTATCAATCTTCCCGCGATAGTAGTAGTCAGGATGTAAAACTCAATGGTATCATTTTATCAGAAAAATTCTTGATCCGATAAAACTTATTTAATTTACCTTAACTGGCCATTCTTTAGCATCAGCTAGGGAAATCCTATCAAATGCCATCTTCTCAAATAAAACACTCTTGAGTAGTGATTAAAAGTTGAAATGATAATTTACATGATATAATTACAGCTTGAGTGTTCTTAAATAACTTCTTTACTTTCAAATACAGATTTCTTTCAGTTTAAACATACAGGACAACATGCATGCATGTATGTAGACCATTCATACCCGTAAAATCAATCATGGATAACGAATAAATCGTTAAAATACATGACATCATCGGGAATCGTTAACTTTTGAGAAACGGAAAAGTCATTATTAACAATTGAATTAATAACGAATTAATAACCAAACTTTCGAGAAATGGCCTTCAGGTTCAGTCTGTTCAGAGTAACAAGCATTTCTTCTTTAATAAAGGTTAACTAAAAAATTTTGTCCACAAAGCTGCCTTTATCCTATGAATCCTATTCTTAACACGAGGGGGAGAAACCCCAGGACTATGTCTATAATGTAAATCTGTATTGAGATGACCTACCATCCTGATAAGTCCAAATCTACAAACAACAAGGCACAGGACGTGAACGAGATCACACCATCAAATAGGCAGACACTATGAACCAGGAAAACTGTTCTCCTATTATGTTTACAAATTTCAAGAACAAGAAAACAAGATGGCGGCCCAAAAGTTAATCAGCTCTAGTACTTGATATCCTCTATCATTTGTGTAAATTTGAAGGAAATCCAATGAGCGGTTTTCCTGAAATGGCAATGACAAGATTTTTCGAAAAACCTTCAAAATGGCCGCCAGAAAACAAGATGGCCACCCAAAAGTTAATCACCTCTAGTACTTCATATGCTCTATCATCTCTGCGAATTTGGAGAAAATCTGATGAGCAGTTTTCCTTAAACGGCGATGACAAAAAGCGGGACGATCACGATCACGACCACGACCACAACCAGTATGACGACTATATCCCACCGATGGTGTGATAAAAATGGGCTGAATTCAAAATTTTCTAATAACGCTTTGAATAATATAATGTTAATTTCTGGCATGTTAACCAATTTCATAGCTGTTATTTCACATCAAGATAAAGAAAGATGTAAGGAATATGCTTACATCGATTTAAACATCACAACAATGTGTTATATTCGAAAACTAACTGGTAAGAAATTGGGCAAACGAATGTGGTACGCAAGAGACTTAATAAAGTCTGTCATCGCTCAAGGTCTGGGGGTTTCCCTCCTCTTTCCCTAACCAAGCAAATATTTGGTGTTACACATGAAATGCTTTGTTGCAAGGCCAAGATGCCAAAATAGCTGTGTGACACAATTTCTTCGAACACTACTTCTAATTTAATATTGAACAGATTTAAACAATCTTCTATAGTAGACAAACAAATTCAACATTATTATTTGTAAAAAGTGAAATAAAAAGGAGCATACAACTCTAGGTCTCATTAATACTTTCAGAGTCTTGATGAAAAACAGATCTATGTTATCAAGTCGCGAAGGTTATCCACAAATTATATACAGTGCCGATTGTGGAGAGCAGATTTTTCGTTGAAATATTGACGTACATGTCTATGTCTATGTCAATAATTTGCAAAAGGCTAATAAGCCCATATATAGAAGATATATAATTTAACAGTGATAGAATTTGAATAGAATATAATTTAAAACCTTAACATTTAAAAATAGATCTATGGTTTACAACTTATTTTAAAATTGAAAGGAACCTTCCTGGTTGGCCCCTGTACCCCCCTAGGAAGTCCCTTTATGTTGAAATACCCTGGGGCGACTGTCAGGCAATCTAAGGCAGTCAGGCAATCTACATGCAATCTAAGGAAACAATTTTTTTAAAATGTGAGATTTTCTAAGTTATTTAACAGGCAATAGCGTAATCCCCATAGCAGAAAAAAATTGATGAAATTTCCTTCAAAATCGAGCTAGAAGCTTCGAATAAAAAGCATTTTAATCTCTTTTCTTCTTTCTCGTGGTTTTATTTCTATTGGTTATGAAGGGGTGCGATCGATGGGGGGGGGGGGGTGGCAATTATCGCACCCTCCCCCTGGCTTCGCCTATATAATTTCAATTGATAGAAAGTTTCTTACCCAGTCTGCACCAGTCGAATGTGGTCTTGAATTGGTTCGTACACGCTCCCCTAACCTTGACTGAACTATGATCTGTATGCATTTATAGACAAGGTATTTGCTAAACTTTTCAAGATCTTTTTTATCCTGTCCTGAGAGTCTATGAGAAGCCATTTTATTGTAGATGTTGATTTACATTTTACATCGTGTCATTGTTTTGATGTTTTGAAAAATTCTTTTCAACTCTGCAAAAATAATTGAAGGTTTCAAGTCAAAATCAAGGAATGGAAGAATAAAATGTCATGCTTTGGAGGTCACTTATCATCTTTGATATATATTCTCTCTTTATAAATTACTTAAACCACAGCGATTTGTCTAGTAAGCAAGATATATGGAATCGAAAGACGATTTGCGATTTTTTTAAATAAATAATTCTTAATTTCCCAGAATTCAACTGATGTCACTTCCACTTCCTGCAAGGTGCGCTGCAGCTTATGGTCGGTACAACCGTGTTGATCTTTTGTGGCCTGTGATGACCGTCAGCCTCGTTTTCACGAAATTGTAAATATTTTTAAATTCGGCTCCAGAAAACATTGCAAATTACATTGTTGAATCCACAGGAACTTGGAGCACATTCCTCAGTAGTGGATTTCTGCAAGAGTGACGATTGCGCTAAGCATTTTTGAACGAAAGGTACGGACATCAAATACGTTCTTCGAACTGGAATTAGCTATATCAATAACTTTTGAAATCCCAGAATCTCCTTTCGCCAGAAACATTCTCTCTGACTGTGCCTACATTGTTTGATTTTTTCGACAGAGGATTCATTCACCCAGTGACACAAACCCTCACAGTCACACACAGTGAAAAGTCTGAGAGAAAGGTTTCTGGAGACCCTATCTGTTGCAAGACTAACGCCTGGCGTAACCGTCACCATGTTATTCAGTGTTTTTTAAGTAGCGCAATGATCCTGCCATGACCGTGGTAATGTTATCCTGAAAGCCTGGTATAACCGCGACAATGCTGTATTATATTGCAATGCCTGCCATGACCGTGACAATGTAATATAGTTCTGCAAGGCTTGGTATATGACCGTAACAATGTAATATAGTACTGCAAAGCCTGGCATGACCGTGACAATGTAATATAGTATTGCAAGTTCAGGTATGAGAGTGGTAATGTAGAAATTTACGATTAGGACTGCTATAACCGTGTGTATTGTGTATTGCAAAGCCTGGCATGACCATGGCAATGTAATATAGTATTGCAAGGCTTGGTATGACCGCCATGGCAATGTGATATAGTATTCCAAGTTCGGGTATGAGAGTGGTGATGTAGAAATTTATGATTGCTATAATTGACCATGACAATGTGTATTTGAAAACCTGGCATGACCATGACAATGTATTATGGGATCGCAAAGCCTGGTATGACCGTGACAATGTAATATAGTATTGCAAGGCCAGGTATGAGGGTGGTAATGTAGAGATATAGGCTTAGTTCTACTATGACCGTTATAATGTATTGCAATGACCAGTAAATATGTATGACATTAATGCCAGGAGTATCCTTAACAATTTTAAGTGATCCTCATTACAATTAAACAGTTTAATACTATGATCATGGTGTTTAACTACCTTAATCATGTCAAAATCAAAATTACTACTATACATTAATATTCACATTCGCTTATTAACCACAATAAAGGCTACGGTCGCGCCAGGCTTCCATGTTAACACTTCCAGGGTCATGACAGGCCTTGCAATAGAATACAGCATTGTCACGGTTATACCAGCCTGTCACGGTTATACCAGGCTTACACGATAACACTACCACGGTCATGGCAGGATCCTTGCGCTACTTAAAAAACACTGATTAACATGGTGACGGTTGTGGCAGGCGTAAGTCTTGCAATAGATAGCATGTGGGTTTCTGTGCTCTCCCAATCCCGTCGGGCATCTATACTAGACTGTATTTATGGCAGAGTACATTAGAAAGGTTTGGCTCTGCCAAGTAGAATCTGACATCAAATACAGGGAGTAGGTCTGCAACATTTTATATATAGGTAGTATACTGTATAATTAACTCTGCAGGTTTGGCAGGCCCGTAGGCTAACCAAACCCGTCTGGCCCAGTTATCTACTCCTAACGTCAATTCAGAATCGGGAGTAGATTACTGGGCCAGACGGGTTTGGTTAGCCCGTAGGCAGGATTTGCCAACGGGGGTTCACTTTCTCAGGGGTGATCGGGCGCTACTCCCATGCCTGCCCTGTCAACCCTCACGCATTAGGCATTTTGCTGGAAAAATAGAAATCACGCATCAATTTAGCGTGTATGATCAAATATCACGCTAATCACGCATTTTGTTGATATTTTTGCGAAATGCCGATATGGTAAAATACCGAACAGTGAAAAAAGCGAACACTCCCCAAGCCCTGCCATGCCGTCAACAATTAAACAAATAAATAATTGACATGTATACTGTAGATTTGGTTAATTTGGCGCCTGCTTTAATTTTGCGAATTTGGCGAAATAGAAAAATTCGCCAATATACACAGGCTGGTATCGAAAGATTTGTCCGCTGTGACGGAGCATGCTATTTTTCATAAAAACACTAAGAATGCTTCACGATTTATTTTTTAACTCATATGTTTCGTTATATCAAAGATAATTACTTACTCCATGCAATGGATATATCATTTGCGTGTAACCTTCACTTCTGTTTTAAGTCTAATAACGCTAGGAGTAAAATCTAATGAAAACGGCGCCAGAGTATCAAACTCTAAAATGTACCATTTCTTTTTTAATTTTTTAATGGCATGATATAGTGACACGATAATATTAAAGCTGGACTGCGCTCCGAAACGCAATCTTGGGTTGTTTCGGGGGTGAACTTTATCATTTTGAGCCTAATGAAAGATTATAGAATGATGAACAAATGGGGCAAATCTTGTGTAGAAATACTTACGATAAATGTGTCATTTCAAAGATTATTCATTGAATTGCTTCGATCGGCGCCGACGATATGATTTTGGAAAAGTTTCTAAATGAAGAACGTGACGTCACTTCCGAATCATAGCATTCAAAATAAGTAGCGTTTAATTACTTCCAACATTCATTAGAAGACGGTGGTCTAGGGGTACAATTCTCGCTTAGCAAGCGGGAGGCCCAGGTTCGAATCCCGCAATCGCCTTTTTTATTTTTTTTAACAAAATGATTGTTCTTTGATATAACGCAGAAAAAAACAATTTTTATTTACATAAACTTTATATTAGAGCTTAAAAATGTAAAAACAATATATGTCAACATATTGCGTTTTGGAGCGATGTCCAGCTTTAACATATGTTTTCACCATAACTCTGAATGTATTAAGGAAATATTAATGCATTGGGTCTTATTAATTTTTTTATAAAAAATAATATTAATATTTTTTGTCCGCTGTGACGGAGCATTTTCACAGTTCACATTTGCAACTGCTCCGTCACAGCGGACAAAAAAATTAAACATTATTTTCTATAAAAGAATTAAAAAGACCAAATACATCAACATCTCATTTATACCTTCATAGTTATGCTGAAACCATGTGTAAATATTATCGTGTCACTATATCGTGCCATTAGAAAGTTAAACAAGAAATGGTACATTTTGAAGTATGATACTCCGGCGCCATTTTCAATAGCTTTTCTTCCCAGCGTAATTGGACTTCAAACAGAAGTGAAAGTTACCCGCAAATGATATATCCATTGCATGGAGTAAGTAATTTTGTATGGTATAACGAAACATGTGAGTTAAAAAATAAATCGTGAAGTATTCTTAGTGTTTTTATGAAAAATAGCATGCTCCGTCACAGCGGACAAATATTTCGATACCAGCCTGTGATATAGATCTTCGCCTAAATTTAGAATGAATCCCTGGGAATTATCTTGGATATTTTGTCCAGTGTATTTAGGTCACTTCAGGTTTAGTTTTTTCCAAAAATATGAAAAAATGTCTCTCATAAATTGGCTCAGAACTGGTCAGTCACTCATTGATACTCAGGGAAAAACTAGAAAGGAAAAGCGCGGTATAGTAGCAGCAGCGATCGAGATGCAAAATGTAAAGGATGATCTGACAAAAATGTACAAACATGGTGAATATCGCCAGTGGTCCTCAAAAGAAAAAATGAACTTAGCCAAACATGCCCATTTACATGGTAATTTGCAAACAGCGCCTAAGTTAATTCTTTTTTTAATTAAGATTTTTTTTGCATATCCACCAAATTAAATAGCCGCCAATATGCCAAAAATGGCAAAATCGCCAAATTAAGTAGCACCAAATTAACCCAATCTACAGTATGTCACATATCACTGAACATTGATAAATTAATTTGTAATGTCACTAACATGTTAACATGTACATGTATCTTAGGTTTGATTGATCACAGAAAAATTAAAAAGTAGTTAGGACTAAATAAGACTTATTTAAATCGATTATTTTATTTAGTGATGTTTTTTGGTTTGTGCTCTTTGTAGAGAGAAAATGGTCAGGTTACAGGTTGTCATTGTTTTTCCAGGTGGTGGGTCACTCTGATGTCAGCTGCTGATACAAGTTCCTGCACTGCATAAGTTGAGTCTTTATTAATAATGGAGGCATACTGGTTTCAAAAGGAGATTGAACTGGAACAAAAACATGAAGAATTGTAAGTAAAGGTGAAACACTAGATTTGTATGTCAGTCATTTTCATGTTATGTAATATGTTTTGTATGATAGTAATGTCACTTGCAAACATGTATGTATCCATGGTTGATGCCCAAAGCTAAAATTGGCCATGCTGCACATACCTACTCAAATTATTGAGAGTGAACCCCCTGGGGTCCCAGTTTGACTGGACTCATAGAAATGGGTGATTTTGACACTGTTACCTTTTATACTTTATTTTATTGTAAAACCTAGATTATCTGAATGCCATTCCAACAATCCAAAGGTGTTTGGATTAGCAGGTGTTCAAACTTCAGGGTTTTCTTAATATGCGAGTCTTTGAGAAAAAACAAATTTGGGATCGAAAAAGTGTTCATATTGAGATTTGTTCAGACTAGAGAGGTGTTTGGATAAAGGTGTTTGAATATACAGGTTTCACTGTATATATTTTATTTGTAGAGTATTGAAACGTGAGGCCCTGCTGAGAGGAACTGAGGCTTACTATGATAAACAGGCAAAACAAGCCTCCAGTTTTATAACCAACTACAAAAAGTCTGATGATCGAAATGAACAACTGATTGAGGTACAATACCGTTTCTTCTTCATTTTTATTGCAAAAAATGTACTACATGTACAGATGTATATGATAAGCTGTACCTTTGAGATGTGAAATTAAGTTTTAGATATTATTTTAAAAAGCTGTAAAATGTTTTCTTTTTTCAGTTTGTCAAGAATGTTCCCTTACTTTTGTTAAAATTTAGTTTGAAGACATAATGTACCAGGCCCCATAAAACACATTCAAATATTCAAGCAACAGTGTTTTATTATGGTGAATTAGACTTAAAGAGAGAATCAGATCTAGCGAGCAGCCAAACAAAAAATTGTTTCAATTTTAGAATCTTCCTGGCTTATGTCATTCCTTTTCATGTCTATTTTCTAAAAATCCCCAAAGTGCACACTTTATTTCAGGAAAACTAAAGATTTTTATAATAATGTACCATTTTTCTATAAGAATGGTTACCATTCTTATTATTTGGGAAAATTTAAACATTTTTCACCCATTTTTGCACTTTAAATCCTCAATAACTTTACCAGTTTATAACATATCGTGAATCTTTTGGGAGATATTGTATTTGAGATTGTAAGGAATAGATTGGTAGATCAATTTTACATATTGCTTGTAATTTTGTCACCCCCATAGATCTGATTCTGCCTTTAAATGATAAGATAGAACCATTGCTTGTTTTCTGTTTTCTTATGAAACAGAAAATATTAAAATATTAATCATTTTCTCATGAATGTTTTACTCAGTCTCATGAAATACACAAACAAGCACAATATTTACTACACATCTTTTGAATCATTGAATAATTTATACATGTACTTCAAAATTTTAATTCCTACTTTAATTTAGGACTTCAAGAAAGTCAGACACAATTTGCAGGGATTGAATTGCGGAGAAGACCAAAGGTTTACTCGATTAAAGGTACATAAAACTACAAATATAAAGGAATTTTTTTTAACTGATTCTCCTTTCTGCAGTTGAGCTCTTTGAATTGAAAGTTCTTCCAGGTTGCACCGCAAAAAGGACTTATTTTGATTGGCCATTGAGAATAACCAAATCAAAAATAACAGGTTTGATTTGAGAGCTCAATCTTTTATGTACAGTATGTCCACCATTGAGCATATCAGTATTGAACTTGAATTTGATGTTTTAATTAACATTAACATATATTCCTTACGTCTTTCTTATATCAATGTAAATGATAAAGAAAAAGTCATAATATTGCCTAATGACGACACACTCACATGTTTTCAAGATTATTATACCCTTTTTCAATCATAGCTGTTAGGTAACGATTTAGATTTTCTACTTGTTCTTGCATTCCAGCATAATGCAAAATGTGATGCTTTTGGACGGGGTGTTTAGTAGGCTATATAATAACTTAATAATATTAGTGATCTGAGCAAATATGAAGAATTTGAATTGGAAGAATTCAGTATGTTTATCCAGGGGATTGTTTCTGAAAAGGCATGCATCTCCAGGTTTCTAAATCATTTTTATCTTCATTTTAGAATAATTACTGGGCCATGGTTAAGAATGTGTACCATGTATGGATACAAGAACAGAGAGATTACATGCAAAGACACCATCTTCCCATCCCAGAGCATATACAGAACTACGGACACAAAACCCCCTCCAGTCCTAGAATAACCACACCTAGGGGTCGACTGACAATAGATGACCAACAGGGGGCTCAAAGTATCACCCCTGGTGCTCTTTCGTCTAGGTTATCAACGCCTCCGATATCCCAAAGGACAAACAGTCCATGGGGGCCTACATCACCTGCATATAGGGACACATCTCCTATGTCTAGATCTGTCTCTATGTCACCAAGACAACCTCAACAAATACATACATCAATAAACTCTGAAACGAATGCTTTTGGTGCACATGACCGTGATAAGCAAAGCAAATCTCGTAAAAAAGTCCCTAAATTTATTGATGATGAATTTGACAACTCTGAAAATGAAATTGATGATTATTATGGAAACGAGGATCGTAAAATCAAATCTGGATCAGTTAAAGACATACAGGTTGAAAAGCTGTCCAAGCAGAGCAAGATGAAGAAACACTCTTAAGAAGTCAAGCACAAGAAAGAAATGATAACATTCAAACCAGAGACATAATGTTATTATATGTCTCTGTTCAAACCAATGATTTTATTTTTAAAGCCTGATTTTTTTCTTCCTCATGTAGCCTATCTAGGAAAATAATCTCTTCCAGAAATGAAATACTGTATAATGGTTTATTGTTGTGGCAAAAAACTACATGGACAAGTCATGGAATTTTGTTTTCCCTTTTTTTCAGCTGAAATCAGTAAATGTCATGTCATTGCTAGATAGCCAAAATATGTATACTGTAGTCTCCAACTTTTCCGTGGACGGTGTTTGGCATTTGCTGAAACTAACAGGCATTCGGCAGTCAGCCCCTGTAACAAATGGCGACCGGCGTCTGTAACAAATGGTGTTCGCCGTCTAAAAAAATTGCGTACAAATAGCAGGTGGTGACATTTTGCATGTTCTTAATGCCGTGTGGTTATTTTTCTATAATCTTGAAATCGTTGGACTACATTTCACGTTTATGAATTTCAATAACTTTCATATTTGATCAGATGTTTACTTGGATTTATTTGTACTGATGCCCTCAGGCCAAACCATAGGCCCGGGAATTTACTTGGTGTATTCGACTCAATCTTTTTTTTATACATGTTCCCGGGCCTATGGGCCAAACGAACTTCCAACAATAAACGATTACAATTTTACAACTACAGTAATCACTGTGGTAATAAACATGATAAAAGTAATAAAACAAAGTAAAAGAATAAAACTACATTCTTCAAATTACAGATACATGATAAAAAGATTTCTTTGATATATACTAATCATCATAATGTATCAGATCAGCCCTTCCGTCTGATATGATCCCCTCAGTTTGATATGATCCCCTCACCCGTCAATAGAAAAATTGTCTTTTGGACGGTGGTCACTCATGCGTTTTAAATAGGGTAAAAATTCACATGATGTATTAGTCACATGGGAAATACGGATCACTCATATAGAATAAAAAATATTCTATGGTTTTGAAAAATATCATTTGTATCATATATGAGTGCCTTTAACTAAGCTTAGAAATATCATTAAACACTCATTTGTCACGTCAGAAGTATCATCCAATATAATATATAAAATGAAAACAAATATCAAATGCAGCTTAGTATTGTTTTTTATTGTCGATCATGCACCATATTTCAACAAATCAAATGCTTTGGTGCCGAATTGAATGATAAAGTGTCGTCTTGACCTTAAGGTGAGATATTACCATTTGAACGCTTGATGTAGATATATGGAATCGAGGGACGATCTACCCAACAATCCACACGACAGCAAAACTCGTAAATCCTATTCGTACAAGTATGCTTGACAAATATCTGAAACAGAACACCAAGCTCTGAGCATTTCGTTCAGTACAACAGTGCTTGTGAGATTAAGGAAATACACAAATTACACAAAATTGAATAATTTCAGTACATGCAATTAATTTGCGTATTATTTAAGAAAACGTACGATTTTGATTTTCCAGCCATTTGTCCCCCATGCATGTTCGATCTTTATGTAATTTATAACATGATGATCATTCGGGGGGAAAAGACCATAGTAATCCCATCTAAATCAATTCAGATTGATAACATGATTAAACAGCAAATCATACCAAACATGCAGTAGTAACGATAACTTTAATATTTAGGTTATAGCCAAAGTATTTTTTTCGTAATTCGCATCAAAACAATTTTACTAGTACTTATACTATATATTGTATCATATTTTTTTAATAATCTAACATTTAAAACAATGTATTTCATTTCCGCTTAAATAAAGTGGTTGTCTTTGAAGAAGTTCAGCCCGTGATAATACGGATGAGTTGACATACCTGCCACGTTCCCTGTCATTTCCGGGGTTATTCAAGGTGTAAGGAACCGACCAATAACGAGTAAAGAATCTAATCCTAAATATGTCGTTGGTATCGGCCCATGGTGCGGTGTCTGTTAACGTCCAAACTTCATACCCACAACCTATGATATACCCTAATCTACCAACCGCTGACGTTTCGTTACCAGGACTTTCAGTTTCATTCAACTCTATAAATCAAACAAAAATCAAATGTGAAACTGTAGAAATATCAAAATGGCCTAAACTTATTCAAAATAATGTTCCATCAAAACTGAAACCTAAAAATGACGGTCACGATTTAATTGTGACAACACATTGCATATATTGTGATTTAAATTTAATCCTTGATAAAATTGCCAATTTCAGAAAACTACAATTTTTTTTGAATAGACTACACTTATTATTAGATATACTATGATCTAATAATAATATAAGAATAACGTTATTAATACAATCATTTTCTTTAGGTCTGGACCAACTTCGAAAAAAAACTTTTTTTCTTACTTGTTTCATCTAAAACGGGGTTTTCATAATCTGGCACGACGTTGCAGTTCTTTTCCGATAACTTGCTGACTTTGCATTTCCCTTTCTTACTGCACTTACAAGTCCCGCATTTGCCTTTAAATTCAACATCATCATCTTCCTTGTAGATCTTCTTGTACGTACAGTCGCCTGCTATAAGTAATAAAAATATATACAGTCGCTTAGGATATTACTATGCGAGAACATCGTCGGTTCCCAAGCTCAATCACTACGTTTTGGGATAGGTCCGAAGCTTGATCAATGGCGTAGCGTCATATACGCATAAAATGCCATGGCGTACTCTCAAAGTTTAGAGAAAATCAAATCTTTTTATATTGAAATGCCCCACAGTTTAACTGTTTAAAAATACTGGATATTCTGAAAAAATGGCCAATAATTTACATTTTATCTTTGTGTTTGTTTCATTTCCCGTATCCACACAGTTTTTGAACATACTTAGCCTATTCTAACTTAAGATGACACAAAATGCACGTTTTCAATATTAATATTAGGCTGGTGCATGGCCTAACAGCCTTTTCATAAATTCAAGTTTGTATTTCGCGTGATTCTGGAGAAATTGTAATTTTTCTGTAAACCTGAAACATAAGAGTAAAATATGTATAGCATAGTTATCGTTAAGATAACAACCACCTCGATAGATGCATCCTTCCATCTGACAAATGGCTCTTTGTCGACAGTGAAAGTCGCAACGTGGAATGATGAATGATGACCTCCAATTAATTCCGGGGTTTTATACTTATCAAAGCTTGATAAAAAGAAGTCTAAAATTAAAAAATGTCTACCTTGTGCCTGACTGATGTAGCAAATAGATACCGCTAAGATAACAAACCACGTCAATAGATGCATCCTTCCTTCTGACAAATGACTCTTACTGGTGAAAGTAGCCACGTCGAATGATGAATGATGACCTCCAATAATTCCTGGGTTTTATACCTATGTCATAGTGGCTACATTCGAAACCTCATGTATGATTTTCATTGTATCTGATAATAGCCTTGCTAGAAACACAATAGAGATGTCTGGTTCCCGGGGTCTGGTTATACTTGCATAATGTCAATGACGTGACTAAAACGTCTCACAACTTCCAACAACGTATGATTTGGCACGCAGTTAACATATAGGCCTACTCCTGGATGACATTTCAGAATAATAGTTCCTTTTTAGTTTGGACATGCTTCAGAGCCATTGGACTTTCCTCATATTTTCCATTAAAGAAGATTGCACTATACCTGGTTGTGAGTGATGCGTAGCCTATGGTCATCCCAATCCTTAATTTCTTGCAAGATGCCTGAAGATGCAAAAGTTCAATCAATGAAAGTTTATACAGGATCTGAACTGAACTGACAATGGCGAAATTGTTCAAATACGAGACATTTTGAATTTTGGTAAAAAATAAAAAAGGGAAATGTTGTATTTGTGTAAGATTATCTTTGTATATCTGAATCTGAATTACATTGAATAACGCACTGGCGGATTAGGGGGGGGGGCCTGGGGGCCCGGGCCCCCCCCCCTTGGGTGGGCCCAGAAAAAAAAATTGGGCCCAAAAAAAATTTTGGGCCAAAAAAGGCCTTATGGCCCCCAAAAAGTCGGCCTTTTTGGTCATTACTGGGCCTATTAAGGCCTTATTTTTTAAATTCAGGCCAAATTTTGAAGAAAATGGGCCTCAAAATTTCAAAATTTGGGCCCACTTTTGCGTTTTAGGGGCCCAAAATTTTTTTCCGCGCAAGCGCGGACGTTTTTTATCTGACCTGAAATTTGGGCCCCCCCCCTTGTTGGTTCCCAGATCCGCCCCTGCAACGTGCTCTAGTGGTGATGGGTTTTGTAATGATATTGCCGAAATTGGAAAATAAAAGAAAGATCGACACCCGAACAGTCTCTAAGTTACTGTCTATTTTGCCTCAAACTAGGTACAACAAGGATGAACCTGAAAACAACAGGGCGGTATATAGAACTTTCTTCATCACTTCCTGTGTGAAATCTTAAAGATGGCAGCTAGCCAACAGGAAGAGAGAGAGTATGGAGGTCAGGAAACGTTGATTGGAGAGGGTACGATTTCTGATAGAAAATTCAACAAATCTGCAAGATTTATTCTTTCATGACACCGTTTAACTGATGAATCCCTCGATGAATGGTATAGTCCCCGATCTGATTTCCAAAAGGGCTCTAGAAAAGGGGTTTTGTTGTCCGGTACTTTCCCACATAAAATGATTGTACCGTTTGAAAGAACAGACTTCCCTCTTAAAGAAAACACCTCTTCTATTGATGTAAACAGGGGCAAAAGGCACCAAAACGGGGTTGGACAAGGTGGCATTCTGAAGTCTCACTTTCGTGTCATCACGATTCCAGGTAAACCATAAGACGGATTTACTTCAAATTTTCACACATGTTACATGGTAAGAAGTTCTAGAGCTGATTAACTTTGCGGCGGCCATCTTGCATTCTGGCGGCCATCTTGGAATTTTTTTCAGATAAATATTGTCATCGCGATTCCACAAAAACCACATAACAGATGTACTTCAAATGTTCACACGTACATGTAACATGGTAAAAAATTCTAGACCTCATTATTTTTTCGGTGGCCATCTTGCATTTTGGCAGCCATCTTGGAAGTTTAAAGATAAATCTTGTCATCACGATTTCAGGAAAACCAAACAGATTTACTTCAAATTTTCACACATATTACATGGTAAGAAGTTCTAGAGCTAATTAACCTTTCGGTTGCCATCTTGCATTCTGGCGGCCATCTTGGAAGTTTTTTGGATAAATCTTGTCATTGTGATTCCAGGAAAACTACTTTACTGATTTTCTTGAAACTTTTACACATGTTACAAGGAAGGTTACATGCTACCTTTTATATTGATATAAACAGGGGCAAAAGGCAGTAAAGTGGGGTTACACAAGGTGGTATTCTAAGGAGAATGTTATCTATTTTTCTGTATTTTAAACCACATAATTTGACATAAATGCATATTTGGTGCATGATATCATGTTTTATATTGATAGAAACATGGGCAAGAGGCGCTGCAATGGGGTAACACATGGTGATATTCTAAAATACATATTTTTACTCTGTTTCTGTACTTTATACCACTTAAATGCATTTTGTGTATGACATCGATTGATTTTTAGAATAAATAACTACACTGTTGCTCATAAATATGGAATATTAGATTTGGCAGCTCAGAATTCAAATTTTGGAGTAAGAGAATATTTATTTGGAGTCGGTTCAGACATTTATTTTCTAGGCAAATTATAACCACATATTTCATCTACAAATCAACATTTTTTAGAGAAAAAATATTCACATTTAAATTTAGAAAATTGCTTTTATTTAAACAGGGGTAAGCTGAGAATTTTTGCATTTTCAAAACACCCCGATCCAAATCGTCATGTAAAACAGATCAAACAAAATAAACATCTGGTCATGAAGATTGAAGTGTCCTCTATCCAATTATAGCACTTATATGCGGTATGTCCTCTTTGTGCTGCAATCAGAGCATCAACCCTACGGGTCCAGCAGTGAATGAAACATCTGACCTTTCTAAGTGAAATAAGGCCCCATTCCTCAATTTGAGCAGTACGTAACGTGTCTAAATTTTGAGGTTGAGGTCCAAGTCACGCATCTCATTACCAAGGTCGTCCCACATTTGCTAGATGCATTAGCCTGATTGGCTGACTTTTGTGCCTATGGTAGCTGGTCCATATTGCCTGCCCTGATGTAATCCAACACTATATGCAACTAGCATATGCAACAGCATGATCATTCTGCAGTTGAATGTTGCCCCAAAACACTCTGTTCACATATGGTACTTGATGGACGTCCAAAAGGTCAATTTACTCTGAAATTATGCTTGGGAATCACCAAGGGGGTGCAACTTCTGTAGTACTGCTCCAAATAACCTCTGTAATACTGCTCCAAACATAAATAGGGTCACCTTCGTGGACTGCCACATCAGTAAGTGTCCTTATTGTCTCTTTCCTCTGGTCTACGACAGAAACGATAACACTTATCAACTTTGTGGAGGACACATCTTATTTCTTCACATGCTGTCATATGACACAAAAGATTAGGTGCAACGTTTTCGTGCTTTCCTGCCCATTGAAGGCACATTTCTTTGTTATGATCAGTCAGCTGTGGTTTCTTTAAAGGTCTCATGGCCTTGCAACCGTTCTAAAGAAATCACTGGTTGTCTATAGCTCTGGAACACAGGTTTTGAGGTGAGACAGCCATTCATCTCGTAGACTACTGGTTGACTTAAAGCGATTTTGATGACATTAATGCAGCAGGTGGTGGTCTTTTCCTACATTATTCTCCCTAGGGTTACTATTGCTGTGACCTGGAGTCATATTCCAATGCCTTTGGTACCACTGCAGAATTTTAGAGACTGTTCCTGACACACTCCTAGGGTCCTGGCAATGGCAGTTTGTTTCATGCCAGGGAGCGTCATACCTATGACCTGCCATGCTCTTTTTCGCTTATTATGCCCCATGCATGCCTTCTAAAAACTCTTCCAACTCTAAATTAAAGTTTTATAAAATGTGCACAATGGTTACAACTAAGATTTGGACACCTCTTTCAAGTTACCAATATCACGAGGTCATGGGGTCACCTGAGTGAATACAAGTTTAATCGACCATAAATATTTTAACTTTTCATACCAATCAGTTTTATATGCAAAACTGATGAGGGAATGAGAACACATTACAAATTTTCATCAAAATGTTATCATTTTGTAGAAATTCCATCAAACAGTTCGTATCTATAAAATATTCCATATTTATGAGCAACAGTGTACATTTCATCAAAAAGAAAAAAGATTATTGAAAATGTCAAACATTTCTTTGAAATCCATTATTGCACAGCGATTTTTGAGAGCGAAATGTATGCTAAATTGGCCTTGATCTGAGTATATAACGGAATTAAAGCTCATTTAAACGGAAATGTAAATGTGTGGAAAACCTTTCACTGTGCATCATGTCAACGAAATGTTCTTCATGCAGTTGAATTATCTTCTGGACAGGTGATCACACAGAAGGAGAGATGTTGCGAGTTCGAGACACATGTGCTCTTTGCGTTTAATAATCAACAAAAATCACTTAAACCTGCACTAAAACAGTGTGTCAGATCGATAGAAGTATAGGGTTTGGAAACTAATTGTACCAACAAAAAGAACTTAAAAAACACTGCTACAATATCAACATAAGCTTTCAATAGTAGTGACGATGCAGAACATGCAAAATGTCACCACACCTTGTTAAGTATACAGTACACATTAACTACTGAACAGTGTCAAGATAAACGTTCGAAGCTATTACAATATGTCACCCAATCACTAGTGGTGGTGACATAAAAATAATGTATAGAAAAATCTACTGAACCAAAATAAACTTTGTGATAGAAGAACTGATTGTTTACTCTATTTTATCGAAAAGCAAAAATAATTTCATGTTATATAAAATCAAATAAATTAATTATATTTTTTTCGTTGTGTTAGTTACACCAGTAATAATAAACCTGTTTATAAAGTGGTGTTAACTATACTATATAATTTAACAGTCATAAAAGTAATAATAAACCTGTTTATAAAGTGGTCTTAACAAGACTATAGAATTTAACAGTCATAAAACCTAAAAAAATATACCAGGAAGGGACCATTGTGAATGTAAATGTATAAAGTGTGAAAATTTGAAGCAAATCTGTAAAGTGGTTTTTCTGGAATCATGATGACAAGATTTATCTACAAACTTCCAAGATGGCCGCCAGAATGCAAGATGGCTATCGGAAAGTTAATCAGCTCTATATCTTCTTACCATGTAACATGTGTGAAAATTTGAAGTAAAACTGTTACGTGGTTTTCATGGAATTGTGATGACAAGATTTATCTAAAAACTTCCAAGATGGCCGACGGAATGCAACATGGCCATCGAAAAG
Source organism: Owenia fusiformis (assembly GCA_903813345.2). Lineage (NCBI taxonomy): Eukaryota > Metazoa > Annelida > Polychaeta > Sabellida > Oweniidae > Owenia > Owenia fusiformis. The sequence continues at coordinate 21,644,103 of CAIIXF020000002.1, read as the reverse complement.
TTAGTCAGCTCTAGAACTTCATACCATGTAACATATGTGAAAATTCGAAGTACAACTGTGAAGTGGTTTTTCTGGAATCGTGATTACAAGATTTGTCTATAAACCTTCCAAAATGGCTGCCAGAATGCAAGATGGCCACTGAAAAGTTAATCAGCTCTAGAACTTCATACCATGTAACATGTGTGAAAATTTGAAGTTAATCTGTTAGGTTGTTTTCCTGGAATCACGATGACAAGATTTATCCCAAAATATCCAAGATGGCCGCCAGAATGCAAGATGGCTGCCGAAAAGTTATTCACCTCTATATTTTCTTACCATGTAACATGTATGGAAATTTGAAGTAAATCCGTTTGGATTTCCTGAAATCGTGATGACAAGATTTATCTTAAAACTTCCAAGATGGCTGCCAGAATGCAAGATGGCCACCGAAAAAATAATGAGTCTAGGACTTTTTACCATGTAACATGTGTGATCATTTGAATTACATCTGTTATGTGGTTTTTGTGGAATCGCGATGACAATATTTATCTGAAAAAAATTCCAAGATGGCCGCCAGAATGCAAGATGGCCGCCGCAAAGTTAATCAGCTCTAGAACTTCTTACCATGTAACATGTGTGAAAATTTGAGGTAAATCCGTCGGATGGTTTACCTGGAATCGTGATGACATGAAAGTGAGACTTCAGAATGCCACCTTGTCTAACCCCGTTTTGGTGCCTTTCGCCCCTGTTTACATCAATAGAAGAGGTGTTTTCTTTAAGAGGGAAGTCTGTTCTTTCAAATGGTACAATCATTTTATGTGGGAAAGTACCGGACAACAAAACTTTTTTTCAGAGGGTCCAGATCAGGGACTAGTATACGCTGGTGGTGTGTGCATGGTGTGGCTGAAAAGTTAAGTTAATAAAACCTGCATTGCAACTGCCTACATGATTAGGAAAAATGTCAACCAGACGAACATCATTATCAGTGTATTGTTCCTTTATGTGAAGTCTATTATATTAAAACAATGACATCAAAAAATATCTGATCTCTATTAAAAAAACAAAGCATATCTGATATTAAAAAATATAATAAGTCCGAAACAATGAACGCGTTAACGCTAACCCTGTGTTCTACGTGCACGATTGCAGACATGAAACATGTTCAAAGATGGCTTCTGTTACACGTTAGAAACACTTGAGGCCCAGGAGAACTGTAATAAAAGATTTAAAAATTACATTTCTTGTGTTCTATCCATTATTTTCATGTTTTTCTTGTTTGTATGAGTATGTCCAAATGTCTGTCAAAATGACACTCGACATTATAAACAGCTATGTGTACTAGGTGACAATTTAAACACTTTTTTTTATTTATTGGCTTCAGGTATTTTACTCATAAAGACATTAAATGTATTTCATGCATTTTATTTTCAGTAAATATATTGAAGACAATATTAATTTTTTTATCTGAGACATTGACCTTATACTATGACCGATAGCCTTGCCCAAGTCGGTATTTTTTTACTAATCTGATCTTGAATTTCATAATAGAAATCAAGATATGTTATATGACCGAGTATTGTCTAGTATATGCTTGTGCGCTTGATGTTCCTGTATGGAATATGAGGCCTGTCGATCCAGCACCCTCCACAGTTGAACTCGTAGATCTTGTTGGTACACATGTGCCTCACGAAAACCTGAGGAAAATAAAGTATGAGCAAGTAAGACTGCAAGCCAACGATCTTTTGAGTTTTATACTATGGGTTAGAGCAATATCAGGTATATAATAGGAAGGGATAAATCACATATTTGGGATAGGGATGATATCGGGGATGATATTGGGATTAGAGGGATGATATCAGGGATGATATGGATATCAACCCGGGTATTATGTTTTTAAAAAAATTCAAATATTTTACCTTTTTCAAAACAGATTTTCATTTTTTCCCAAAATTTATTTTTTTCAAAAATTTTCATTTTTCAAACAAAACGTTTCTCACAGTCAACAGAGGATTTTAGGTAGATATTGCTTTTGATTGTGCTATAAGGTCATTACTCACCTGTCGGGATGACATGGGGAATATCCCTCGGATGATATCACTATCACTGTGTTCCCTCGGGAAATTTTGATATCATCTGGGGATATTCCCCATAGTCAAACCCTGTCCATAATTTTGCCGACCGAAAGTCCTCATCGGACATCATAAAAAACTTTGATTGCATTGTTTCAACCTGAATTTTGTTCCTCAATTACAATAATAGCTCGGAAATGTATGTCTTTAATACGTTTGTTAAACTATAAACTGGCTTTGACACAAATGCGTTCCAAATGGAGCTTTCGGCCGCCAATATTTTGGGGAGGAGTACAAAATGACATCACCACGTGCACAAAAAAGAGGTCATATAATGAGATTGAAGCTCACATCCTATCTGGAAGACCCATCTGACGTTATAGAACTTAATTGAAAAAAACTTTGAAGGTGAAAGATACTTTTATGAGACATAATTATGCGTCTGGCGACCATATTTCCCCGAAATCGAGAAATATCTACTACCGTTGAAGAAAATCTACGGTAGTCTCGAAGTGTCGCCGTGGGAATTATAACCCGGAGACGGAAATAAAACTTTCATTCCTGTGTCTGCCATGGTATATGTCGAACACCTACTGTCGCCCTTGGGGCCGTGCGAAATACATACAACGTATACTTATACAATATATTTCGCGGATAATTGTCGCATAATGTAGTATGTTTAGAAAGGTAGAAAGGAAGTCGTATTACTCACGGTTGCTATTTGCCAGCCATTTGTCCCAGAGACGTGTTCAATTCTTATATATGAAACAGGTTCGTCATTCAGAGCCTCAACAGATAAGTACCTATCCCATCTAGAGTAAAAGAACAAAAGGCGCATGAAGTAACTGAAGTGGGCTTCGAGAAAATATAAAACATATGTAAGCGATTTTACAACACAAATTCGTGGAACAAATGACGAATAAAATATATAAGTATTTAGTGTTTTAAAATAGTGTGGTTTGTATTTGTATTGTCTAAGGCTTTTTAAGTAAATCTGGTAACGAGGATGTCCTCAAATGAAGAAACATCCTTACTCTTTTCTTCCCCGATTTTTTCCCGGATTATTTAAAACGCTGTATTCCGTCCATTCAGACCCAGCATACATCTTGATCTTGAATTGGTCAGTGGTACCAGCATAACGTCCATCTGCAGTAAGTGTCGTGACTTCGTAGCCACTGTGTTCCGCGTCGCATTCGATTGCTCCTGTTGGAAAGCGTTCACTTCCTGGGAGGACGTACACGTTCCCAGCTCTTCCTATTGGTGTCTCGGGTTCCGGTCCTTCGTCATCGGTGTTTTGCTCAAACGCCTCTGAAAGTGAAGTTGAAATCACCGAGGAGACAACATCACGCGGTACTAACTTCGACCGTTAATTTGAATTTTTGACCTACCGGATGTTTGAAAATCAAGGATTACGAGTCTCATACTGCACCGTTTTTCTTCAAACTTGTTCCATTCAAAGCATAACAAAAATCCCTTTCTGTTGGTACATTATTTTTGTAAACAGAGTCCCTACTTCCAGCGGCATTTGGTCCCCAGCTGAAAGAAGGCCTTCTAACAGCTGGGGACCAAAACGCTGCTAGAACGAGGAACCTTTTACAATAAAGTAATGCACCGACAGAAAACCAATTTTGTGAAGAAAAACGGTGCAGTATGAGACTCGCAATCCTTGATTTTCGAGCATCTGGTAGGTCAAAAATTCAAATTAACGGTCGAAGTTAGTACATTGTAAATACTATTTCCTAGGATGAAGAAATCTAAAAGCAAATGTAATATTACAAATGGTTCCAAATGATAAGATCATTCAGGTTTACCTTCTTCTAAGGCCACTGTATCGTGGCTTTCCAGATATATCGTGGCTTTCCAGATATATTCCTGCATGAACAACTGGTCATATCGTAATCGTAAGATTTGAAGGTAGTTTAGAAAATACATCACCAAGAAAATGCATTTTCTAAAATTTTGGGGCTCCCAGAGGATAAATTTAAATTATGAATTTTACTTTTAGATTTTTATGAAACAAATTGCCTTCATCATTATGTATGTTGTAATATTATACATTAATTAATAAGAGGTACTAAAGTATTACTACTACACATTTAATTTTTAAATGTTATTATCGAATTCAAATATAAATCATCTATTTTAACTGAGCCAAGTATTGGATGATTGGAGGCAGTATTGATCAAATTTGCAAAGGGTTAATTTTATTCTCACCTGTCTCAACAAAACAGGAATATCCCAGAATTCATACAGTCATACTTCTCTTATGTAAACTATATCATTGATTGGCCAAGGGTTCATCTATAATCCTGGGAAATGACCTCTTCTGGACGAAAAGCGTGGGAACATCTGATATGACCAGTTCCCATAACAGTGTGTCACCTCACTGTATGTACAGTGATCGCCTACTATTAAAAGTGCGTGATCAAAGACTCGACAAGATGCGCAAAATTCGAAATGTCGGAGGAAAGGTATGTTTGTTTCTCTTTTCTTTACCACCTTAATGACATTTTACCTACAGATGGTATTCCATATGCTGTATAAGAGACTCAAGATTCATTTGGTAACAGGATTCGGTGATTGGTTCAACCGAAATACCTGAACTGAGTTAATAAATGAAGCAAAATCAAAAAACCCGCCGAATGAAAATGTATATTTCACCAAATTTTCTGTTTTTAGATTACCAAAACCACAAAACCAACATGCTTATGGTTAATATACATAATACTTAACATTACATGCATATCAGACGTTCCAACTCCCCTTCAGTATCGAGTAAGAAGGATGTTATGAAAACAATTTATGATCAGCCAAGTGGGTGATTTTACCATGTGGATTCTAATGATATGTTCTTTGCATTTCAGAGTGGTTGGGGTTACATGATTTTACTGTCCTTCATTACGAACTCCTAAATTTCAAAGCATTATAAACCACCTTGTAGAACATCATGAAGAAGAAGAGATGAAGATGAGAAAGATTACTGAAAATAGAGGCAAATCTAGAATGATAACAAGAAATTTCTCTGGAATAATACCAAATGAGGTGAAATCAATAAATAAACACATACTTGTAGAAAGTGATGAATTCATGACAATTGCAGTGATTGACAATAATCGAATGAAATCATCCAGAATCTCTGATTCAACAACTGCTACAAAATCAAATAAAATTACCAATGAAATTGCAATAGAACGAGAATATCAATTAGTAATGAAATGACAATAAATGATTCTGAAATTACAATAGACTCTCATTCTCCAATAGTGTCCACCAGTTAATCTGAGATGATACCCCTCTGAGCAAAGCCTAAACTGGAACTTTTACTCGGTCCCATCGATCCACATAACTCTGTCATTAGAGATAATAGCATGGTATTTATTTCACATTTTGTAGAGTTTCTCTAAAAACGCTCACTGGTCGTTTATTTTGCATTCGATTACATACAATTCTAAAATTCTCAAGCTAATCACTTATAGACCTTAGTTGAAAATTGATCAATAAATCTTCTGAATATTGAATACCTTAGAGGAGTTTTCCCTTATACCTGTCATTTATATATGACCCAAGTTAGCCACCTCGTGGTGAAACTGGGAACTGACTACTGGCATCTACTGAAGGTTATTACGTCATTACATTACTTATTGATACCTTGCTGCAAAAGAATGATTTAACTCCCCAATGAAATAGATAATGTACAATTCAGATTTTATATTTTATTACAATTACAATTACATTACAATTCGACAATCATCTTGGATGCCAAGGTGTATAGTTCTCATACCTTGGGATCAGAGGCGTAAAATAAATGGACTAAAATGGAACTTAAAAAACGGTTCCACTTGTAAGGTGTTACGCTTCAAGAGGTGTTTCACTTAGCAGGTTCTAGAGGTTCAGTGTATATATCATTTAATGGTAATGTATTCAAATCTAGGCAGAAAAACAAAATGAACACACACACAGTGAACATTTAATTGACTGAATCAGTTTGGACATACATTTTGCGAGATCCCCATTTTCTTCTCTTGAAAAGCATATAGATATGGGTGTATGGTTTGCTGAAACTCACGCTATTGGCTGATCCATTCGTTTCTGTGTTAAAATATTTATTCCATGTTATAGAAGGGGAAACGTGAATTTCATCATGGTCAAATGGAAGTCCAAGCCCCTACCTAAGTATAAAAAATTAAAGAGAGTAAAAATGTTCTATTGTTTTTGATATTTTCAAGCTTTTTAAATAAAATAACACATATTGTATCGCATTTATATCTTTAAATTGTAAAATCAATAACATATACGAAAAATGGTCAAACTAATATATATTTCTCAAAGCATATGGGTGTTCTTGTGCCTACAAAACCTAATTGAAGCACCAGTAGCCTGTAATATAAACACAAATAAATCTTTTAAAAGTAACCGTTACAAAATATTTGAATTTTGCGCATCTTGTCGAGTCTTTGATCACGCACTTTTAATAGTAGGCGATCACTGTATATACAGTGCATCTGTCATTTCTCTGGAATGATGTACACTTTCCTCCAAAAGATTGAAAACAATTGTAGTAGAGTAAAACCTGTATATCTGAACACTTGACTAATCCAAACACCTCCCAATTTGAACATTTTTTGGTCCCGTTTTTTCTCCCATTGACTCAAATGTTTAAAAAACTTGAAATATGAACATCTCCCAATTTTGACAGTGAACAGTCATGTTTGAAAATTAACTTATCTAATTTGAACACATAAAATATCACATGTTCCATAAATTGATCAAATATTTGAAAAAAACTTGAACGATCTCACTCATGGTGGGGCTTTCTAGGATGACTAAATTCATTTGAATCAGATTTTCATGTCACTCTAATGCCAAAGCTAAGTAGTCAAAAGAACTATAATATTTATTGAGAATTTGTTTCTATTTCTTCAAAAACCCAAATCTTGCAAATGCAAAACCTCAAAATGTGAACACCTCCTAATCCGAACGCTCTGAGCTGGTCCCTTGGATTAGACAGATTTTACTGTAGGTACAATCCCCTCTAAAAGTTACTGAAATCACTGGCTGGGAATTGGTGTTCGCTTACACACAGGTGTTCAATAGAGTATACTCATATGTTCGCTGGGCACAGTATTTCACTAAAGAGATGTTCATTATGACAGTTTTACTGTACTGGGAATTGGTGTTCACTATACACAGGTGTTCAATAGAGTTGACGCATGTTTTCACTGGGCACAGATCTTCACTAAAGAGGTGTTCATTAGGATATTTTTACTGTACTGAACTCACTGGCTGGGACGGAATCGGTGTTCACTATAATATACACAGGTGTTCAATAGAGTAGAGGCATGTCACTGGGCACAGATCTTCACTAAAGAGGTGTTCACTATGACAGTTTTACTGTACTGAAATCAATCACTGGGAATTCACTATATACAAAATTGAAATCTGTGTATCATGCCACCCCTGCAAAATAATTGACTTGCCCACTTGGTCTCTTGGATCCACTTGCAAAATATATATAGTAGATGTGAATATTTTCGAAACAAATGAGTGATATATACACATATTTTGTACCAAATGCGTGACATAAACGGCAATCGCGTGCAAAGACCGAACGGAATGCGTTCGCTTTTTTCGCCATTCGGTATTTTACCGTGTTGGCCAGGGGGGAGATCCCGGGGGGGGGGGGAGATTCCCCAAAGATGCCCTATCATATTAGCACGTTCGAAAACAAATTTTATAAACAGGCCTCAATTTGCCGTTGAAATGGATCTCCAAATTTTCACTGTAGTTTTATGAGTATTCTTTACAAGTATGGATCGAGTAACTTCAATAGTATTACCGTAGGTTTGAAATGACGATGTTGAACTGATGTAAACGCCATTCCCACGATTTCAAATTTAACTCTGCGCATGCGCAGCACTGAGAGAGCATGTGCCCATGATTGTTCACGTGATCGAATCCTGCAATTTGATTGGAGATGAAAAAAGCACTTGGTGAAAAATGTGTATACCCTCTGGGAGCCACCAGCATGCATTTTCTTGGTGTTGTATTCTCTAAACTACCAGATTTGAAATCATATGTCCGCCATTTTTCCACATCACAATTTGAATTGCGAGTTTTTGTCTTATTACCTCACCAAAAATTCCAAAACACACATAAAGTGATCAGTGTATTAGTTCACATCTTCTGGATCGCTAACTTTAAAGCCAGTTACTAATGTCAGACGTTAACGACATTTCGTCCAGTTTTCGAACATCGCCATTTTTCTTGGAGCCATTTTGTTTTAATTTTAGACGAAATCCTGATGAAATCATGTCATATCTCATCAAGGAGCCGAGTCGGGTCGGTTTTGATTAATGATTTATTTATCTGGCGATTTTTAAAATATTCAATAAATTTATGACACGGCGGCCAGCTTTTTTCAAATGGAGTTCACAGTATTCCAGATGCAGGGGTGGATCTGGGAAGCAACAAGGGGGGGGGGGGGGCAAATTTCAGGTCAGAGAAAAAAACGCAAAAGTGGGCCCAAATTTTGAGGCCCATTTTCTTCAAAATTTGGCCTGAAATTAAAAAATAAGGCCTGAAAAGGCCCAATTATGACCAAAAAGGCCCACTTTTTGGGGCCTTAAGGCCTTTTTTGGGCCCAATTTTTTTTCTGGGCCCACCCAAGGGGGGGGGGGGCCCGGGCCCCCAGGCCCCCCCCCCCCCTAATCCACCAGTGATGATGAAATCCCCTCTAGCCAAGTATTGGCTAGAGACTCGAGTAAATTCAGGTGGTGGATAGTATACACAACCAAGTACCCCTTATGGATGTATGATGTAATTGAATATATAATTCATCACCCACCATTGTGCTCGGGAAACGGGTTGGCGAACATTGGGTCTTCAGTAGTCGTCTGTGAATTTATTTTCAGTTTGCATTTTGAGCGTCTCGAAGTCTTAATTTTGCATTTTCCTTTCGAGTTACATTTGCACGACTGGCACCCGTCGGCTGACTTCCATTTCATTCCAATGGTTAGTACACGTCCGTCCACTTTACAAACCGTCGTTTCTTTTCCTGAAATATCACACTACTTAATAATGACACAAGCACGGGGAGTAAGATGCCCCTCTTTAATATACTCTATAATTAGGAATAAAGACCGAGATTCTATGATTTATGGCGCAATATATGACGAAAAGGAGCACGTAGGTTATCGCAAACAATTTCAAACGATTCTAACTTGAATTATGAATATTTTCTGATCATGAACATGGGTGTATCTTTTAGATCCATTCGTTATCTTCAAGAAAAGTAAATATAATGATAATGTAGTTAATCAGACCATTGAAGGGGCAATGCACCAAGCAACATACTTTTTCAAAAATGTTGACCTAATTTTCACCAAAAGTGCAACCTTTTATTATATTGTTGAATGCATAATTAGACTGTGCTTTGAGACATGTTTGATTTCCTAAAAGATTGCTCCAGGGACTTTAAAGATATTAAATTTGGATGACCAAAATGAACTGAAACCAATGGATAGCATGAGATTTTTCAATGGAGAAATAACATGGGGAACACTTACCTTAAAGCAATTAAGTTTTTCTTTCAAGAACTAGTTGATACATCAAAATAAAGAATAGTAATGCATTAAACATTGTAAAAAATGATTGCATTTTTGGTGACAATGGGGTCAACATCTTTGAAAAAGTGTGTTGATGGGTTGATTGCTAGTTAAATATCTCCGAGTTTGTTTGACTTTATTATTACTGTATATAGTTTTCTTTGAGATAATGAATTGATCTAAAAGACAAACCTGTCTTAATTGTCAGAAAATAGTCATAATCCAAGATTTAACCTTCCGAAATTGTTTGCGATAACCTACGTGCTCCTTTATAAACGGAGATGATCTTACCAAATGACGTATGAAAGACATTGCATATGACAACAGCAGTGATTAACACCCATGTCACAAAATACATTTCTTTTGTGAGCGAAAGTATTGCTCTCAAGAATCCAAATCAAGCCCTTCCTTATTATCAGCGTCAACCTGTGAATCCGCCGTCAATGTTCAGACTTATCCACAATGATGAAGTTCCGTGTTGATAACCTCTTAAATGTACTGTTCTGCAGTAACAATCTGAGGTATTTTGCGATCTCAATCATGAACCACTTCAACCATATTTACATTTATATACAAATGTAAGACAATTGACAATGTGACTAACTAAAATAGCCATTGTAACCATTGAAAAACAACGAACAACACAAAACAAATTAATACATTAACACAATTAATTCAAGTTCATAGTCGTGCAGTCTTTGTAATAACAATTGAATAGTTTCACTTACTTCAATTGAACCCATCACGATGATTGAAAATCAGTCACGACGAGAACATTAATTATTCAATGTGATAATGAAATAGCCTATATATTCTTAAAAGGACCGTGAGTTGTTTGTAAAATGAATCGATTGTGTTTTTCATCTAAAAAACATCTATACACTTTAAAAACATTTTATTGACTATAAGATTGCGCCATATAATCCCAAAAAATATTTCTCATTTTCAAGCATTATCTATGGATTAACATCCAGGTATTTTTATTTTTAAAACTTTAGAGGGCTGGGAATCATTGATTTCGAATGCTTTTGAATAATATAAATGCTGTTTTAAAATAGCTTTTTGGTTCATATCACAACCCAATAAGCTGTGTATTAATTACTTTTTTCTATCTCTATGAATCTGTTTGGAAATATACCATTTGATTACAATGGGAAATTCCTCAAGAAGAGGAAGGAATTCAAAAAATCGGGTTTGTGTAAAAAACTGGGTAACCGGGTAACCGGGTGACCGGGTACTTAACGTTCCTAGCAGGGTTAGGATTTTTTTTATAACGTTGGATCTGAACGATACATGTACGTTATTTTCGACGTCACGTTTTGAGGTTATTTCACATCGTAAGAACGTTTTGACAACGTTAACTTTTAACGTTAAAATAACGTCGGTAATGAACCGATTTAGTGAGAACATATTGACGTCTTTGTAACGTTTCCTTAACTCACAAATATTTTGAAGCCATTTCCACAATGTTGAAATTCAACCATCCATCAACGTTTTGCTGAATATTTAAATAACGTCAGATCAATACAGTCCATGAACGTCATTATTGCCATCACGTTTTGAGGTTAAAAAACGTTTCGACAAAGTTAAATTTTAACATTAACAATATGTCGGAAATGAACCGACTTAGTGAGAACACAAAGTTTTTGTCATGTTTTTTTCCACCAACAAATATTTTGATATTAAAAGCCTGTTTTGACAACGTTGAATTTTAACGTTTGAGTTACGTCACATATGGACCAATGAAGTAAAAAATCAAACGTTCCTGTTTGTTATGTTTCCACACTAACGAACTTTACGGACACGTTACGACAACGTTCTTTTTATACCATCAATAGATGTCTCATGTTTACGTTACCTCGATGTGTAAAGAACGAAAATGTGCAACGTCTTCTAGGAACTTATATGCTACTTATGAACAACGTGACATGGACGTCACTGTTTGCTGGATCGATTATTTTAAAAAGTGCTGTGTCTCGTATAGGGTAAAAATATCGAACAGCAGTGCACTCGATAGGTCAGGTCAATTCGCTACTATATATCGGGGGGAAATGTGGAACTTTGAAAGTTGGTAACCCTGCTAGGAACGTTAGGTACCCGGTCGACCGTGTACCCGGTTACCCGGTCACCCGGTTTTTTACACAAACCCGAAAAAATCTTGTGAAAGTGTGACAGGTATTCAACGAAAGTACTGGGGTGAAATATTTGTTTTATCATATCACTGTCTGTCACTGTCTGTTGATTCCACAGCATTTGACATCATGGATGGCTCTGCAGTGATCCCTGTCTAGTCTTGATTCCTCATTTCACAAAAACTGTTTTTGCTGGACCGGCACCGATCTTGATGATGTAATGTAATATGATCGTTTCAAATATTGCCCTGTGTGCGCATAAAACATTGATTATTCATGATACCATTCGAATGTTATACCATTACTGTATTCTAATAAGCAGGGGTTCAAAATAACCATGGCAATGTTATTATTAAATATTACCCGGGGAATATTATAGGCTACGGTTATCGCAATCGCCTAGCATTTCGTGCAGTGCAATCGTGATTTTATCATCACGGTCATACCAGGTCTGACGCTGCAGCATATCCAACAATCAAGCGGTTTCGGACATCTTGTTTTTAGATAATTTTCCCAGACCAAGCCCTTTTGCATGGTAATCATTGTAAGTATATTCATTTGATTATTTTCAGAAGCATGCCAAAACTTTATATTACATTATTTTGTAGTACTTTTCTAAAATTACCAACAGAAGTCACTAGAAATTGAAGTACAACATTGAAATTTATACTTCCGGTGAAATAGGCCATTCCTTTGTTAGTCATATAAATCCGACCATCGTATGCTTTATTTGTCATTATTTTTTGATAATTTGGATATTTATTTTTTGTTATTTTCTTGCATACTAGGGTCGTACACACTTCCCGGTTGTAAATTGAGGGAAATGCTTTCCTGGCCTGTTTAGGCAACCAAAATCACACAAATTATGTATTAGAATATGCTCTTCATCGATAATGTATTTAATCCTACCTTACACACGTCAAACGCTTGATAATTGAAGAAGTATAAGAATTTTTCTGGAAACAATTTTTTTCCCCATGTGTAGATGCATTTTGGGTAATGATTGTGTAAAAGTAAAACTCTAGGTGAAGCGAAAAACGAAATTACAATAAACAACAGCAGCCATATTGAGATCGAGATTTCAACTCGAAAGTTTATCATCGTCTTATGACAATTGAATCGCCTTCTCAGACACCAAGGAGGGTGAAGAAACCGAAAACAGATATGTTGGTAATAAATAATTATGATTTCGTTTTGGTTGCATGGTTTCACATTTAGACAGTATTCAGTGACCTTGAGTGACCTTGAGAACCATATTGGAAATTGGTTCAAACATATACGAAAATGATTACATTTCTTCAATTATCAAGTATTTCCTGTGTTTAAGGTAAGAGTTAATACATTCTAGTTGAAGCATTGGATCCATTATCTTATCTGTGTAACTTTTGTTGAGCATAGAGGGCAGAAAAGCATTTACCGCAATATACAGGGCTTAATATCCTCGACGCAAATGTTGAAAACAAAAATAAAAAACAAATATCCAAATCGTCAAAAAGAAACGTGAAACAACAACATTAAGTCGAGTTCACTTGACTATTCCTTTGTCGTCAACATGAAGACGATGAACATCTTGGCTAGCCACAAAAGCACTACTGTACCTATACTACGGGTGGAAATATCAGATTACATGAGAGAACTCTCCATTATTCGCTGGTTATTCAAATTGCTGTTGATTATCAATCATGGAGATAGGTGCATTCATGCACCCTCTGGGTCTCTGAGGATCGTGTTGGACCCAGGGGTGCATAACGTGCAATGTAAATTTATCAAATTTAAGAAATGCTGAAAAGTCCGGATCTGATGTTTTTGACTTTTCTCCAAAGATCTTACCTCGATCTTGAAAATTCTTTCACCACTGGATAGCGGGACCAAAAATCTTCAAAATGAACCCATAAATGTTTCGCTTTATTACAGTAATTATGTGTAATCGTTGCAGATAAGACGAAATTACATTTCCGACCGGTCTTCTTGACATTTTCGCTGACCTAATTTCAAGTGCGCATGCGTTGCATAAATCAGTGAGATGATCACGTGACGTAATTTGATGATCACGTAACGTAATGTTTTCCAATAACCAGTTGGTAAAACTGCTATAGTGGATTCTTGATTCAATATGTTTGTTATCACTTGTAACTGTTCTGGCTTCAAATCAAATCCAAACTTTGGTTTTTATGTTATGCGAATAGAGATCATTGATTTCTTCCATCGAATACATGATGGTCGAATGAATGATATAAACTCTGTATAGTAACATAGATGGCAGCAATATTCAATGGCTACTCTCGTCAAATCTCGTGAGAACTGAAGCCGCCATAAAGATTTTGTGAACATTAGCGATAAACGGCGATTTTGCTACAAAATTAGCACAATTCAACCTTCTACAACCACAAATATATGGTAATCTTTTGTATAAATCATCAATGTATCCATTTTGTTTATATTTCTCTGTAAATGACGCAGAGATTTAAGCAGAAGATTAAACTAAAGTGAACCGTCAAAAATAATCAAGAAAAACTTAGATTGGCATGAATTTACAAGGATAAACACCGCCTCTAATGCAAGTCCATACGACAATCCAACGCATTAGAGGCGGTGTTCACCGTCTATCATGGAGACAGAGGACTCAAAGTCAAAGGACTGTCTGAATGCTCGGACCTCAGCCAGATTACCTCTTCTTCAGTGGTGTCTAGGCTCAATAAATATACTCAAGGACAAGACACAAAATCTTCGGAAAATTCACATTTCCTTGATTTTGGAGTCAGTTTATCAATAAATATCACGTGTCATACCTCAAACGATGCGTACTGTTGTTAGCTTCATCTCCAATCACTAAAGCCACACATTCAAGAAAGCTTATCGCATCCTACGACCCCTTTAGATTGTGGTCGTAGGCCTGTTTCATTCGTAAGCCTGTCTTTCTACAATGTCGGAGAATGAACTACGCATTGCGCTATTAAATAACCTTATCGCATCCTACGACCCCTTTAGATTGTGGTCGTAGGCCCGATTCATTAGTAAGCCTGTGTCTCTACAATGTCGGAGAATGAACTATGCATTGCACACATAAATGACCTACCTCGATGCATTCCTGAGTATTTTAGAATTCTTTTCATATAGTTGAATCGCAAATTGTATAGGTTTATCGGCAGAACGAAGATATTTTCGTTTTTGATAGCAATATTTGCGTGTGGGTTCAACCGTCAAATTCCTCCATTCAGTTCCCGGCATGCACCAGTCATAAGGGAAATCCCTGGGGGATTCCCCTTCCGACATTTTGAAAATTGCTGAGATATTTCCGATGTAAAAACTAAAATCTCTTCGTTCTGACGATAAACCCATACAATTGGCGATCTAACAACATAAAAAGAATTTTAAAATACTCTGGAATGTATCGAGGTAGGTCATTTAATAGCGCAATACGTAGTTCATTCTCCGACATTGTAGAAAGACAGGCTTACGAATGAAACGGGCCTACGACCACAATCTAAAGGGGTCGTAGGATGCGATAAAAATAACCTACCTCGATCAGCGTTTTCAATAGGGACTATGAAAAGTGAGTCCCGGGGACCCAGTGTTATAAAAATTTGGGGTCCCTCCCAAAAAAAGTGGGTCCCAATTGAAAAATGAGAAACACTAAACATGTATTCTTTATGTTGCTTTATCATGTTTATATTGCATGTATTTAGACCCTGGGGTCAGATTGTACAAGTGTAAATGATGAATAAGTAACGTTTATACACAAGGCGTTACAGAATGTCACATCCAAGGCCATTTGAAAGTCTTTGCACCCATTTCGGCTGGTGAAAATGTTCCTCTTTCCAGCCCTGATGCATAAACTGCACTGCATTCCTTGGCCTGCAACATACTGCAGCCAGGGGTATGTGTTTTCACATTCTGGGAGGTACCTCTTAACTTTAGGAGGGCGTGGCATGATAATACCCTTTACCTCGTGACTTTATGATTCAATTAATAATACTCAGATTCTATCCTAAAATTAAAAATTATTTGCAAAAACATTAATTATATAGACCCAATTGACCCAATTCATGCAAGCGATGCGAACTCTAAAGACATGAAAGAGGGGCCTGAGCCTCCCCACAGAAATTTTCTATATTTATACCTTCAAAATTGAGCAATCTAAGCATTTCCAGGAAGTCTTTCAACAGCTTGCCTTGATGCATTTCTAAATTTCAATTTTAATATTCTCACATTTTGTATATCCTAAATAATCATCATATTTAATCCCATGTCAAATTCTAAACCCCAGTCAATGCAATTCAATGTAATCACAGCTGTATATCTGAATATAGATGGCACGTGTGTAGACTGATTTCTAAAAGCAAAAAACTAACTATAAAATCCAAAAGATGGCAGTGTTTATATCACTTCTCACATTGAAATCTTTTTGCAAAGCCGGCCACATTTTGACCAAAATGTACCGGTTTTATCATATTGTTTCAGCAAAATAAGTATTATTAAGGTAAGTTATACTATATTTTTTAAGTTTAAGTTGTATAAGCTTGATTTATTGGGTTAAACTTGGAGAAAATGCCGTTTGACCTAAAATAATTTACTTTCTATTTTTTTCATTCGACAATTTTATTTCTGATATGTTTTCGCCAATTAAGCACATGCTATCTATTGCAAGACTAACGCCTGGTGTAACCGTCACCATGTTATTCGGTGTTTTTTAAGTAGCGCAAGGATCCTGCCATGACCGTGGCAGTATTATTTTGTAAGCCTGGTATAACCGTGACAATGCTGTATTATATTGCAAGGCCTGTCATGACCGTGAGTGTTATCGTGGAAGCATGGCGCGGCCGTAGCATTTACGTTTAATTTAAGAATTTTTTATTGTTGTTTGTTAAGTGATTTGTTTACTATCCACTTTGAAATAAATTGTTTATTAGCGTGACACAAATAACTTGTCTTATTCTGTGTAAATGATTAATTATTTTAGAATAAGCGGAAATAATGTGAATATAATGTCTAGTAGTAATTTTGATATTAACATAATTAAGGTAGTTAAACACCTACATCACCACTCTCATACCTGAACTTGCAATACTACATTACACTGCCACGGCGGTCATACCAAGCCTTGCAATACTATATTACATTGTCACGGTCATGCCAGGCCTTGCAGTACTATATTACATTGTCACTGTCATGCCAGGCCTTGCAGTACTATATTACATAGTCACGGTCATGGCAGACCTTGCAATACTATATTACCTTGTCACGGTCATGCCAGGCCTTGCAGTACTATATTACATTGTCACAGTCATGGCAGACCTTGCAATACTATATTACCTTGTCACGGTCATGCCAGGCCTTGCAGTACTATATTACATTGTCACAGTCATGGCAGACCTTGCAATACTATATTACCTTGTCACGGTCATGCCAGGCTTTGCAATACACAGTGTCACGGTTATAGCAGTAGTCCTAATCATAAATTTCTACATCACCACTTTCATACCTGAACTTGCAATACTACATTACACTGCCACGGCGGTCATACCAAGCCTTGCAATACTATATTACATTGTCACGGTCATGCCAGGCCTTGCAGTACTATATTACATTGTCACTGTCATGCCAGGCCTTGCAGTACTATATTACATAGTCACGGTCATGGCAGACCTTGCAATACTATATTACCTTGTCACGGTCATGCCAGGCCTTGCAGTACTATATTACATTGTCACAGTCATGGCAGACCTTGCAATACTATATTACCTTGTCACGGTCATGCCAGGCCTTGCAGTACTATATTACATTGTCACAGTCATGGCAGACCTTGCAATACTATATTACCTTGTCACGGTCATGCCAGGCTTTGCAATACACAGTGTCACGGTTATAGCAGTAGTCCTAATCATAAATTTCTACATCACCACTTTCATACCTGAACTTGCAATACTACATTACACTGCCACGGCGGTCATACCAAGCCTTGTAATACTATATTACATTGTCACAGTCATGGCAGGCCTTGCAGTACTATATGACATTGTCACGGTCATGCCCGGCTTTGCTATAAACATTGTCACGGTTATAGCAGTCCTAATCATAAATTATTGCAAGGCCTGTCATGACCGTGGTAATGTTAAAGCCTAATATGACCGTGACAATGCTTATAAGGCCTGCCATGACCGTGGTAATGTTAAAGCCCCGTATGACCGTGACAATAGTTGCAAGGCCTCTCATGACCGTGGTTGTATTTAAAGAGCATGAGAACACTGTAATGACAATTTTTCTTCGTGTTTAACTACCTTAAATATGTAAATAAAGACTACTAAAAATGTGTATTAATTTCACAACGAAAACCTAATTTTTACTCATAAATGATTTGCGAACAAACTATATCTCTACTCTCATTCAAAAGAGCTTCGATTCGAAAGCATATACTTTCTATAATGATCAATTAATAAGATTTATTCATAAAAAATACCAACAGCAACGGGTCATTAATGTCATATAAAGGTTGCGGTCGCGCCAGGCTTACACGATTACACTACCACGGTCATGGCAGGCATTTTAATATAATACAGCATTGTCGCGGTTATACCAGGCTTTCACGATAACATTACCACGGTCATGGCAGGATCCTTGCGCTACTTAAAAAACACCAAATAACATGGTGACGGTTACGCCAGGCGTTAGTCTTGCAACAGATAGGGTCTCCAATTAAGGACGTTTTTCATATAAAATAACATTTGTTTGCAACCTATAGTGAGTAATGCGTCCCAAGAACGCACCAACAATTTTTTTCTGCGTCCATGACTATTCAGTGCGCGAAATAGACGTCCGACATCGGCCATTGGCCTGACAAAATTATAGATGGCTTGTTTTGATAAAAACACCCAGACATTTTGGCCTGCCAGACATTTGTGGCATTCGTTAGATTGCCCATGAATAGAACCCACATTTCAGTCCGGAAATCCTCCGAATTCCCCGCGATTTCGGCTTATTCCATGACTTTTGTTGAAGATTTAAAAAAAATTCAAATATTTTTGTTTTCATACTGAAGCCCAAGATATAACGTGACTTTTGATTGGCTGTTGTTGTTTGTTGAAATTACGGTGATTTTGATTGGCTATGGATGACTCATTTCTTCATCGTCGTTCGCAAATCGAGTGCATTATCAGTATGCCGGATGTAGAAAAGAAATTGAAAAATCGAGCCGGCATCTAAGTCCAAAAAGTCGGCAGTTTGGAAGTATTTTGGGACTCCGATATCACAAGGTAAACGAATTGGTGATAGTTCACCATGCAGACTATGTGAAATGCCGATCACATTCACGGCAGATGCTTTATATTCGATTTTAATTGACGTATTTCTGAATATGATTTTGAAAAGTGAAACTGAAAGTGAAACTGTCATCATCAGACATTGTATCATTTTTAATGTTCTGTCCCGTCCTGTCTCGAAAGTATCGTGTCCCGAGACCATTTGTACCGTTCCGTACCGTACCGAAATTTATTTGGACCGTGACACCTCTAATATATACCTTGAATTTTAGTCTGTTAGTTGAGTCTGTGTACATAGTATGTGTTTTTGAATACCTTGAAGCTTCTGAGAGCAATTCTAAACCGACCAAAATCAGTACAATTTAGTTTGATCAATATGTACATGTTCCTCATGTTTTTGTAAGGTGAATCTAGGGGGGAATCAACACACCCAGGCTGTTGGTTAAGTCATCAAGTAGTGAATGATACATGACATGCAATGGAATTAGTTTTACTTTGTTAATGTTGTACTAAACTAAATCTCATTTTATAGTGGTTGTGGAGAAATATGGAAAATGAAATTTTTGGCCAGAGAAGTAAGAAATAGGCTGCAAAAAATTGGCCTGAGAAAAAATGATATGGCTGGTTAAAATCTGGCTGGCCTGCCAAAATGTCTAGGTTAAAAAAATCCTTATTTCACGCACTGCTATTTATTTACGTCCTCATAATGGGAGGACGGCGTTGTTAAAAACCCAGCTCGATACATTCCAGAGTATTTTAAAATTCTTTTTATGTTGTTAGATCGCCAATTGTATGGGTTTATCGTCAGAACGAAGAGAATGTCGGAAGGGGAATTCCCCAGGGATTTCCCTTATGACTGGTGCATGCCGGGAACTGAATGGAGGAATTTGACGGTTGAACCTACACGCAAATATTGCTATCAAAAACGAAAATATCTTCGTTCTGCCGATAAACCCATACAATTTGCGATTCAACTATATGAAAAGAATTCTAAAATACTCAGGAATGTAACGAGGTAGGTCATTTATGTGTGCAATGCATAGTTCATTCTCCGACATTGTAGAAACACAGGCTTACTAATGAATCGGGCCTACGACCACAATCTAAAGGGGTCGTAGGATGCGATAAAAGAAAGCGTCTGTTGATAAAAGCATAAAATAATCGAGCATATATTTAATGGAGTGCTTCGGCTATTTCCGTTGTTCAAATGTTTATTCCCGAAGTCAAATGTCTTCTGAGAATATGATGCCACTCCAGATTACGTCACATCAGACATTACAGAGAAACCCCATGACGTATCTTAAAAATCCTGTAGAAACAATAACAACGGTTTGTTAGGCTACACAAACTTTACTTTCATTGGCTGTTTGTTGCGATATGACGTAATTTGAGAGACGAACAACATCGGACATTGCTGGAAATTACCGAAACACTCCATTTTCTTTACGCTCTGAAAATTTGAAAGAATATCCCGGGAAAATTTGATTTACAGCGTCAATAATTGATATCATGCAACAATTCAAACTTATACATAAAGAAGAGATTACAGGGTAAATATTGATCAATCAATGTCTAACAAATGGAAAAAATAAAGGTCAGTACGAGGGTCATAAACTCATAAAGTGAGATTTATTTATTAAATAAATCCTTTCCATTTATTTTTTTCAGGATTTAAACTCAAAGATACTCTTATAGCTGTTTCAACATCAAATATGGGTTCGACAACAGACACCTCCCTCACTAATATGATCCAAGATGCCATCTTGAAACTTTGTACACATAATATCACATTCACCAAATCGTTGGAAATAGATGGAATAATATGTGTGTCTCCGGGTGAAGCACAGCCTGACATTGTTGTTAAAATGCATCGGACTATTTTAAAGCCACAAACAAAGCCTGACCCACCTGTTAAATCATGGGACGAGACATATAACACAAATCCTAACCCACATCCATTTACAACTGGATATACTTTACCTCAAGTGAGTTATCCACAGGGGGACCAACGTATGAGCTACGCAACTGCCATTCCAGATAAATCAAGGACTTATGTGAGAAATACAAACACCGGTTCTCCAAGGAACAGACGGACACATATAACACATACTGCTGCTACTCATGAGCAACCAGAAGTAGAATTTGCAACTCATGACCCAACACAAGAAAATTTGTCTACTCCAGGTGAAACTATTCCAGTAGCTACTCAAATGACACCTGTAGGCCTTGCTGAAACCAGCGCTCAAGGCCCTGAAGATTCCCAATGCAGCAGATGTGAGTATAAAGACATATCAGAAATGTTTTGTTTTATTTTTCATGACTGCATATTTGCATAATCAGTGTAATGTATAATTCAAAGTGTTTATGTCACCACCCTAAGTGGTGACATATTATTATAGGTCCAACTTCTTTGTGGATGGTGTTCAGTGGTTGGTGGTTGTCATTTGGCGATCCATGTTCAGCGTCTGTAACAAATGGCATTTTGGTGATATTTTGCAAGTGAATATCTTGTTAAATTGGTTGGCTTGCCCAAAAATGGTAATGAAGACATTACTATGGTTATTGTCATTTACTTGTCTATACTTGATTGAAAATCCAGTTGCAATTTTTAATTGCGCAGTTTCAAATTCAATATTAACTATGCATTTTTACTGAATTTTTTTTGTATTTTTCAGCTGAACAGGAAGAACAACAAACCTCTCTAACTTCTAAAAATCCTGACAATAAAAGAAAAGTTGAATCTGAAACATTCTCAAATGATGATCCTCCTGATAAACAAGCAAAAATTGAAATCAAAGAGGAACCTATAACAATAGAAGTAAATGATGAGGATGATGATATAAACGATGGAGATATGAACACTGGAGATTGGATGCAGGATAATACATTAGATAGCCTAGATAATACTGCAGAGCAGAATGGTAATACGCAACAACAAATGCAAGGAACGGACCCAAATTCAGGTTGGTTCAATTTTCTTCTATATAATCCATGCACCAGCTACACTTGTCATCCCATACAATTTTTTGATGCACCTTAAATATATTCCTCAGTTTTTAATTGCATGGTTGAAAAAATAACTTGATATTGCTCTACTGGCGATTTCAACTTGAGGTCTCAATTGTTATGGAACTTAAGAATCTTGAATGGGTCAGAAAAGTTCAGAATGTCAGGTCCACAAATACATATAAAAATATATTTATAATTTTACATTTCGAGGGAGATCACTTCATTCAGGAGGATCGAACAAAGTTTCCCAATCCTGTTTAATGTTTATTTTAACATTAAACTTTGGAAGGACCTTTCATGTTGAGTCCATGTAACACAAAGACTTTTGGAGAAATCAACATTCTGGAATAAAAATGGAATATTTTGTCTGTTCCTGACATCTTTCCTTCCAACACTGACATATTGTGTGGGTTACATATGGGGTCAAGTGGGTTGTGTAAATTTACATATTATAAAACTCCCAAGAAAACCAAGATAAATTGGGTCTATTTTTGAAAAGCAGTAAGATCCCTACCTCCTTGAATATGCTTATGCCTGACTTTCCTTCACCAACAAGCATCATAAATAAAAAAAAGAAACATGTAGACTAATAGGGAATGGAAAAATAGACTTCCACAATTGTTTTTCACTTCAACTTTCATGTCAAAAATTTTGGAACATGGTCTTATTTATGAACTTTTATTCTCTTAACTCACACATCAACATCAATGTGAAGCTGGGGCATGGATTGTAAGTCAGATGAAATGTGAAGCATTCAATTTTTGGTGAACTCCTCAAAATAAAACTACAAACTTTCAATACAAGTGGAAATTTGTAATTTAAGACACCTTTTGGCCATATTTATCTAAAATATGTCAGCTTTTGAAATTATTCAATCAGGATTTTTACATTTTTTTTATCTGACTTGCATACTGCACAAAATTCGTAGTAAATATTTTAGCACTAAAAGTAAGTTTTTTCACATTATCAATATCTACGTTTTGTATTAACAACGAGATACTATAGGCCTTTAATATAAATGTGCAAATATTATTATCATGGTAGGTAGCTTTTTCAATATGGCAGAATGGTATGTTATATGACAGTCTACCTTTTTGTTTTGGTACACATGTACTTACTTTACAAGCCATATGTTGAAGTGTATCTCTTTCTGCCGTATTGGAAAATGTACCTAAACTACTTTCATCACTTTGGTCACCCTAGCAATGATTCACTGTGATAGTTAAGATGTCATTTAACTGTATCAAGAGAGTTTGGGGTATTTTGTTTTTATTCAAGCTCCTGATAGGGCTGTTTGTAAACAAGGAAAACAAGCATGTTATAAACTGTATCAAGAGAGTTTGAGGTATTTTGTCTATATTCAAGCTCCTGATAGGGCCGTTGTAAACAAGGAAAACTAAATTGTCACAAGCATGTTATAATTGTTGTAAAATTTGCATATCGTTTATGTTTATGATGGAGTCGGCATTAAATTATGCGATAACTTTCACTGTAAAAAAAGATTATTCTCATTCTTATGACTGGATTGCAACGTTTTGAAGTGCTTATAGGCCAGACCTAACAGAATGTCTAGTTTACATGAAGAACTAACAAAATTGGATAAGATTTCATTGTATTTCAGATGCATTTGATACACTATGACATACCCATGTTTTATTAACTTACACATACTTTGTGCAGGTTTCTAGCTTTAAGTTCCCTCCTACAAACCTAGGTTAAGTAGATTGGGGGTCCTATGATTAATTGGGAAGATTTTCATTATTATGTCGCCACCACAAATGGTGACATATTGTTATAAGTCTCCAACTTCTAGTGGATGGTGTTACACATTTGACACTCAGCATTGGGCATCTGTAACAAATGTCAGGTGGTGACATTTTGCATGTAAATACCTTATAGATCTAGGTAAAGGTGAAATATGATCTAGGTCACGCTACAAGTACCCTCTAAATATGACTGATTATTTACAGTTATGCTTCAGTAAATCTTAATAGTCTCCAATGAAAGTTCAAATCTAAACTGATGCTGTTCGCTCCAAGAGGCATTGATCAGATGAGATACTATAAGATGTTGTAATAGTAGTATATAAAGGCTTGCAAGGAGTAAAGTGTTGAGTGTCAGGCCCGTAGCCAAGGGGGTTCGATGGGTTCGAGCGAACCCCCCCCCCTCTGGCCAAAAATTCTTTCAAAACCTTGTAGTTTTTCATCATTCTAAGCACATTTAAGTGATTTTGGCCATTTTTGGACCAAAATTGTGAAAGTGAAATTTTCAAAAAGTGAACCCCCCTTGGCAAATCCTGGCTATGGGTCTGAGTGTTGAGCTTGTATTTAGTCGAACTGACCAAGAGCTTACATAGAGCTATAGGCTACTTGGTATACTCAACCCAACAGTGATAGTTCAACACACAATGTGGGATGTTAGTCTTAACCCAAAGTTGGAAAGTTACGAATGTAAGTTCATGGCTACAGTCAAATCTTGGCACTAACACAGCCAATATAACTCGGCGCCCATTCGGCATCGAAAAAAATTGGCGCTGATTCGGCACTGTTCTGGCACCAAAACCTTTCAACGCCAAAATTTGGCACCAGACTAGTCAGTCCATTCGGTGCCGAAACTGCACTGAAAGGAGCACGTAGGTTATCGCAAACAATTTCAAACGATTCTAACTTGAATTATGAATATTTTTTGATCATGAACATGGGTGTATCTTTTAGATCCATTCATTATCTTCAAGAAAAGTATATATAATGATAATTTAGTTAATCAGACCTAAGTGATATTGAAGGGGCAATGGACCAATCAACATACTTTTTCAAAAATGTTGACCTAATTTTCACCAAAAATGCAACCTATTATTATATTGTTGAATGCATAATTAGAATGTGCTTTGAGACATGTTCGATTTCCTAAAAGGAAAATTTGATTGCTCCAGGGACTTTAAAGATATTCAATTTGGATGACCAAAATGAACTGAAACCAATGGATAGCATGATATTTTTCAATGGAGAAATAACATGGGGAACACTTATCTTAATGCAATTAAGTTTTTCTTTCAAGAACTATTTGATACATCAAAATAAAGAATAGTAATGCATTAAACATTGTAAAAACTGATTGCATTTTTGGTGAAAATGGGGTCAACATCTTCAAAATGGGGTCAAAAAGTGTGTTGATGGGTTAATTGCTAGTTAAATATCTCCGAGTTTGTTTGAATTTATTATTACTGTGCATAATTTTCTTTGAGATAATGAATTGATCTAAAAGATAAACTTGTCTTCATTGTCAGAAAATAGTCATAATCCAAGATATAACCTTCTGAAATTGTTTGCGATAACCCACGTGCTCCTTTGGCACCGAAACAGTGTTGAAAATCAGTTTGCAGTTTGGGGGTGTAGCAGGGAATTTTGATCAATTTTTGTCAAAATTGTTTCTATTATTAGTAATCATGCTGAGTAGCAATTGACCAAGTACTTACCTAGAATTTTCTCTGTTGAAGGATTTAAGAAAAAGTATGGAGGGTGACTCAAGAATATGTCAGAAATTAACTTTTTCTTTACAGGATGCTCTATAGCGCAAAAGCAAAGTATTTTATTGTATGGTTTGATATTAATTTAGCTTAATGTGCAATGCTTTAGTTTTGAAGCAGTATTTAACATCATTTTTTTGTGAATGTATTTTAAACATTGATATGATTTCACATTTCTGCCTTACATATAGATAGGCAATTTTGTTGCTTTTATTTATACTCTATATGAACATGGCCAATAATACTGAATTCAGCCTACTAGTCCTGTCATTTGTAACATAATTTTGAAAATTAAAATAAAGTAATCATAAAAACCATTTTTAATTTACCCTAGATCACAGGTGGATGACGTAATGACTAGTTTTAAACTGCGTAATGAGAGAGGGCTTTGCATTATATTATTTTGCATTATAACTTCAATGTAAATAGCAATCAATTTTTTTTATTAGTTCACATAGTCTTATAGATACCATTTCAATCAAGCACCAGCAATTTATTCATGCTGAATCTGAAGGCTGAATCTCCATATACAACATCCAGTTAAAAACAATATGGAAGGTCAACTTATACTCCTTATGAAGTTTATAGTAATGTAAAAATGTCAACAAATACTGCATTCTGGAAGTCAGACAAGGAAAGTTTGAAATAACGCTTTAATCTGAAACATTGTTTTTATCATCTAAAATGTGAAAATAAAACATAAACTAAAAAAAGATGAAAATAATAATTGTAGAAGCCTAAATCATAGTATGTTAATATTTTTTGAAATCTCATTCAAATGAATTCTTTATCATAAGTATGGTATGAGTCAATAAAACGGACAACTGTTAATTGACCAAAGAGAGACTACAATCAGAAAATGTACACGCGTGTTGTGCAACCATCCAGTGAGATTCATTTTATTTTAATTACAGGTCAGGGTCCTTATATTAAAGTTATCTTATGCAGTGATTGCGGAAAGCAATATAAGACAAAGACTGCACTATTGACCCATATGGCCTCTATTCATAAACAAGGAAAACATCCGTGCAAATATCAGGTAAAACATCTGTAACATTATAACATTTCAATGTTTTATGTTCATTAACAAATTGTCAACATGGATTTATTTCTCGTTTCATGAAATAACAATATCTAAAAATTAGATTTTGTCTCCAGGGATGTGACATGGTGTACAGCACTAAGTGGAAAGTTGATCAGCATTCCCGGCGGCATATTGGTGTAAAACAATTTCATTGCAACAAATGTGGTCGTAAAGCTTCATCCAAGCAAATCTTGAAGAGACATTTATGCACAATGCAAAATAAAGACGTCTTACCAAAATTCGCCTGTCACTATGATGATTGTAGCAGCAAATTCAAAAGAAAATCAGAACTAACATATCATGTCAATGTTGTACATCTTGACATCAGAATTACCTGCAAAAACTGTGGTCAGCATTTTAAGTGGCGTACAAATCTCCAAAAACATAAAAAATCTGGATGTGGCAAATGAATCTGAACTTTTTAATATTACTTAAGTATCTTGTTCAAATGTTGATAAAGTTCAGACTTGGATTTTTGCCAATAATCAGTTGCTTCTGACTTTTTTGTCTTTAAAACAGAAAATAAATAAATAAATTACATTATTAGACTCAAAAAGTATTTGTTTTTGTTCTTTTTAATGAAGATAGAGTGATTTATGTGAAGCCTGATTGACATATTTACATAGTCAAGTGAGCCATAACGCACCTTACGTCATCCACCTGTGTAGGGGCTTGAAATTTACGTGTGGCTTGGTAAGCCACCCAACAATGTAAAGCTGCTGTGATGGAGAGGGTTGTACATAGCACATGCAGTCATGTTGAAGTCACACTCTATTATTGATTATTAACCTCTTGACTTAGTGACAAGATTTTTTGTCGTTTAATTAATGACCTTGGGATTCAAGAGGTAGAATAAAAGACAATGATGTGCATGTAAAAATGATTCATCAAAAAACATCGGCTAACATAATTTTGAATGACACTGTTTAAGATTTAGGGCGACACACTAACTTCAATTTTTTCTTCACTAAATGCAGTAGGTGAGAGATATATAACACCAGGAACTATGGAAGAAGCAAAAAGTGTATGTCCAGTATGCCGTAAAACATTTTCCAGTCACTTCAGCCGAAATAGACACTTTCAAGCCAAACACACCGACAAAATGTTTACCTGTTCTATTTGTGGGCATGCTTTTGATTATAAGACTTCCAGGGACAGGCACATAAAGAGAGTACATAATTAGGACAGGTAATTTTAAAAACAATAGATTTATTTGTGTTAATGGCAAGAATGATGAAAGAACATATGCACCTGTTCAAATCCTCAGAAAATATCCAAAATCAATCATATGGCTGTCCGAAATCTGTTGCGATACTTTCCCTCCTCCTTTTATGATGGGAAGTAAGATATGGGCATGAAGGTTGTGTGACAATATTGGTTATAATCTTGACCTCGATCTTGCTATTAACTGTTTGGGCTGGTCTCTGTAATAATCAAGTTACATCTGTCACGTAACACTGTCCTCATTTTGAACAATTTTACTGCTAACTGTTGAGGTTTGTCTAATAATAAGCCATCAAGGTAAGATGTTTTGTGTTTGGTTTACACCGTTATGTTTGCAGCCTAACTATCTAGATTAAAACTTGGTCAGCTGCCGCTCAACACAAGTTGCTCAACAGTCGACACAATCCAAAATCCCTGCTACCCTCTCTTTACTTATAGTGCTGTGTTCAGATGTAATCTTACTTATAATGTCTTACTTATAATGCAGTTCATTAATATATTTGGCTTGCCAAAACATCAGTGGTTTCTCTGATACTTTTATGCAGGCAATATGAGGAATGATGATGAAACCTGGTTTAAGAATAAAGCATGGGCCGTTGTTTTTTGTGTTAATTACTGGTAGAAACATTCCTTGGAAATGACTTGTTATTATTTCATGAAAGATTTTTTAGCAGGATTATTTGACACAGATTTCCCAATCTTGATGAGCTTTGTTTGCTAATACATTATTAACACATTTCATGTTGGATTGTTGAAAGCTGAAAATATAAAGAAAATATGCAGAATTTATTTATTGATGAAGTATCATTTGTATGTGGACAGTGCAGCATCACTTACACAGCCAATATAATTAGGCGCCGATTCGGAATCGAAAAAATTAGGCGCTGTTCCGCCACCGTTTTGGCACTGTTCAGGCACCAAAACCTTTCGACACCAAAATTTGTCACCGGACTAGTCAGTCCATTTGGTGCTGAAACGATACCGAATTTTGGCACCAAAACAGCGTCGAAAATCAGATTGCATTTTGGGAGTATAATAGTAACATCTTGATTCACAAGGTTTCAGTTGCTCTTAACTTGTGTTATAACCAACTTGGAATTGGAAGATGTAAAAGTTATGAATGTTTGAAAATCTGAAAAGCATTTGATGAAGTGTTTTGTGGATAAGGAACATTGGCTATAAGTTTCAGGTTGCAGTTGCATGGAGTCTGCAGATACAAGACACATTCCAAACTATTGGATTGAGCATGGATTTTTTAAACTACATGAAGTTCATAAAATTGTGCATTTAATACTGCAATTGCATCACTGCATTGTCTTTAAGGAGATAAAACATGAAAACATGGCGACATACAAGCAAAAATGCCCTGTACACAAATGATAATTTCCCTATTGTGTTTCAAGCTCTCAAGCATGTGCCTTCAGATGAAAGGACTCAAGGCAGATTTGAACTGGCCACTTTTAAAAAACAGCGTAAATGCCTAACATATCAGTTTATAGAAACTCATGGGACCTTGCATTTGTGTACTTTCAGAGTATGACTCAAACCTAACAGGCACTGGTGGAATAACACAAAATGAGGACATCAACGAAAATAGCACAAATGATACATCTCTCTCTAGTAGACTTCATAAATTCGTAGTTTCACCTAGATCACGTTTCCAATGTGACTTATGTTTGAAAACATTCACAGCGATAGGAACTCTGAAAAATCATATGCGTATTCATACAGGAGAGAAGCCATTCAAGTGTAAAGTATGTTTTAAGACGTTTAATAGATCGTCAAATCTGGCACGACATATAAGGACTGCATGCAAGATGACTGATTACATATAATTGGCCTATTGAGCCGCAAACATGTGTTCACTGTTGGTAGGTGTTCACTGTTCACTACAAAGAGGCAGTTTTATACAGAAGTCAGTGGAGTATGTCGTAAGAAGGGGTGTTCACTAGAGAGAGAGGTGTTCACTAGGACAGGTGTCACTGTAGTTTCACCCAGCAGTGAGGGTTAATTACCTTACGTGAAGAAGAATATTTGGAAATTGAACTTAAAGTGGTTTCAACATTACATGTATATAACATGCAATACATGGAAGTGATTTCAATGAAATATAATGTATTACAATAAATTATGAATCAGTTCACCTTAATATTTTCTCAGTGTGTTTTTTTGCAATAACCTATAAAAAGTGAGTCTTATTTTTGATATTTCCTAGCTCTATTAACTAATATGAAAAACTGTTGGTTGTGAAATATTCTCTGAAGAGTGGGAATGAATGGATATAAGGCCTACAGGGTGTCTAATAAAGTTTCTTCACAATTTCAATACAAAAATCTGTGTAAAGTGTAAAGAGACTTTATGGACACCTTGTATATGCATGTATTTTAATGATTCAAAGATCTGAGTTGTTAAGATTGCAGGAGTATGAATAGCAGATATCATTTTATAAAGTTAAGATTCATAATTCAGTCATCGTTACCATGGATATCATGGTATCCAATCTCTTTCAGTATAAGAGCGACCAACTGCTGTACCCTGGTGAAAATTCAGAAATTATTTGCCAAAGAAAATCTGCAGTACATCATAGGAAAAGATATTTTGATATTTTTACCAAAAACAGCCTTAAATTAGAACATGGATAGAATAGGCTATTATAGAAGAACTATAGACCAGAGAATTCTTTAAGAACAACATTCTGTTATATGTATATGTAAATTCATTAGGTTTTCATTATTTTCAGTGATACCCAGTTGGATTCAAATCGAGTGTGAAATCTGCAAGAAAGTGTTTGCGTCAATGGGAAACAAGACTCGTCATGTAAAAGCAGCTCACATGAAGAGGCGATTCAAGTGTCCTATATGTCCCAAAGAATATACTTATCAGAATAAAGTCAAGTGGCATTTGCTGACACATCACCAAGAGGCTGCAGTAATTAAACCTGTAGAACTTTTCAGCCCTTAGTCAATTGGAGCTCTAGAATGCAGTTTGAGCTCTAGAATACAATCTGAGCTCTATAATGGAATTTGAGCTCTAGAATACTAGAAGCAGTTGAGATGACTTTCATATATGATATAACATTTCTGAGTAATTGAATTTGAAGAACATTTCCACACTTAAGAAATCTGAGCCCTAGAATACAATTTGAGCTCTAGAATGCAATTTGAGCACTAGAATACTATTTGAGCTCTAGAATGCAATTTGAGCACTAGAATACCAGTTGAGCTCTACAATGGAAATTGAGCACTAGAATACAATTTGAGCTCTTATGCAATTTGAGCACTAGAATACAATTTGAGCTCTTCAATGGAATTTGAGCTCTAGAATATAATTTGAGCTCTAGAATGCAATTTGAGCACTAGAATACTAGAAGCAGTTCAGATGACTTTCACATATGATATGATTACATTACTTTTAACAAGTAATTGAACGTTTAGAACATTTCAGCACTTCGTAGAGCTGTAGAATGCAATTAAGAATGCAGTTAAGATGACTTTCGTACATGATATGATAACATTACTTTCAACAAGGGTTCAACTCTAATATATCTAATTAACAGATATTAATGTTAAGACATTTCAACACTATATTTTCCACTTTTAAGTAGAATCACTTATTATTTCATTAATACTATTGAAATCAGTAGTTCAGTGTCACTGATCATATTGAAAAAACTTACGACAGGGCAATTATTGAACAAATTAAAGTTGGTATGACTAAATCCAAGCCTATTAAAAAACATTGGGAGTAGGCCTACCATGAAATTAATCTAGAAACTTTGAATGATGCAACAGAAACAGCAATGGTCAGATATTTTTGATTGTAATATAGATTTGGATTTCACGGTGACTAAATGTGCCTCGGGCATTCAAAAATGCAGCTCTAAACTATCCTATGTCACACTTGGGCCCTAGCCCTGATTCTGCTTGCCTAGCTACTACATATACCTGCCCCCTTTTACTTTCTTATACAATGCCTTTGACGACTAAAGAATCCTAAATATATATGTTTATTGATTATATGTTGAATTATAAATATAAGTACTATAGTTGAAAGGAATTTCAAATTATTTGATGGGTGGTAAAACGTGTCAATTCGTGGTATTTTAGAATATAGCACTTGATATTTTATCTATTATTTTCCATTTATACCTTTGAAAAAGATTTTGTTAATGTTTTTTTTTTTTTGAATTTTGATTGACAGAAAAATTGACAGATTTGTACAATTTGTTGTTTTATAGTGAAGATGGATAAACAAAAAGTATATTGTACCATTTGTGGCAAGTCATATGCAAGTCTGCGCTCTCGAAACAGGCACAGGAGAGCTGAGCATCTAGGAAAGACATACTCATGTCCTATATGTAAACATGTGTTTAAATACCATTCATCTATGGATAAACATTTTAAGAAATGTACAAAAGAGAGGTGAGATGTGGAGAGTGTCAATGTAATTTCAGTTTGTATTCTTTGATTATATGCCATTTTATTAACACGTATAAGGTTAAGAATTAACAAGTGTGAAAAGCTAAAACATACTTTTATTTCTACTCTGTAAAGTAGCGGTCACACTTGCCGTGTGGGCTCACCGTTCGCCACCGTGTGGCTAATTAAAAATTTCATGTTTTAATTAATTAATTAATTTTGTATTTGATGCGATAGGGATCATCTTGCTGTAATTTTTTTTGTTTTGCCCACTGTGTGTCTATGCCGTGCCCTGCCTCCTGGCCCAAAAGTTTTTACACAGTGGCGAACGGTGAGCCCACATGGCCTAAGTGTGACCGCTCCATAATTTCTTCTAATTTCTACTCTGTTTGCCATTTGATAATAATTGTTAGCAGGTTTTGAAATGGACATTTGAATTTAATCATCGAGTGATTACTTGCCATTTATTAACAAATAAAGTGTAAGATGTGAAAAGCTTAAAGCGTAACATTAATTTCTATTTTGGGGTTATTTGTCACTAATATTATATAATATTGTTATTATAATGTTATGAAAGTATTGTATTTGGAGCCTACTTATTATCATGGATATTCAGAAGTTGTCATATTTATTACAGTTGTCTATAATAACAGGTGCCCCAGATTTATTAAGGCATTAAATTTAAAATGATAAGTTCACCATATTTACACTTTTTAATGAACACTTTTTTAATATATCAACAGCACTTATATACCGCTTATACGTATCTCGTGCCAACCATATTAATTTCATGAAGTAAAAAAACAAATGTTTAAATTTCTCAGTGCACTCTGGGAAAATCATCTTTTGGTTGCTTCTGGTCATTGGTATTTTGAGTCATATTGGGTCAAGAAAATAATCAGTTGTTTCGGCACAAATTAATCTCTCAGAAATTTCAATGACAATAAGACTGTTGGTCCAGCCAGGTACTTTGTAAAATCTGTCTGGAATTGTTATCTGGAAATTTGAAAAAGAGATATAAGAAACATTAGATTATCATCCTGATTTTCTGTCCCTATAATATCAGTTGTCTTTTAGCAGCAGATAGAGCTACTCCATAAAAAAAGAACTTATATAGTTTCCACACCTTGGTTAGTTAGTTTTTTTGTACACTTTACATGACATGGTTATTGAGTCAATAAAAGATATATATATTTTTAATGATCATTATTTTTGAAAGCGTATTATTTTGGACATTAAAAGTATTTTTGAGATTTTCAAAAACTGAAAAATGGCCTGGTGGGCTGTCTCAATTAAGGAGCCTAATGAACGGGTTCCTCAATTTCTAAGAAACTGTCATGTCACAAATCATAGATGAGTAAGAACATAGACAATGACTTCAAACTTGTATTTTTTAGGGCAAAAGGCTCGGAAAGCACGAACAAAAGCACAAACGAAGGCACGTACCACCAATGCCGAACGATGTCGTCTTTATAGACAACGGAAGAAAGATCAGGACCCTGAGGGATATCTTAAGAAAGATCGAGATCAACATAAATTAAGATACGTTCCTCGGGATGAACTTTCATTAAAAAAGCTACAAGAAATCAGAGCAAAGAATAAAATTGCGGTCAAGAATCATAGAAAGTCAAATAGCAAAGTGCAGCAAGATTCAGTCGGGAAACAACAATCTAAACATATGTTACTGAATATAAAACTTCCCCGTCTACCAGGGAAAAAAATCAGAAAAAATCAATGAGCGAATCCGTTGATAAGATTGAAAAGAAGAATCCTTCAACATGACATAAATGAGATGAGATAAAAATGAGTTGATTACAATAAGAAAAACTATGATGAATAAAAATGATTTGACCAAATGGTTATGGACAGGCCTACTGAAAATAAAACTATACAAAACTTGTATATACAAAAAGAGACACTAGAAAAGTAAAAACATCCTTTTATTCAACTATTTTTTGGTAGGGTCACGGTAATGACAGTATTTATGCTGCCCTTATCATTTGATGGGAACATTGACAATGTCCTTCATATTTCAAAACATCAATATATATGCCAATGTTAATCTGTAGAATGCATACTTCCTCTGTTATAAATATGAAATATGTTATATCTTACATTTAGAGACACAAAGAATCAACTACACACAAAGCAAATATTTGGTACAGGGTGTCCCAGAAATAGCCTGAAATTCATGTCAGTTATTCCTCAATATATGTTTAATAAGTCTGCCAAATTTGAAGAAAAATCACCAATGCCTTATACTAGTATCTCATGAGTTCTGGGACACCCTGTATATTAACAAAGTGATTAATCTGTCGGCCAACTGCAGCCATAACATGATAATTTACACCCTCATGAACTTGTAATTACACTGTACATGTACATATACATGGTGAGCCAAAAAAAACCTGATTCCTGCATACCCTTGCAAAATTTCATTGAAATCCATGCATTTTCAAAAAACTTATGTATGGATATTTCTTTTGGCTCACTCTGTATTAACTTTGATAATAAAAGCTGAAACAAGAATCTGGCGGTTCATGTCTTTTTATAAAGTTTTAAATTACTTGACTTGATTACTTGATTTGAATAAATGATCTAAGAAACCTGTACTATATTTTTATGAGTTTTATACAAGTGTCCCAAAAGTGAACTGCTTTTTGGACAAGTACAAGTACTTTCTCAGCAATAGATGAAGTAGCCGAGTATCACCACCAAGTCTGCAAAACTTGAACAGATCAGTCGCAAGCATTGTCAAATTCAAAACAGCAATTCAGTGTCAGAAAATCCAATATCACCAGACGATGAAATCACTTATTTCAGTCTATGAGACCCACAGCTAAACAAAGCCATTTCCAAACAGAAATGATTTTGCATATTTCC
Organism: Owenia fusiformis; assembly: GCA_903813345.2. Classification (NCBI taxonomy): domain Eukaryota; kingdom Metazoa; phylum Annelida; class Polychaeta; order Sabellida; family Oweniidae; genus Owenia; species Owenia fusiformis. The sequence continues at coordinate 21,608,919 of CAIIXF020000002.1, read as the reverse complement.
TCTATTATTTTCGTCCCTTATTGGTTCATTAATTTCAAAGATTCTACACTGACACTGTCATATCACAAATCATAACATCAAATGACGCTGGGCCTCTAGGAAGACCAGTTTTGTTAATTTGTACTGATAGAGCTACCCAGAATAAATATAGTTTTCAAATCAAATCAAATCAAATGACAGGTGGTTACATTTTGCATGTTAATGCCTTGTTAATTCCTTGTTTTATTTGATTTCCAGGTCCACTCAGCAGATCAAAGGAATTCATATGTGACTTTTGCCTGAAAAGTTTCTCTTCCATTGGAAATAAAAATAGACATTTATATTCTAAACACTTGCAGAAAAAGTTCAGTTGCCCTAAATGTACAAAGGTGTATACTACAAACTTTAAAATGAAACAACACATGGATAAACACCACACAAATATAACAGGGGGATGGGTTAGCAAAACAGAGTGATGGTTTTGCAAAACAGAGTGATGGTTTTGCAAAACAGAGTGATGGTTTTGCAAAATAGAGTGATGGTAAACCAAAACAGAGTGATGGTTTTCTGATGAAAACTGAATGATGTTGACATTTTCTCCAGTACTCCATAGCATAAACTCCGGTTTAGAGAATAATTAAACTGAGATAAAGATAGTATTTTTATTAAGCTTAAATATACAAATATGCTTTCGATTTTGAATGCAATTAAGAATATGAAATAAACAACTGAATTACTATAGTTACTGGAGTCTCATACTTGGCTGGGTTTGAGGTAGATGATATCCTCCATGTGATAAGTGATTTAGTTATTAGTTACAAGATATGGTTTTTATGTCGCCACCACAATGGGTGACATATTGTTATTCTCTCCACATCTTTTGTGGATGATTTTCTCCGGTTTGTGTTCAGCATCTGTAACAAATGACAGGTGGTAACATTTTGCATGTTAATGCCTTGATTGGGATGTATGGTCAATATTGATAAAGAGCTTTGCGTATGTCTGGAGTAAGAATCTAAGACAATGTTCTGATAACCAATGCTTTTGAAGAGAATCTTAAGACACTTATATGCTGTAAGATTTCCTAAAATGTCATTATTGATTAGAGTCGTTTGTCTTGGATTTATTTTCTCTGAGGTTTAGCAACAGGCAGAACAGTCTAGAGTGCTCGGTTTGGGGATAGCGACTTTTAACCAAAATTTGATTAATCTCTCTGTCCTAATTTGAATCCTGATCTAGTAGCATTAGAAAAGACAACCTTACAGAACCGTTGCCTTGATAGCCATATGTATTTAAAGGTTTCATTATAGAGACACTAAGAGATCCAGAAACATAATGGAGATAGACATATATCTTTTTGTTATTATTGAATGTGTTGTTACTAAAATCAATTAAAAAAAACATTTAGTTAGTAATTACATCAAGATCAATAGTAGCAATATAGAATTTCTGCTCTGGCTACTAATTTACTTGACTTGTGTTGTTGTAGATATGCTCCCTAATGACATCTTAAAAAATGCTCAAAATTCATCCATCTAGGCCAACCTTAATATAACTGTTAGTAACTCAAATCAGGATTCATTTTTATTTCCAGTGCCCAAAATGGATCCGACAAATAACTTACAGTGTCAGTTATGTTTGAAAACGTTCACTGCATCGGGAACATTAAGAACGCATATGAGGATCCATACTGGCGAGAAGCCATTCAAGTGTAAATATTGCGGACGTGTCTTCAATCAATCGTCAAGCCAGTATAGACATGAGAAAACTGTACACAAGAATAGAGATTCAAACTAGGAGATAGGAAAAATTGAGGATCAAGGAATAAAGAAATAATTAATAGATAACAGTGCCATAATTACTGGATAACAAGGATTTTGCCATAATTACTGGATAAAAATGCTAAATGATTGTGCCATAATTACAATACAAAATGATTGTACCATAAGGAAGGAGCAATGCAATTTTGTTGTACTATTACAAAGCTTATTTGTGAATTTATTGGTGTTATAACATGAGCTTCAGAAGGGGGAGGCATGTTGGGCGGTGAGAGAGTTCAAGAAGCCAGGTGGAATCTAGAGGTGTAAGCTATGATGATGGAGTTTTTTTGTTTTTTTTTCTTGATGAACCCCAGTGTAAAATTCTGGGCATGCACCTATATGATATATAGTTGTTGTAGCAAGTCAGTCCCTCTATACTCTGTGTTCTATTTTGTAATTGTCAAATCAGAGTGTGGCCTATTGTATGGTAGTTCTACTATTCTAGTATATAGCAATGTGCCTTAATCTTAATGAAGAAAAACCTGTGGTTGGAATTCAGCAGTTTGTGTCTGTAACAAATAGTAGGTGGTGACATTTTGCAGGTTGATGCCTCGTTTAATTTTTTTTTGTAATTAGCCTAATTAAAGGTCCTGTGTGAGCTGGGAATACAGAGTCATCTAAAGGGCATTAAACAATATTATATTACAGCAAGTACAATACAAGATTTTAGAACTTAGACCTCTTGAATGAAAGGGAAATGAATGCAGTAATCAACACGTCTCAAAAGTATATACCGTAAATAGAGGAATGTGGATATTAAACAGCACATCTTTAAATGGTATATATCTGTATGAGAATCTGTTTGATCTGTTTGATCTTAGTTTAGAAATCGATGAGAAAACATATATTATATTCTATCAACACAAGAAACCAGTAGACAAGTTAGCAGAAAATTGTATAATCAATGCAAAGATGTCTTGTGTCTATAGTCTCACCATGGATTAAAATATGATTATAATTTCTATTTCCAGCTAAGCGAACAGAAAACATACCTCGAAAAAATAACTTACAGTGTCAGTTATGTTTGAAAACATTCACTGCGCCAGGAACATTAAGAACGCATATGAGGATCCATACTGGCGAGAAGCCATTCAAGTGTAAATATTGCCCACGTATGTTCAACAGATCATCCAGTCAATATAGACATGAGAAGACAGTGCATAAGCTACTAATTGACACAGGAAACTCAAGTGATAACACTAAAAGGGAAGATACAGGAACAAGCAATGTACACATGCCAGAACATTTTTCATTTCTCTTTGAGAGCACAATGGGTGATTCTGGGAATATGTAATTGATTGAATGATTGACATGTGACGACGACCTGATGAATAATTTTCTGTATGTATGAGTATCATCAGTAATTGGTAGTGTTCTACTTGGGAGGTGTTCCGCTTATGGAGGTTCATTTAAAATTAAGTTTTGGGACTCATGTTTTGTTTTGGGACTCATAAAAGTGTTCTACTAACAGAGGTGTTCTACTTCACAGGCTTCACTGTGTATCAGACTATCAGTATTTCATGTTGTTTTAATACAATAGAATGGTTTTACCAAATAAACAGGCTTATTTATAATACAATATGTTATACATGTAACAATATGACATCGTAGATACAAAAATAAAATTTACATTAGTGTATATTATTTGTTTTGTATGTATGATTTGAAAACATTGAGCTGTAGTGAAGTAATGGCATACATCTCTAAACTCATGTTGTACGTATACTGTGCTATTGTGGATATTTTGCTCTATAAAACGCTAGAAATAGCTCGTAAAAATCTGACAATATGAATTTTGTTGAATGAATAATTTTTATTAGAAAAAATATCTGAGAATATTTTGTGAGACGCTTTATCAATAAATCACTTAAGGTAAGTTTACACCTTCGTAATTTTGCTGCAATCCTCAATCGAGTCACATGTTATTTTTCAAATAGGAATCACTCCTTTTCCACATTGTCTCCAACTTTCAGTTTTGCACAAAGAGTGAACTTATGTACCTAGAAAAGACTGTTAAGAAGTTTTTTTTTGTAAGGTAGAAAACAAGAAAATTCAATGACCTTATGAAGAATAACATGTGACTCAATTGAGGAATGCAGCAAATTTCCGAACATGCAGACTTACCTTAATGAATAAGCCCATCGTATGGTAAAATGTATTATTGTATGAGATGTATTGTTATTAGAATTGCAATGTCAATGTGTCCAAAAGTCAAACTTCACTATAAATCAAGCAGTTGAGGTCCATATGACTTGTAATAAATACCTATAGATGACAAGCCATTGCTGGTTTTTGAAATGCTTTACAAAATGTTCAAAACACTGAATAAAAATATTAATGGGATCACACAAATGATGACTTAATATCTGGATACATTAAAGTACTTATTCAAATTTCTTGTATTTGAGCAGTATTTATTTCTCTTGAAATGCCAAAAATTGTCATAAAAAAACAATCGATCATTGTCATGTGATACTTGATGAACACTGAATAAGGTCATATATAGATCAGACCTTTCTTCACCCAGATTGCAAAATGCCTTATACTTGTATACTGTATAGATGGAAGAGAAGTACATGTTCTTTTAAAGTTGTCCCATTCATTGAATTAGAGTTGTGAAATTGTTGAAGAATACAATAATCATCCCGTAGTATGTTAGAAATAAGAAAAATTGATTGATAAGATACAGTAAAACCTATCTTATATGAATGTCCTTAGCACCAACCAAAACTGTTCCAAAGAGCATGTGTTCACATTTCTTTTTTTAATATGTGAGTCATTGATAGGAGACAAAAACTGGAACTGAGAAAAAGTGTTCTATTAAGAGATTTTCGGATGAGATGATGAGTGTCCATATATACAGGTGTGTTAATAATTTTCAATTGTGCTTCCAGATATGAACGTATCCTTGGTTAATATGTTTGGAATGCCACACATGTGTCACATCTGTGGGGAAGCATTTTCAAGCCGGAATAATCTACAGCGTCATATTGGAGGGAAGCACAATCCGAGCGCTGAAACATTTTCCTGTGACCAATGCGAAAAACAATACAAAAGAAAGGAACATCTCTTTCGGCACATTCAGTGCACGCATCTTCCAAAGGAAGAAAACAAACATACGTGTCAAACGTGTTATCAGACATTCAGTCGTAAAGATGGGCTAAAAAGGCATGAGAGTTTACATTCAGATAATAAGTATTTTTGCGAAATTTGCCTTAAGTTAAACGAAGATTTGGAATTGGATGAAGAACCAAGGTCATTCAAAAACAAAGAATATTTGCAAAAACATATTCGATTTTTTCATGATCCAAGCAAGGAATTGTTTGTCTGTGTTTGCAAGAAAAAATATAAATACGAACAGAGTTTGAAAAAACATTTCAAAAAATGTCACCAATCCAATGTTTGGAATTGATAGATTGAGCCTATGTGTTTATATGGTGGGTAAATGGCAATTGACCTTCAACAGATATGTGTGTACATGTATACATGTAGATTGTAGAACTGACTCTCATGTGAGGGGTGATTGTAGCGTCAGACTGCTGACTGGAGGTGTGAAACAAATAGATTTTGGACAAATATTTATACCTAAGTGCCAAAGGGAAAGATCAACAAAACGGCAAGGAAAAGAAAACATAGAACCATTTTACCAACACAGGCCCCAGTATCTCAAAATACAACATGCAATGCTTTTGCAGAACTAGAACCTCTTAAAAACTTTCTCATCTCAAAGCTCAATAGGGGACTCCCTATATAGATTATAAGTACATGGCAGTTGCCGGTATTGGTTATGCTAGATACTTTTAAAGGACTACATGTATATAGATTAATGATAAATACATGGCAGTAGTAATATTAGTCGTGCTCTAAAACCTTATAGACAAAACTGGTTAAAATAACTTAAAGGTGCAACAAGTAGTGCAGAGGGGCCATTCAACGATCATGGACCACTGTCAAAATATATTTAAGTTTGGATATTTCATCAAGACTAACATCTATTTTTATTTTCTACTAAGAAACCCCCTAGATAATCATTATTTCAGCTTATATTCCTCTTGAAACATGGTGGATCTTAAAAATATAAAAGTGGACGTCCCCTTTTTGAAGCTTTGAACTGAATTTACACTTTTTAATGCCGAAATTGATCGTTTATCCATACATTTTAAGAAAATAGGTATGTCGAAGAAGATGTTAAGCCAACTGTTGCCTTGATAGCTCAGAAAAAGTTAAAATTTTCCTATTTTCTCTCTACAAGCCTTATTGCCCCTTTAATTAATTTCTTAATTTATCGAACATTTCCAATTGAATGAATCTAAAGCTCTAAGGACTGTACATGATCCTATTGACAACTTAACTGATTTTTAATTTATATCATTGGCTTTAGATTTATTTATTGGTTTAATAAAAGCTTCTTTGCTTTATAATATGTGGGGATAGGTTTTTATTACCTGTAATAAAATAATTGTGGAAACTTTTCTGCAGTATGCGAAAAGTGTTCAAGCTACAATTGTTGTTTTTCTTTGTTCATTCAGACATAAGTGGTGACAAATGTAACAAATGTCTGTAACAAATGGCAGGTTGTGACATTTTGCATGTTAATGCGATGTTTATGATGTTCTGTAATTCTTAAAAAAAACAGGAATGGAATATTTTTTGTGATCATAACTTCACCCATAAATGTTTATTTCAGGTAAGTAGATCCAGACTGATTATTTTATAGCTATAAGGTTGACTTTTGCCCACTGGTGACATTGCATGTGTTATTGATTGCTTAGTAGATCTTATACTTAAAAGAAAATTCATAAAACATGTAACTCTGATGGAACAATAAATATTACGATATTTATTTTTTTGCAAAAATCGGATGATGAAAAAGAAGGTTTTGGCAAAGTCTAGTGGCGATGTAAGTTATGATTTTAAGAGCAGTAATTATCACTGACCCCAGGTATTAAGTTTAAAAATCCTCTAATTTGAGACGAAAATCAATTATACAATGATCATTCAATATATCCTTTCTCTCTGCATTCCAGATTTCCCAATTACGATCGACAATAAGACCTGCAGAATATGTTACAAGACATACACAACACGGGGCAGTCTAGACAGGCATATGTTGACCCATACTCCTACAAAACCGATGTTCATGTGTGAAATTTGCTTGAAATATTTCTTAAGGAAGGATACACTAACAAGGCATTTGAAAAATATTCATTCAATATTCAACAGTCCAGCAATGAAAATACAAATCCAAGATAACTATAAAGATAGAGAAACTGGAGTTTAAATATTGAAATGGTCCTAATAACAATATCACCCCCAATAAGATCGGGGTTCACAACTCACATTAACAACTGCCTGACTCCCAATGGTAACAAGTTCACTCTTGGCAATGGATTTAGAAAAACGTTTGTGTAATGGACAGTATTAAGATGATTAAGGCTGAATGTCTTTCTCTCTTTGGTGTAACCAGGTATCCAGAATCCGTACCTCATTCTTCCCCCTGCTATAACCAATTTGAAAGCGCCAGATTGAACTGAATCACATGATCCAATTATGCGCAATGACTTATACATGATTTCTGTCGCAGTGTTGCGGCAGCCAATCAGATTGCGAGTTCTTAATCGTGGAAATGCTAACTGTTTATCACAGGGGGTAAAAAGAAAGAATATATTCTGGATTTTGAAGCCCTGTGATCGGAGGATGTGGTGTAATGGCAAAGCACATTGACCTCCAAGTGCCAAGGTCCTGGGTTCAATCCCAGCATCTGGCGCAGGGTTTAGCTAATCAACTAGAGCACTAGAGAAGTGATTACCAGAGTGTTGCTGACTTGGTAAAAGGCTGTTGTTAGTGTCTATGGAACTGTCTATGGTCCTACCCAGGATAAAGATACAAAATCCTGTCAGATTAATACGAGGAAGTGTTTCTACCTTACAAAATATCAGAGGACAAAGTTATGACGGGGAAGTTCAACCCCTAAAAACATAATAAGATGGGAAGATTCCACCCCGTTAAATAGAATGTTCGCTTAAATAAGTCATAAAGAATGCAATATGGTAAATTGTGGCAATGATATTTCCAACCTTTATAAACAGATCCTTATTGATCAAACAGGAACATTAATAGTAAATAAACTACAGGGTGTCCACATCCTGTATATCTTAAATATACAAAATGCAATTGTTTTAGGTGTAAGATCATGCTTCATAATATCTGACATTGGCACATTGACACAGGCAAAAATGATTTATATTGAATAGCAATTTTTATTCTGTTCAATTTTATGTATTTTATATCAGCAACAAATGGCAGGAGGTGACATTTTGCATGTTAATGCTTTTTATTATGTACACGTAGTTTATTATATCCATAATGAACAGGTTCCAGTGTACTTTGGCAATTCCATAGGTGACAAATGTTTGAATTATTAATATAAATTAAGAAATATATTTGACAATTAATGTATTCTTGAAGTGTTGGAGAAGATTTTTGTATGAGAAAAGATTATAAACAACGACCAAAGTATAAATATGAAGATATATATTTCTAGGTACCGTATATCTATGTTGTGTACAGACATCAGCAACATATTTACAAGCTTTTTGTGTAGATATATGAAGTGTCTGAATTCAGGCAGATGTTTTACTCGATGTAGCTCTTAATATAGGAAAATATGTGTCTGAATTCAGACATGCCCACATATTTTTAATTAGAAAAAAGAATTATATCTGAGATTCCGGTGCATGAATTCAGACAAGATTCTCTTAAACTAAAATAAGGTGTCTGAATTCAGACACTTTGCTAAGCTTGGATGAGGTGCCTGAATTCAGACAACGTCCTATAAAACTGAAATAAGATGTCTGAATTCAGACACTTTGCTAAGCTTGGATAAGGTGCCTGAATTCAGACAACATTCTATAAAACAGAAATAAGGTGTCTGAATTCAGACACTTTACTAAGCTTGAATGAGGTGCCTGAATTCAGACATCATTCCATAAAACTGAAATAAGGTGTCTGAATTCAGACACTTTGGTAAGCTTGGATAAGGTGCCTGAATTCAAACAACATTCTATAAAACTGAAATAAGGTGCCTGAATTCAGATATTCTAGTGACATTACAGGTAAGGATTCAGAAATTATTGTTTTCACTTTTGTTTTTTAATCGAAATTGATGTTTGAATTCAAATTCATTAGGTCAACAATCCTGTGTTGAAGCAATTTCTCTTCCATCCATAAGTTTGTCAACAGAAATTTTCATCTGATTGCAATCAAGATGTCTATATAATGTTTTAATTGCAATTCTATTTAAGTACAATTGTAAATTTTATGACAAGATATTTTCAAAAAGTAGTTCGTCACATACAGATCAAGTAATCTTTAGCATTACAGAAAATACTTCATTAGAAAATACTGTAATTGATGGTACAACAGGCAGAAGATTTATCATTTTAACTTTTTTAATTTTAAATCACACCTGACCAATGACAATGTACAGTGAGAAAATTTACCGCCGTACACTTTCAGTGGACAGTGTCACTATTCTAACTGATATGAAGCAAAAACTAAGATGTAGGTGTGATGTAGGTTTTAAAAATTAATCTGAGGATCGAATGCATAAAGAATTTCATGTTTGATTTCGTGTGTATTCGATTGGGAAGACCATTAACTTTCTGATTACGTTAAAAGATTTTTGAGCAGCTCGATTTTTTGTCATAGCAAATCTTCCCATAAACAATGATCGGTTGGAAAATGTTGGGTTTTTACATTTACTTTGATCATTTTTCTCCCTGTCACCTCAGAGTGTCAATTATTATTATGAGAATATGTTTCCCTAAGTTACACAATTAAGGTCGGTTGAAGATTTAATAAATATTCATGTTTTAGCTAAAATAATAAAAATCAAAAAAAAATACAAATGTACGTTGTCATCTTGATGTATGTTGTCCCAATGAACTTTCATATCTAAATTCTGACAGTTAACCCTGACAACATTTTTTTTAATAACACTTACGGGCAGGGGGATCAGATTCATTTAAAACTGAAACTTAACAATCACAGTAAACATGATTGAACTATAGTATTGAACCTCCACACTTCTAGATATAGCATAAAGAGGATTTTAAAAAGTCATCTTCAACAAAAAGTGTTTCTTATTACGTTAAAGTTCAGATGCCAAATGATCAAGAGGCTAGAGACCAACACCCCATGGTCACAGATTAATCACCACTTTTATAAAATGAAATAACATTCAACAAAATTTAAAAATTAAATTTACCTTAACTTTAGAACATCTGTATTAGGGATAATTGAACATGTTCGCTGAACATAACTTGTTACTCATTAAAACCTCGATTTTGCAATTGAATTATTGCATTACATCTCGTGGATTTCATTTACACTGACACCCTACAGTGGAGTTGACAACTACTCTTCTGATTTTTTAAAATTACACCAAGAACATAATATTTATCAAATCTTCTCTTATCTTAAATTGTGTAGTTTAGAGAAACATATTCTCATAAAAATAATTTACAGTCTTTTGCGACAGGGGAATGATCAAAGGAAATGTGAAAAACCCAACATTTTCCATTGTGGGTAGATTAACTACGAAAAAATCAAGCATTGGTTTTAAATCTTTTAACATGATCCGAAAGCTGAATGTCGCAATTAAACATGAAATATTTTTCTTCAAGTGCATGTATTCCCAATATTAATTTTTGAAAACCTACATCACACCTGCATCACTGGTTTTACTTCAAATCAGTTTCTAGTGACACTGTACAATATAAAGTGTACAACGGTATATTTTGTCACTGCACGTTGTCAATGGTAAGGCGTGTAAATATGAGTAATAGTCTAGTTCTTTCATAATACATTATAATCTATTAGCTTCATCATTATACTTGCCCAAGTTCTGATTTAATGATTTCTAAAAAATTCTGAGGTAAATTAGGGTCATATTAATCAAGTCTATATATTGACATTTACAGTCAGTGCTGGTACATCTTCACATTTTTTTCAAATTCATCTTCAAGGAGTTTACAGTGGCCTTGTCATTTGGCACATCAGTTGACCTCACCATATCACTGGCTTTGACTTAACAGTGACAATGTACATTCCTATATAGTGAGATGTTATCTTCCCCAACTTCATCTTAAAGCTTCTTTTTCGAGATTGGTGTCTTTTTTGTTGTATTTGGCTCTAATGGCTCAATTAATGATCTTTGATCTTGCTTGCTTTTTCAGTGTTATATTGTGCAACTAATGAACTTGCACAATGGCAATCATTGTATTGTTGCTTTTGAAATAGTCAACATAAACCGTTTTGCCAGTTTTTTTGGTCTCAAACATCACCTGGAATTAAACAAAAGAATACCATATAATTATTTAAGTAATATACACCTCCACACAGACTTTTTATTTCATGTCGGATCAGCTTTGCTGTACAGGGTGGTCAAAAAAGCTGCAACCCTGTCATTTTAGGAAATACATGTAACTACTTGATATTTAAAGTGATGTTACATTGCCTTTCAGGCTGGTCGTTATGAAATATGGTTGGAAAGTCACAGGTGGTCAAAGATTTGTCCAGCTTAGGGGAGAATGCGATTTTTCATAAAAACATTTAGAAAACTTCACAAATTATTTTTTAGCTCAAATGTTTTGTTATACAAAAGAAAATAATCTATTCCATGCAATGGGTATATTATTTGCGAGCGGATAACCTTCACTTCTCTTTGCAGTCCAATAACTCTAATAATAATAAATGTCTAATAATGTTTAATTTTTTTGTCCAGGTTGGGGGAGCAGTTTCAAATGTGAAATACAAAAGTGCTCCAAGCTGGACAAACATACAATGAATATCTTTCCATTGGGCATTAAAGACTATCCTTTCGTGATGAACAATGAATTTAATTATATTATTGCAAAAATTGATTCTACTTTTAAAGTAAATGGCATTGTTTAATTAATGTATAACATAAGTGTATTTTTGGAATAAACGATGCATGTAGGTTGTAAAAAATGTATACAAAGGTTCCATCACATACAACTAACAAACAGGCCTACTATGCATTAAAATTCTGAGTCAACCCGTTCAACAATCAGTATATGCTAATTTTGCAATAATGTTTTACTACAGTATAATGACAAAAACAATGTACTAAAAAACAATGGCTGTGATATATAGCATTAATTAAATCATTAATTATAATTAAAACAGTTGATTAAAACAGTTGATTGAAAACTTCAACATTATAAACTTGGAAAGGAATTCAATGATGAGTTTTATTTTTCAAACTGCAAGATCAGTTTGAAAGCTGAAAAATCTTCTGCCACAATTTCCTTTATAATAGTTTTGAAATCATATACATAAACCTCACAATAATATGAGATACTAGTAGTATAAAATCAGCTTTGTAATATAAATGGTTCATGTTTCAACTTTAAACCCATTTTCTCAAAACCACAAAAATGTCACTTAGGAAACACTGGTTTTCATGCAATAAAATAGATCAATCAGTTCTCTAAAGCTTACTTAGTATGATATAACCCTCTCTCCCCTTATCACAACATTACACAATGCTTTTGTTTATTTTACTTGGGAGAGGGCACATACACCAGTGTATACCTTCAGTCATATTAGCCTATTCATTTCTTATTCATTTTAATGTTTAGTGATCAAGCTTGGCCCTGAATTGCATTTGAAACATGCTTTATTCTTACAAGGTTAAACTAGCCTGGCTTCTGTATTTGACACATTTTATTAAAAATGAATTCACAATCAAATCAGTTTTTATACGGTTAATATTCCCATTTTGGAGAAACTACTTAAGATTGGTCTATCACTTGGTAATAAAGGGTGGTATTTTATTTATTTTAGGAGACAGTACCAACTCAGTCCATTCTATAACATTAGATCAACTCATTATAATAGATAATGTCAAAATCAGTTATTGGAAAGTTTGATCCATTTAAGTGGTAACTGTCATGTTTATTGGACTTCAGAATAGGAATCTGGGAGAATTTTAATGAGAAATGATGTAACCATTTATTTAAAAAAAGGTTTGTGATATATTTATTTCCAAACACAGCCGTTCTCTTTGTATTGCTCACATTTTTATGAACAAAATGGTATGAGTTTTGAAATTTTTGAAGCAATATAACCAAATTCAACTTCATCGGATTTCTCCAAACTTAAATCATGAAACTCAATCTAGAAGTTGATTTTACTATATGGTTCACAACTGAGTGATTTCAACCTATTGAAAAGCCTAGCTTTTATGTAAAGATGCTATGCTATAGAAATGGATGAGTATGAATGCTTGTGCAATTTGTGGTTATCAGATATGCATCTCAATTTCACAGAATTTGCTCTTAAAAGATGTTCAACAAATATTCACTTAAAATAAACAAAAGTGATGAATTAACTTTTAGGTTTATATTTTAAGTAATTATTCTGTTTCGTTAATTTCTGATGCTTTCCTTTTCCTTTATTTAATAATCTGTTTTTATCTTTTTTTCTTTTTTTTTTCTTTTTTTCTTGTGAGGGTTAACTCTGAATTTATTGACAAATTTGTTCAGAGTAATACTGCATGTGAAGACCCATTTACTTAATCATAAAATCTACCTGCTTTAATATTTTTGGAAATGACCTCACTGAGATTGAAATTCAAATATAATTGATTTGTTAATAATCATTAAGGTTGAATTCATTATATCAATTAAATAGTAATAGCAAACAAGTTAGTATTAATGTTTGTTTTCCTTATGCCATTGTGTAATTAGGTCTTTAAAGCAGGAGTTAAAATAAAGTATCTACATCATATGGTGCTAATGCAACAAAGTACAGATGAAACAATGAACTAGAACTTAGTGAATAAAAAATTAGAAGTCAATTTCACAAGGTACTATCCTTTAATACAAACTATGTGGGCCCCAGAAGAAAAGGAAAATGTTGAATATTGTTTCAAAATTCCAGGAAAATTGTTTTAAAGAAAACAAGGCAAACAAAATATGTTAGAATTAATTACTCACCTATATCAATATGTTGGTAGCAGACTCTTCTTCACAATCAATATATTTTATGTTTGTATGTAGGGCTTTGTTCCTACAAAAACAATGTAAATTATACATAGCTTTATATAATCAACATTTGGGAGCAACAGTAATTCTACCCTATCATTGGTGGTTGAGTCCATGTTAGGAAAGACCACCATCATTGCACTATTATTTCCCTCCAAAGGGCCAGTGATTTATTCATCTAAAATTTTCAAATTCATAAGTTTTAAATAAACTAATATCATTCATTGAAGGGGCTGTGATTCATTCTTGGTTTAAAAGTTCTAGTTGGTTTAAGGAGGGAAGCTCACATTAATCCGCATTATTTCTAATCTTCAATATCTCTTTTTTTATATCTAAGATAAGTTGGATTTTCTTAAATTAAATGTAATTTTTGAAAAAGTATTTAAAACTATCTTAATAAAAATAACTTACCACTGCTATCACCAAATTTCTTCAAATTTCCAGCACCTAGGATTTCTCTGTCACGCTTTTATTATTTTCCTTTTGTATACTGTATAATCAATTGTCCAATGAAAATTAATATGTTTGAAGATGTTCATGTTACTTTTGTGGTGTATATTGCATACATATATATAGTTAGTAGCACTTAGGGAATATGCTTTCAGATCAGTCCATTGAATCACTGTGTACCCTTTTTAAAATATTAGACTCACCCAAACGTTACACTATCCAATGAAAGAAGGGATCGAGTTACACCCATTCAAATTTTTGGCGGAAACAGGTTTAACAGACAATATTAGAAATTATGAACATTTTGAAGAAAGAGATCTGAATTCAACAGATAAACACTGGATTACTGGAACATGCTAATTTACAGCATGGCAGATACATCAACAGGGAATTGTGAATTTGGTAAGTCACTTTATCATAATTTTAAGTCCAGAGTAGGATGTAAAAATAATTTAGAAGAGAGGTAAATTAAAGGTTTTGTGTAAAATCGGGGTGACTGGATAACCAGGTTGCCAGGTGACTGGGTAACATTCTTAGCAGGGCTAGGATTTGATTTTATGCCTTTAAATGCGCAAATCAACAGTCCAAGCAACCAACATCTCATCTATACCAATAAACCAACCAACCAGCAAAACAAACAATCACCAATATCATGTCAATCACTCAGGCAATAAATCAAGTCACACATTAATTGACAGCTAAAAATGTCAATTAACATTTATAAGCGTGCGCACATCTTCCAGATTTGTTTACTTGATCTATTATAATTAAGTTCACTTTGGGTTTTCATCGTCATGATAAACCATGACATCTCAAATCTTCTCAGCCCTGAGATGCCATGATATAATACCTTGATTTGGCGATCCAGGAGAGCCCAGAATTGAGGATTTTTGAGATCTTTCATCCCATCTCATATTTCATTTGATTGGGGTCTTTAAACTTATGAACATGTGTCTGTGCTAATATCTGCTGTTAAATACAATGCCTATTATGTACTGTATTGACATTAGGTAATTTCATGATTTAATGATAACTATGACACTTATTGACAGTTATAACTCTTCCCATCTGATGTGCTCAGATCACAGAATATGCCTCATAATATCAGAGCATGTTTCAGGTGAAACAGAAAGATGCCATGAGTATCAGAATGTTTTTTTTTTAAGTATGAATCTTTATATAATTAGATATTGGACATGAGTGTAAAATGTTAACTCCCCGGGATTTCCTAATTCAGTCAATTTCGTGTTCATTTATTCAGTTTATATTGTGTATAACCAGGTATTCTGATATTATTAAAACATTTTTATTCAAAAAGTGCTCAGTCTCTTGTAGGTTTTTGATGAAAAGATAATGTTTGAATATCGAACAGTATAGTTTACACTTAGGGAGGCTGGAGTTATCATGTCAGTTTGCTACTAGGCCTATATTAGGGGAAAATGTCCAACTTTGAAAGTGGGTAACCTTGCTAGACACATTAGGCACCCTGAGTCACCGGCTACCCAGTCATCTGTTTATTACACAGACCCTAAATAATATACATCTCTTCATTTAAATGCTAGAGTGACAGCCAAGGAGGATTGGCTCCCAATTAAGCTTATATGCTTACATGTACAGATAAAATCGTATTTACAAATAACATTACAATACACTCCTAGATGCATGTGCTTGTGGTAGAAAACACAATGCAAAACTTACTTGGTAAATAGTAATGAGATGGCGACTAAGGTACCAACATTTGAAACATGGCCAATATAAATTTAGTTTTAAAAAAAAGTGTTTGTTTTAAATTCTACTCAATTAATTCACTTATTCTTACTTGATATTGATAGACTGATAATTAATATTTCAGAAAATCCTATCAAACTCCCATGGCCATATCAGAATGACGTACACATGAGCCAAAAAAGAAAGCGATTAATCTGAACAGTATTATAGAGCGAACAAAGTCGAGGTCTGCAGAAAAGGTATGAGCATTACATTGAATCAAAACACAATAATGGTCAAAAAGGTATATTCCACTCAAATTATTATATTCCATTACACTCCATATGAAATTTCATGGGTGTTATTTTCCCGGTTATGTTATTTTTCTTTATCATTAGGAGTGTCTGTCTGCTTGTGTCTGTCCCTCAGTCAATTTGAGTCTTCATGATAACATAGATAAAACTGTATAATCTATACTTTTTCAGGTTGTAACTGGCAAATGCCCATTAAATCAGGGGGAACCGGAGAGCCATCCAAACAAGACAGAAGATTTGAGGTGGAATACATAGTAGGATATAGAATGAGTCCTGGTGAAGCAGTGAAAATTGGTATGGTTGTGGAAATTGGACATTAAAATTGACTTTTAACAGGATATCAAACTTTATATCCAATGGCATCTACTGTACCATAACTGTTGACAGGGAAGAATCCCACAACAAATCAGAAATAAGATCAACTTACAACAAAATTAAGAATACATTGCCACCCTTCCATCACAATTCGAGACACAGATAAATTCTATAATCTCATATTTTGACAGCTAGAAATTGTCAAATATCTATCAAATGAAGTGAAAATGACATGGTTCACTTTTCCCTTGGATTGTACATTGTATATTATACCTTTTATATTTTCTATATATTTACTAGTATCATAATACTTAACAACAGATTTTGATTGTAAATAGATCATCAATTTTAAATCATTTTCAATCATGTGATGCAGAATGTACTTTAACATATCTGAGTTAAAAGGATCAAATAAATGAAAATTCAAATGAATTCGAATTTGTAAATCTTTCTCTAAAGTTCACAAAGTGTGAATTTTTTGTATGTACTGAGTGTACTCAGAAATATGTGCTGAAATATAGGGTGTCAAATAAGTCCCGTCCCCCCTCTACAGCCAAAACCAAGATATTTGGTACCAAGTGTGATATATCATTGGAAAGGTCTTCCAAAGTTACGTTGATTGGCATATATATATATGTATGATACATGTCAATCAATCCCACAAATCTTTACATTGTATCAATTGAGGTGACCATATGCCTAGAAACGTGGCAATTTGGCGTATTTGGCAGGATTTTAAGAATCGGGTATAAGAAAGGTCAAGGGACCAAAATATGACTAAATATGTTTATGGCGATAAATTTGACCAATTTCTGGATAGGGTTAGATGTGTAGAAAATAGAGGTACAAGGAAAGTGGTGAAAACCTTTTTGTAACAAGTGGAATGCGAAAAAATTAACTTTTTGACGTATTTCTGAGGTCATATCCTTGTCATTTTGACGCAAAAAAAGCTACTTAAAGGAGGGCACGTTAACTATAAAAGACATCATAAAAATATAGGTAAATTTCATCCAAAATACTTGAGAGTTGGTGAGTAAACATAACTTTGGATGATCTTTCCAATGGTATATCACACTAGGTACCGTCTGTTAAGGTTTTAGCTGTAGCAGGGGGGACGGGACTTATTTGACACCCTGTATATTATTGAAGAAGTTAGACATATAATTTGATGAACCTAAGGTTGAACATATACATTTTGTAATGATGTACAGTAGATTAAACCATGAATTCTGTCACTGAGAAGCATATAGAAAAATAATTTGTTATTTTCTAATTACTATGATGTGAATTAGAGTATATTATGTCCATTTCTGTCAAAAAAGTATGGATAATGTGGCCATAAGCAACATTGCATAACTTAATAAGTGTTTACCTCACTATGATCAGTCCATGTCTGAATTCAGACGGTTAAATCAGTTTTTTATCATGGAAAAGCTTATGTCTGAATTCAGACACAATCCCATTATAGTGAGATGAATTTGTTTATGTGTCTGAATTCAGACAAGACTTCAATCTGAGAAAATTGATACTGATTTCCAATGTCTGAATTCAGACACAACACATAAGTTAAACAAATTCACCTTCACCATTATCAAATTGTGTCTGAATTCAGACAGTTGGAATCAGCATATGTTTTCTAATATGGAAAAGTCTGTGTCTGAATTCAGACACTAAAGATAAACAAATTCATCTTACTATTATCAAGTTGTGTCTGAATTCAGACAGGGAAAATCTAGGTTTCTTAATGATTAGAAAGCCGGTGTCTGAATTCAGACACATAATATTCAAGTATAAGATACACTATATGTTTAGCTAAGGAATGTTTCTGTCTGAATTCAGACAACTTGCTTCCCTCTGAAACATTTGTACCTGAATAAATTTAAGAAGATGCAATGAATAAATATGTCATGAGTAAAAACACCCATAAAACAGTTTTGTTTAATACTTTTGTCAAACTGGAAGAATGTCAAACTTCACTGGAACCTGTTAATGATTAAATTGGGTGATTGAAATACGACAGAGACTGTTCATATCTCGAAGACATTTATTACGGTTTCCTTTTTTGGCTCACCCTGTATAAGGCAATTAACTTAACTGTAAATATATTCATTACTATTACCTTGATGTTATCATTGCTTTAAATATGTTAAACACTAAAGATATAAGCAATTATGCAGTATACAGCTTTGGTGTAGGCCTAGTTAGAATAAGTGATGTACCATAGTTAGAAATGTACTAATGTGCATGTATTAAACCCATATACGGTACTTCCATTGTCTTTATGATGCAGCCTGTATGAAATAGGAGTTGGATGCATGACTAGTAAGGGCAGTTGTAAGGAGAAATTCTTCTCTTGATATATCTCCCAATTTTCTGCATTCAGTATAAAGGGCTTACATTTTTAGAATATGTTTCTGATATATGCCTCATTTTGTATAGCATGTAGCTTTTATATATATTTATTGTAATAATATTGAAATAAATGAATAACTCAACTATGGTAGAGTCCTGTTGAATATCCTAATTTTATATTCATATTAATAATATGTGGACCATTATCATATCAAACTGAACAAGCTTAAAACACATACTAGTATCAAACATTATATTTTTGTTTGTTAAATTGTTTCAGACCGGAAACAAGTATCACTTGGTCTACAATGCTCCAATAGAAGTCGACATGAAGCTAAGGAGGCACAAACAACCCAGAACATTGCTGGAAACTTGATATCTTGTAAATACTGTGGCCAACAATTTGCTACTATCAAGATCTTATTATCCCATGAAAAAATCCACACTGGAGAAAATTTGTATTTTTGCAAGTACTGTAGTAAGGGATTTAAAACAAGTGGGTTGGGTGTTATACATGAATTAAGCCATACAGGAGAAAGACCATATGAATGTAGATTCTGTGACATTCGGTTTACGAGAGGTGATATTTTGAAGGCACATATGAGGATCCATACCTGAGAGAAACCTTTCCAGTGTAAACATTGTGAAAAAGGCTTCTATGATAAGAAATCTCTGGCCAAGCATAGCAACACACATACTGGAAAATAGCATAAGGAAAAGAATGATTTATGATATAAGGAAAATAATTATTTATACTGTACTTATGACTTATGTGACACATCATTTAGCAAATAATACATATACAGTAAGACCTGTCCTATGGTACAGCTCTCTTTGAGAAACTCTTCTATATATATATGTTAACCTATAATGAACATTTGTATTCAAGGAACAATCTTGGCCATTACTGATAATGTTCCAAGTATAGTTTCTATTCTGTAGGATATCTCAAGAATATACAAGAAACATAATGTCATGATGTTGATTTCCAAATTAGAAATGAAATATAGCCTACGCTACTAGAAGAATGTTCAGTAGGTAATGTACATAAACAAGTATTTTTCCAACTGAATGACCATGTCCAATGCATTGTGTTATTTTTTTGACTTTATTAAGATATTGAAATGATCCATACTGGAAAGACATGATCATAAGCTTACATAAACTATTAGGATTGTTGATGCAGCTTCAGTCAGAACTGAATATGCACATGCACTAAAAAGTTAAATCTAAATATATAAAAAACAATTCATAATTTCAGTGAAGCTGAAAGCAGCTTTTGCGAGAATCAAGCGGCTTGAAAGGAGAGTACATATGCTTGAAACTCTCGTGAAGAATGGAGATACAATAACACAACCAGGACATGGCAGCCTAAATACAGCAGATGGAACATTGAGTTTGAAAGCTCAACTACTGCAGAAGAATAAACATTTAGTTGGGAAAGATAAACAGGAAATGTTGCGGAGAGTAATAAGGGAGACATTTAGTCCTACTGAGCTTGCTAATGGTAACAGAACTGGGAGGAAATCATATTCATCTCCTGGTAAGTAGCAACCAACATTTCAATCAAGCACCGTAATACCTACTAGTATAATAAGTTAAACACCTTTGGTACCTTTAAAAAGTGTTCCATCTATGAGGGATTCCATTTAACATTAAATAAATAAGTCATGGAACTGTGTGAGTGATTGAGAGTGAGAAGTACACAAAGTCTAAGGTTTTACTGTATCAGCAGTCAATTAATTGGTTCACATGTTCATGTACTGCACTTTCTTTTGGTCACTCGGCTTCAAGATATTGACAACCCATCTCCTCCTTTTGACCATGTATTATAATATTTTGTCTGTTTATGTTTTCAAATCATTATCTGAAATATGGTGATTTAAGAAGAAAAATTGTATTCAAACATAAATTAATAGGCTTTAACTTGTACTCTATAAATTGTCAACTCCACACTGGTTTTGTTATGAGAATATTTTTTAATAAATAAAAAATAAAAATACCTTCAAAAAATTCCCATAAAAGGCAAGATGATGTTATAGAAAATGATGCTTTTATGCAATGTATCAATATATCTCATTATAACCACATTAATTATAAAGCTTCAAAATATAAAAATCCCAAATTATTGAAAACTTGGTGGATGTGATGCATAACATATTGTATAATAATCTCTTAATGTTGTCATTTTCAGAAGATGGGCCCAGAGGGAGACTGGATGAGGGAAAGTTGAACATGGTTGAAGAGATAGCCTTTGAGATAGGCTTTGATAGAGAAACATTTAACCAGAAATTTGACAATATGATCAAAGTTGAAAGGAGAAAGCAAAAATTGCAGAGCATGAACAAAATGCTTGGAGAACAGAAGTGAACAATGATAAACATTTCATTCGAGGAACAAACAAATAATCGACACTCATGTATTATGAGACAAAAGTTTTTTAAATACATCATTGCAGTTTGGCTATTTTACTCTCATCATGAAACATGGACAAAAACAGATATGTTGATTTATTTTGCACTGCTTAATATAAGATTCGATCATTACCTGGAATGACCTGACAATATAACAGGTCCCTTGATACAGGCATAACATTTTGTTACAAAGGAAGAGGAATGATCTATACAGGGTGTCAAATAAATATGTTCTCCCTCTTAATTTCGAGAGTAAGAACTTTTATACATAAAAGTGCATCTACTTGAGCTAGTCATCTGAAACTTCTTGTGGAGTTGCTCCATGAAGCCTACTTTTTATGTCCTAACGAACAATTCAGATATCTTGCAGACAAAAACGTTATGCAATATTATGTGGATGTTAAAGTTACAGGCGGAGAACATATTTATTTGACACCCTGTACTTCAACAATATCTGTCTGATGTATTTTATGATAACATTAGCTCATGTTTCCTATCATTTTTAAAATGTTTATGGTAAAACTATATCAGTGTTTGCATTTTGAAAATTTGGAATCTCCTTTTTAAAAACATGAATTTTACAGATTTAAATAAAGCTATAGCCCAATCCAGATTTAGAATTCTGACAATTTTAAGATTCCCTGGTGAGAAATACAGTTTTATTTGAATACATTATTTTAATGTCTTGAATGGGCTAAGAATGAACAAGAAAGAATATGCATTCTATAATCCTAGAGATGAATAACCATCACGTCAAGTGTATTATCTCTTACATAAATGTACATTTTGATATAGATTTGAACATCATGAAATGAATTTTGTTTTTATTTAAATTCTTAAAGGTATCCCATGTATTTTATAAGAGATTTTATAAGGTTTTAAATTTAGATTACACACTATGTTTTAGAATAGAAATATATAAGCATTAATTGCATAAATAAATCCCTGATCTGTATATTGTTTATTCTTTTACAAGACAATAAATTATCCCGATGAAAGAGGTTTGAATAAGGATATGGAGAGCTGTCCATCTGCCTATCATCCATCCACCCATCCACCCACCCACCCATCCACCCATCCACCCATCCACCCATCCACCCATCCACCCACCCACCTACCCAAAGTGCTCATTAGACTTGTCCTGGGTAATAAGTATAAATTTGATAGATAAGAATAAAGGATTATGATGACTATCCTGTCGAGGGCACTAAGTATATTCTTAGTATATTAGAATAAAGGACTATGATATTTGACCTGTCCGGGGTACTAAGCATATTAATCCATTAAAATAAATGTGTTTGGGGTACTAGGAATTATAATTAATATTAGAATAAAGGCAACTCGTCTGTCCCTTTGAAACAGCAAGGAATCTTGTCATTTAGAAAATCTGCGATCTTAATTTAGTTTTTTTGTCACCACCATAAGTGGTGATTAAATACATCAGTTTGCCAAATAAAAGGTCCATTTAACAGGATATTGGTCAACTTAACGTATTGTTATTGTGTCTAACTATTTTGTGGCTGTCGTTGGTGTTAGGAGTTTTGCATTTTGTAACAAATGGCAGGTGGTGACTTTTTGCATGTTAATGCCTTAATGAATTAGTTATAGTTAATTTCTGTTTGATTTCAGACTACTTTATCATGGTAAGCAGTGCACCCACACTGGAGACATCATACAATGATAGATCCAAACTGGAGACATACCAGGATACATCCACACTGGAGACATCATATATGCAGGAGCAAGGCTACAACTGTCAACTATGCTGCAAGACATTTTCATTAAAGAGCAGCCTGGACAGACACAAGCTCATCCACACGAGAGTTTCACTATTTAAATGTCCAGTTTGTAATAAAGAGGTATCCAGGAAGGACAGTCTTAGGAGGCATATGAGAACTCATGCTATTGAAGGAACAATTCAATATCAATAAAATAATGGCCTATATAAACCTCCACCCTGCAAATATGAACTCACGGCTAGAGTGTACAAGCTTTACATTTGAATGAGGTATGTTACACTAGGCCTATACATATGTATAAACCCCACCCTGCCTTAGGAGACAAATGTGAACTCATGGCTAGAGTGTACAAGCTTAATATTTGAATGACATATGTTACACTATATAAACCTCCACCCTGCCTTTGGAGACAAATCTGAACTCATGGCTAGAGTGTACAAGCTTAAAATTTGAATGAGATATGTTACACTATATAAACCTTCACCCTGCCTTTGGAGACAAATGTGAACTCATTGCTAGAGTGTACAAGCTTAAAATTTGAATGAGATATGTTACACTATATAAACCTTCACCCTGCCTTTGGAGACAAATGTGAACTTATGGCGAGAGTATACAAGCTTAAAAGAATGAGATATGTTACACTATACATATGTATAAACCTTCACCCTGCCTTTGGAGACAAATGTGAACTCATGGCTAGAGTGTACAAGCTTTACATTTGAATGAGATATGTTACACTATACATATGTATAAACCTCCACCCTGCCTTTGGAGACAAATGTGAATTCATGGCTAGAGTGTACAAGCTTTACATTTAAATGAGATATGTTACACTATACATATGTATAAACCTCCACCCTGCCTTTGGAGAAAAATGTGAACTCATGGCTAGAGTGTACAAGCTTTACATTTGAATGAGATATGTTACACTATATAAACCTAACCCTGCCTTTGGAGACAGATGTGAAATGATATTCTTGAGGGGACTAAAATATATTATGAATAAGATGTTCAAAGTTAGGCCTATATAAACTCTTCCTATTTGGAGGGGAAGAAAAACAAGAACTCATGTTCTTGAGGCGACTAATGGATCATTCATGAATGAGGTGTCAGATCACAATTTGAGACTTCCATGGGTTTATCTATATTATCATGAAATATATAATGCAACAATTCAATGAATTTTATTAATATTATACAGTATTATATTTTTCAAAAATGCAATTTGATAATGAATTTTTACATTAACAAATATGTTTAATAATTTTGATATGTTAATGTTGCAAAAATATGGCATGAGGGATTTTGTGGCTTCTTTTATAGTGAATTATTTATTTAAAGTTTGTATTTGTAGAATTTGAAATAAAATCGTACATAATATGGGGCTTGGAATCTCTTTCACTGAAACATTGGATTAAATTCTAAAAAATTGTGAGATATTGTTATGGTCAATGGTTTCCATTTTGTGACAGCTGTTTGTATCTGGTACTGACGTTTGGCATCTGTAACAAATGGCAGGTGGTGACATTTTGCATGTTAATGCCTTGAATGATATAATATACACTTAAATTATGTTATAATAATTGATTGTAATGCAATATATATATTTATTATATCACTATCTAGCTAGCGACAGTATGATTGGTCAAAACCGGGTCACATGTCGTGGGATATCTGGCGATATTCAATGGCAATGCTAATCAGATAAGACAACCGTGAGATATCTAGCGATATCCCACGCTCCCGGGAATTTTCAAAGAATTTGTTTTCGTTCAGTGTAAATAATTTAGTTCAGTGTAAGTCAAGATGGCAGACGAACCGAGTAGATTCAATGTATTTCAATGTTAACCTATTACTTAATAATATTAGGGATGTTTAGCTAGACAGTGATATAATAAAACAAATATTTCACTCTATTTTCGGTGAATACCTGTAGCATTTTCACAAGGTGATATTCCACTTGCCCTTCGGGCTTCGTGGAATATCACTTGTGAAAGATGTACAGGTATTCACCTCAATAGAGTGAAATATTTGTTCAATATTTCCGAAATAAAACTTGTTTTGTGGAACTGGAAATAATGTTTTATGAAATTTAATAATATAGTACTATCCAATGTGGGTGCCATTGTTTATTAGAAAAAAGGGTTTAATAAATGAAGAGCTAATAGCTGTAATTCTCATCACACATAAATTACTCTATTTTATTTGAATTCATATTGGTATGTAATTTATGCTTACATTACATTAACAATAGACTTTATTTGGATGTAAACCTTCATTTCTGTAATTTTCAAAACTTGAAATCAATTGTTTGTGTAGAATATGATTTAATTCAGAGAGTAGTTCTTTATTCAATTTGAAACTTGAACTGATAAGGTGATGAGGATTTTTTAAGCTGTGATATCTTTTAGAAACCCAAGATAAAACCCATAATCAATCCTGACAAGTAAATAAACTATTTATCCCATGATATCCATACACATTTTGAAATTATGATATAATATGCCAGATGCGAGTAGAAATAATCTTGATTTACGTCAGTCAAACTGATGTCATATTTGGAATCTACATGTAAAATTACATTTAGAAATGTGGTTTTGAAAAGACTTTATCAACTGAAACATGTGAAAATGTGACTTCTAGGTCGGGGAGATTCCCCATAGAGCCCATGTTGTAAAAAAAGTGAAATATCTTTTATTGTGTTGGGCAGATAATATTTTCTTTTACTGGACATATTTTAATTTGTATAACTATCAGATACATAAAGGTAATATGAAAAGTGAACCATTAAAACTGATGCATATTCAAGTTTAAGGGAATTTTGTAATACCCTGCCATGTTAATTCCCCCGAGTCAGCCACCTGGTGGCGAAACTTGTAACTACCTACTCGCATCTGAGTAATTGAATGAGCATCTAGCTTTCAATGAATTCATTTTCATTTCCAAATCCTTTAATGTTATCCTTGTACTTGCAACAAAAGGATTTCCAGATAAAGATCAGGGCCGTAGCCAGGATTTGTCAAGGGGAGTTACTTTTTTAAAAGTTCTAAGGGGGTTCAGTTTTGACAACTTTGACCCAAATATGCCCAAAATCACTTGAAAAATTGCATGGTTTTGAAAGAATTTTTGGCCCTCCCTGGCTACAGGGCTTAAGATTAACTGAATTTGTTTCATGGAAAGCATTTACAGCATGCAGAAAACACCATAATCTGTAGATATGACTGAGAAAGATAGAAAGTAGGCCTAAAAATATGTTTTTGAATGAAATCCTAAGAGGTGAATATGATGTTTATGAGAGGAATTGGAAAAAAAGAATAATATTTTGATCAGTATTTTCCAATTTCACAAGTTCACATTCATATTCACAAATATTTCCAAATTTCACAAACTCCCTGGCAATTATATTTATTTATTTATTGCATTGCCACAAATACAATGTACATGGGTCTAGTAAATTCTACAATATAAGATGATTATATGTAGTCAGTAGAGTACAATATGGGATAAAAATTATTTTGTATCATAATATTTATTTCATATTTAGGGTAGTTCAGCACTTTCACAAAAAATTGAAAACATTGGGGAAATGTCATTTCAGAATTTAATTGTCCAACATGGCAGCACATGATTAAAAAAACATATACTGTATATACCTCAATTTTATTTCCAGGACACATCGTGTTAACTGCAGCTCATTCGCCAAAAGTGAGACAACGATTTACTTGTGACATGTGCTTGAAACAATTCACTGCTCGGAGCAGTTTGGAGCGGCATCAGTTCACCCACACTGGAAAGAGATACTACAAATGCCCAGTATGTAACAGAGAGTTCGGAAGAAAGGACAATCTCAATAGACATATTGTCGGAACACACTCAATGCTAGGAACATGAAAGACGGAATAGTGTTAAGCCCAAGCTGGAATTACAATGAAATCAATTTTCAGGCTTGCGCACAGCACATGGAAACATAACCAGTTTTTTTGTGTAATTGAATCAATGAAATTTCAGAAATCTACATTTGTTTTTATCAAAAAGGCAAGTCAATCCGCCATCATTGACAAAGTAATTCTAAAGAAGTGTTTTAATAGGCCATATCCTTGATATTGCGTATGAAAGCAATGCAGATATGACTTATATAATGCCATATCTAGCGCACACCTAGATGACTTTATATGACATATATATATTATATTTGCATACACACAAGGAAATTCAAAGAATCTACTCCAATCGAGAACATTGTTCGAAAATTAGAGTGGTTGCATTTTGGGCTACTTTATATGTATATGAATCTTTTTGAAAAAATTAAGAATATTTACTACCATTACTTTATAGTTTATGCAATTTACTGATGCAAAAACATTAAATGTTGTTTTTGAATGTAAAATTGAGTATCTGCTGTAGCAATTTCTAGTAGGTATGTGTATATGATAGAAATAAAAAGAAATTAATGTAAAATGTTTTGTTAAATTGTCCACTCATGTAGAGGATCGATTGGAGGGTGATGTGTAGAAACCTCAATATAGTAAACCTGTCCCTAATCTGAATGATCCAGTGGGACCATCTAAAAGTGTTCAAAATAATAGGTGTTCAAAGTTTTATTTAACATGGGACTATGTAGAATAGAAACGAAGTGTTCAATGAAGGAAGAAATATTTTCAAAATCCATGTTGATTAAATCCCTAGTTTTAAACATTGAATTAAGCGTAAACCATTTTTTTCAAGCTGAAATCATCAGAAAAGATGGTTTATGACCAATTCTACAAAAGATTTTATTCAAAAGATAAAAAATTAGGGCTTACCAATCATTAACATGTAGTAATTAACATTTGTACATAGATGAACACCATGAATTTGGTTAATAAAAATCTTTATTTTATTTCCAGTTGTCTACAAAGTACAGGGAATCAAAGATCGACCTTTTAAATGTGAACTCTGCAACAAGACCTTCACTGAAAAATTTAACCTGAAGCGGCATGAAAAGGGACACTTGGGAAGAAGAGACTTCTTTTGCCAGTTATGCCTTCATACTTTCTCAAGGCAAGAGCATCTGAAACGACATTTGGCAAGGAAACATTTCAAAGATAGTTAAAGGCCCCATGTAAAGCTTGACTTGTATTGTACTTTTAGAAAAATTCAGGGGGCCTTTTTTTACAGCAATTGAAATATTGATGCTTAATTCTCTCTAGTGTACATGCTAGAATGTGTTCTGAATCTGAATTTGAGTAATTTAGAAAGACAACGGCATATGGTAATTACAGTGTCTGATGTCCCGTATCTCATTTTGATCGGTTAAATTAAAGACTTTATTTCGATGGTAGAACATTATTAACTGTACAATGAGTATTGAGACACTTTGATTGATTGTTGTTCCAAAGGAATTTAGTTTAGGTGCTGTATTAAACATACAGTCCATGTGTTGTGTATGGTATACTAGTGTTGTGTGTGGCAGAAACAATGTCATAAGACCATAATCTGAAAGACATCAGAGTATGCAAATAAAATATTACACTGAATTGTAGAATTTGGCATGATTGATTGGTTGATAAAGGCATACACTAAGAGGGTTAGAAATTAATGAAAAAATGTATATAATCTTATATTAGAATGTTACATGATTATGTATATGAATGACATTTGTATATCTTGGATTGCTTCTAGTTTGGCTTATAAAGTGTGTGGCCTCTTATATTTGGATGTTTCTCTGCCATGTTATTTTCAATAAGATTAACACGGCTGAAATTCTTCAAATTACAAGACGGCACAGGGTTATTGCACAAAAAACTAAAAAATCTGTAATATACAAATGTCATTCATGTACATTATGAATACACTTTTCCATATATTATTGCACAATGGTCTCCCAATTTCTTATTTTTGCCGTTCTACTGACGAAATGAAGCAGTGAAATGGACTCTAGCTTAAATATATTTTTTCGATTATCAGGCTCATTGCTTACATATCACATGTTCTAATAGTATACCCCATGAACAGATTTTTGAAAAACATTATTTTAAGTTACCTTTGATTTAATTGCTTTATTGCAAATGACACGTTTTCTTTAATCGTGTTATCATTGAAAATTGAATATATCTGTTTAGAGGTTTGAACATGGTGCTCAGAATTAAACCCGTGTTGGGTGTTTCCGTGGCGTGATACATTGACACAATAGTTATTGTAAATGATAGAGTTTGTTGGAAGGTTCAGTCCAGAATATCTTTCCAAGTAAGATTTTCTAGTTTTATAGAAGGTTCAAGGCAGAATGGATTCTTGACTATATTGGCAATTTCAATATGGCCTCCCTTTTGAAACTAAAATTTTTGCTATACTTTCATATTGTGTATCTTCCACACTTAGGACCCTCTCTTATTTTATGTTCGAATTATAAAATAGTGTCAATACTAAACAATAAAGGTAAATTCAGAGGGGGTCTGGTTTGTGGAAGTACCTCAATCTGTCAATGAATGGAGAAGGTCATTCACTGTTTACAACAAAAACACAATAGGGTGTCTTTTAATACAATAGGATTACTAACTATTTATGCATGAATGGTACATGAAATGAAGCTTAGTAGATTAGGAAACATTGTAATTCTTATATTGAAAAGTGAAATTAAGTCTATCTACAAAACTCAAGATTTTAATCAAGGTTCTGTGAAAATATGTCAAAATTACTCATTTGAAGAGTCAACATGATATGTGTTAAGAATCACTGTAAAAACACCTTTTTACCATTTTTTCCACATTATTTTTGTGATTTGTTGAAAATATACTTAATAAAGATTCAAATTGCATAAAAATAATTCTGGAATTCCATTTCACCATTTTCAATAATATTCTAAGTTCTTATAGGTACACTAATAGGTACGGATCCTTTAGAAAAACAAGATCCTCTTTTTATGTGTGAGTCTTAACATTTTTAAAAAAGTGCCAAGGTGGGGTCCTAATCCATAATATTTCAGAGAGTTAGCTTGATATTTTACTTTCATGGGGACTTCACTTGAAAGAAAACATATTATTTTCATAAAAAACACTGTATTGATGGCCATAAAGTACCCATGGTGAAAGATATGACTGTCTAAAATCACTTGCCATACTGCACATGGACCTTTAGAGAAATAAATATGATAATGTTACATAACAAAAAACAAAAAAAGTTATTGTTTTTGTAATATCTTGTTAATTATGTAGCAAAGTGCAATAAAGTAAATATGTGTACATATAAGTTCATCAGGTATACAGTGTTGGAAATAAGCATTTTTTGCACTTTATGGACAATTTTGTCCAGAAGTCACCATCAGATTTGAATCCCCAATCATCATCAATTTCACACATACTCAACATTCACACCATGACCATTCACATGCTTATCCTCAGAATGTTTTGGTTATGGTTTCCACTTTTTGTGGATGATATTGGGTGTTTGGTGTTGGGTTGTTGGTGTTCAGTGTTTTGTGGTTGGTGTTTGGTACTGGTGTCTGTAACAAATGGCAGGTGATGATGTTTTGCATGTTAATGCCTTGTTTATATTTACCAAAAAGTCGTGACATATTGATGTAGCCATGATTGTTATAGCTACCGTTTTTGTGACTGGTCGTTAATCAGTGTAGTTTTTGCATATAATTTTTGTTTGAACTTGTACCTGTAGCCAAATCCTTTTGATGACATGACAGAAGACTGCCATGTTTTAAAGATGATTTTAAAATTCATGTTTCGACAAATTCTAGGTGTACAACAGGATAGACACTACAGTCACTTCGGGAATACCAGAACATATCAGCCAAAGACAAGACCCGTCAGACCTCTTAGCAAACCACAACTTGTAAGTATGAGCCCCTGCCTAATATGTCATTGTGGACAATTGCAAGAAATCACCCATTCAATTAAAATACATCTCTTGTATATTGAACCTTTATTTTTGATCATCAAAACTATAAATGTTAATATTGAGAAAGTATTTATTGATTGTGTTAAACTTGTTTTTTGTATGTTTTGATCTAACAAACTGTTCTAACTGTTAGGAAGTCCATGGAACCAAAGAATTGCACTTTCAACACTCTGAAGATATTCAATGTTATAAGATAATGAGATTTTTATGTGAATTATTGGAATTTAAATATGAAATGAATATTATCTCTATGTAAATGACATGACATGATATTGTAATGATTGACCATTCACACACAGAAAGGCAAGGTGTGTCCAATTTCAGCCAATCCAAACAGAGTATTCACATAATGAACAGTGCGTGAAATATCAATAACGCATCTGTTGTGTACAGTTGAGCACACAATCGATGTACTGAGTCCAAGGCTTAAATCCTTAAATCATATGTGAACCTCTAACTAGATCAAAGGAATATTCCTTTCTATAGATGAAATTATATTTTAAAGTATTAAAATGGAACCATTGGAAAGGGTACCTTGTGGATATACCCTTTTAAAAAAAATATTTGACATGACATAAATATTTGACATGACAAATCAATGCATGTTTATGTAGTTTCATAGATTTCTCATATTTAGCATACATAAGCCTTGCCCAAGTCAGTCTTTTTTTTACTTATCTGATCTTGAATTATTACAAATATAAGTAAAAGAGACCGACTTGGGCAAGGCTAAGCATACATGTATATGGTGTAAACTAAAGTGTATCGGTTTATGTTGGAGAAACTTGTAAATGAAAAATTTGAAATATTCATTTTAGATCAGGGTCGGTGCACCAATTCCCGAAGGTCATACGAGACTTGTGAATGATGCAGAAGTTGTTGTCAAGCAAAGCTGGTTAGTTTCTGTTCTTGCATCTGCCATACCAAAACAGAAACACTACAATTCCATGTCAGAATATCCATCCAAGGTTATAAAGGCACTTATTGATGGAATGTATGAACCCCATGAGTTGTATAAAGAAGGTGGTGTGAACTTCTATGAGAGACATCAAGACTTTGCACCTGTCATTCACGCTCTAAGGGGTATGCATTTTTAGTATGATAGTACTCTTAAACCATGATGCGGAGTCTCACCTTATGAAATGTATATTTCTATGAAAGGGTTTGACACCTTTATTCAAATCTGAATGTGACTGTGACAGGCGAAAGGTGTTTGGATTAGCAGGTGTTCACAATTCAAGGTATCTTAATATGTAAGTCAATGGGAGATATCAGTTTGGAACCAAGAAAAAGTGTTCACATTAAGAGGTGTTTGGATTTGAGATGTGTTTGGATATATAGATTTTACTGTACAATTCATGTTTCATAAATGTGTTTTCCTTTTTGTTTCAGCATACACTGCTCTGTATCTAAAACAGCCTTCAACTGTATTCACAAAAGCATGGAACGAGAAAGTTCGTGCAAACAGACAAATCATGTCGAAATTCTCAAACCCAGCCAAGTAAAACAGCACCAAATAAACAATATCATTAATATCATACATTACTAGCAGGGACAGTGGGACACTTTATGAACACATTTGTGTGAACACTTTTGAACTGATACAGTAAACAAAGTTGTTCTCCCATTAAATTGGTTTTTTGTTGTTTTTTGTTTTAAAAATGTTTTTTGTTGTTGGTTAAATAGATAAGGGTGTGCTTTATATTGTTTATTTAATAGTACTAAGTTAATAGGATCATAAATACAAATTATGAGTAACTTTAGAATATATCAATTTTGATACGCAGTGACATTGCAGCTTACCAATTAAGATATCAGATACCTCCTCATACTATGACTGCTGCAGACTTTTCTGCGTAAGGTGGTAGAATCCCTGCTTCCTACGACACCTTGAACTTGCATCTGCATTCTGTGACTTACAGGGTGATAATTTCATATGACCAATACATCACTGAGATTTTCCTGTCAACTTGAAAATCCCTACAGTCTTCAGAAACCTGCCAAATTATGAATAGTGCAAAGAAAGGGACACGTGTTCATACATGGACTGACAGAATTTATGACAATGTGCATTTATACAATAATGTAACAATCCATGAACTACTAGTATATAATATTTTGGCACCCCAGGGACAGTGCGCCTTATTTACAATGGTCTCTGATGGTAGCATTGTGAATCAGTATGCACAACTTTAATATTTTTTATGGGGTTGAACCATACCATGTACATATGGAAAAGTAAAAGGACAACATTGTTCCATGAAACATTATTATTTTGTTTTTAACAAGATTACATTTTATATTTGTTTTATGTGATATGTGACTCTGAAAAGATAGTTTAGGATTGCCTGCAACTTAATGTGCATATAATTCTAAAATATGTAATTTTATTTAGGTTTTATTATTATCATTGTTACAGAAGCTGTTGCATAATATGATAATACTATACAGGCCTGTCAACTTGGGAACACCTAACATGAGTGACTTGGAAATGTTGAACACCTCCCCTCTAAATGTGGACACCTTGGTCCAAATCTGAACACCTCGATCCAAATTTTGAACACCTTGGTTTAAATTTTATTACATCTTGTGAAATTTTGAACACCTCAAATTTTTCGCGATCGCTACGCTTGCGTTTCAAACATCCATCAACGGGGGGGGGGGGGGGGGGGGGGGGGGTAGGTACGAACATTTTCGGGACGGAATGCATGACATATTAGTGATTCGCGTGAAAAGTCCGAACGAAATGCGTACGTTTTTTTTCGGCGTTCGTATTTTTGCTGTGTAGACGAACTTTTTTAGAAATTTTTCTACAGAAATTTTTTTGCTTGACAATTACCAGGTAAAATGCGTATTTGCGTGACATTTTCTGTCACGCAAAAATAACTGGCGTGACTTCAAATTCTTCAGCAAATGCGTGACAAATACGCAAATTGCGGGACAGTTGACAGGCCTGACTATAAGATACAGTAATATAAGATAATAGTATAATAATTGTTAGAATTAGGATCACTTACATGTATTGTATTGTATTTTGTTTACCACCAATGAAGGTGAGCAATACCTCTTGGGTATGTCCCGTATATATACGGTCGTAATTTACGTAATTAACATGGAAGATAGACCCAGAAACCCCTCCTTATACATAAACATATAAGTACACACCACAGCCTTTTTGTACGAGTTGCGGACCACTCAGTCAAACACCCTGAAGTACTTCACGCAAACAAGCAAATTTAGTCTTGCCTGAACCGGGGATCGAATCCGGGACCTATTGCGTAAAAGGTACCTGCGCTACCGCTGAGCTACTCGGGTGGACTACGGGTGGACTTAAGTAAGATTTGATGAGAGTACTTATTAGGTTTACCTAAGGTTTTATAATTATCAGTGTTACAAAAACTGTTGCATAATAAGATAATGATAAAATAATATGAGACACTATGAGATAATAGGATAATAATTGTCAGAATTAGGATCACTTACATGTATTAAGTAAGGTTTGATGAGGGTACTTATTAGGTTTACCTAAGGTTTTGTAATTATCAGTGTTACAAAAACTGTTGCATAATAAGATAATGATAAAATAATATGAGACACTATGAGATAATAGGATAATAATTGTCAGAATTAGGATCACTTACATGTATTAAGTAAGGTTTGATGAGGGTACTTATTAGGTTTACCTAAGGTTTTGTAATTATCAGTGTTACAAAAACTGTTGCATAATAAGATAATAGAAATAAGATAATATACTGTAGATTCATTTAATTTGACGCTCCTTAATTTGGCGGATTTGCTCAATTTCAAATATTGGCGGCTATTTAATTTGGCGGAGTCAGGACTGAGCTCAAGTTTCATCATAGACCTGGAAATAAACATTTCAGATTTATGTATTCTGCTTTCAATAAGTCTTGGTATAGCACTGACATCCAAATGGGAACATTTACACATTTAAGTGAAATAATTGCAAATTACAAATTCTCTAGGGATTTTCCAAAATACATCTGAAAATTGGTGGATTTTTAATTTGGCATATTTTTTCAATCCACCAATCCGTCAAATTAAAATGGTCGCCAAATTAAGTGTATCTAGAGTAATATGATAAGGAAATTGGATAACCATTGTCACTTACATGTAATTAACTTGTACAATAAATGTCAATTAAGAATTTTTAAAAATATGTCAAGTTTATTTTTGACGAACAATACAAGGTCCATTTATTTATGCAATTATTTCATAAAGCGTAACAAAACTGCATGTCTATGTACTTTCTAGTATAAGAGGTGAATACCTGTTTATCTTTCAATGATTCTACCAAGGGGTATTCCCCAAAAGCCCTAAAGGCCAGGGAATTTATCTTGCAGAATTATTGAATGTACGTGTGCTTGGCCGATGAATACATCTTCATATTTTTTGGTCACATGTATGGTATTGACTAGACCAAGGATAGAGTGGGGAAAATGACAGTGATATAATAAATGTATTTGTTTAACTCTTGATGATTTCTGGAGGAATTGGAGGTAAAACAAACTCAAACAAAGCAAATTCCATTTTAGTCTTGCTTTCATATCACACGCCTATTTATTTTGCGATTTAACAGTACATTTTCTAAAATATATAAATACAGGGTGGTCCAAAAAAAGTGAACCCCTGCAACTGGCCATATTTCCCTTATTACTTGCAGGAATTCTTTTTTATTTTCACATGTTGTAGAGGAAGGTCTAAAATTTATGTTGGTACCATACATTTTTCTTAGTCTTGAAATTTGCAGAAATTATAAGCCCTAACCAAACATTACTGAAAATGGACAAATTGTGATTTTCAATATCCGCGATTCTTCAACCCTTTAACACCTTTCCCCTGAGAATTTTTTAAGCTGCAGTCTTAAAGAACTAATATTTTCTGACTTTGTTCAATTTTAAATCCTGCACATTATGGCTTAAAACTAGCATTCTACATTTGTTAGTTGCAAAGCTATTGTTATCCAAAGAGATGTGCTAAGCTTCCACAGACGAAAACATTTTCCAGTGAAATCATGAACATACCCCTATATGATCTTGAAATGTCAATATCTTCATAAATCATGGACCAATTCTAATGATATATGGCTCAAAACATTGAATATTGAATTTTCTTTTGATTTTTTAAAGATATTTGATGAAGGGGTTATCAGATTCCTGGTCACAGGGGGCAACTTCCTTCCATAAGAGGCCCCCCTCTAACTGTTGGTGTAGGTAACATACCCCT
Organism: Owenia fusiformis; assembly: GCA_903813345.2. Classification (NCBI taxonomy): domain Eukaryota; kingdom Metazoa; phylum Annelida; class Polychaeta; order Sabellida; family Oweniidae; genus Owenia; species Owenia fusiformis. Next base: position 21,572,621 of record CAIIXF020000002.1, on the reverse strand, counting down.
GAACTGTTGAACGGTTTAAAATGCTTCAAAATGATCAATGAAAGTGTGAAATGTGTTTTCTGCTTGAATAGTGTCCCTTTTGTCATATGGTAGGGTTTTAAACTTGTATCTCTAACAGAAAGCTGTTTAAAATCATCCAATGTGTTTCAACAATTTCCGTGAATCACATTTGTAAAATTTTGTACAATATCTAATTTCCAGGCATGTTTGTTAAACGCTTGTAATTTCTTCAAAATTTAAGACTGAGAATAAATTATGTCATCAACCAAAATTTTAGACCTTTCTCTACAACATGTGATAATATGAGCCAATTCATGCATGTATTAAGAAAAATGTAGCCTGTTGCAGGGGTTCACTTTTTTTTGGACCACCCTGTATACTTCTGAATTTTCTAGCAGAAATTGCCTCCTCCCCTTCTGTTTTACGGCCTGAGAGAGGAAAAATATGTTGATGTCCTCCTTTTTGGTCATCGTGAAATAAGGCCAGGTCTATCTCAATTACATGACAATGCATCTTCAAAAATCACTAAATATAAAAAATGCTTTAATAAATGATCCAAATGGGACTTTCAGATACCAAACTTATGGAGGGGAGTGTACTTATTCAAAATCCTCCAAGAATAGCCAAAATGCTTACTGTTTGTTTTTGTTTCCAGGTCACCTAAGACTCCACACTACAATGGCAATGACATCACCAATGACATCATCAATGACATCATCTGGGCCTTCTAGTTCGCAGCTTCACTCCTTTATGGCATATTCCTGTCCATTATGTCTTCAGCAATTCAAACACAAGTCGTCTCGTGCAAGGCACATGTTAATCCACACTGGAGTGAAGCCATTCAAATGTGAATTCTGTGATGATACATTTTCTCGTAAAGATACACTGAAGATCCATATGTTGAAACATCATGTTAACACACAGAATCTCAAAGTGGAATGAAACACTTAATGTTGACATGTATAATATTGAAACTTTGGGTGCCTACTGGGGTTAAGCCTTTCAAATGTGAATTTTGTGAAGATACATTTTCTCGTAAAGATACACTGAAGAACCATATGTTTAAACATCATTTTAAATCTAACACATAGAATCCCAAAGTGGAATGACAAACTTAATTTTAGTATTTTTTTAATATTAATTAATTTTAAAATTAATTAACTTAATATTGCCCTGTATAACTTTGAAACTTTGGGTCTATACTGGGGTTACTGGGGTTCAAATGTGAGTTCTGTGAAGATACATTGTCCTGTAAAGATACATTAAACAACCATATGTTGAAATATCATGTTAACACACAGAATCTCAAATAGTGGAATGAAATTTAATGTAGACCTCCATATCATTAAAACTGGCTCCATACTTTGGGTAACGTAGCCATTCAAATGTGAAACCTGTAAAGATACATTCTCCTGTAAAGATACATTGTGAACAACCATATGGTGTTAACACACAGAATACCAAAGTGGAACAACAAACTTAATGAAGACCTCCATAAATTTGAAAGTCAAGGTTTGACTTTTGACAAGTTTTTGAATGACATTAAGAAATGGCTTCCAGAGGGGGTTCACAGTGACAAAATAATATATTGGGTTCAATCATTTTAAACAAAAAATTAATTCTGTTATACATTAATTGTATACATAGATTGTATAAGAAAGGTAATTTTTTGGGGTAAGTGCATAACATGGCACTGTACCATAGAATAAATGTGGTGTAGACTAATTGGCACCCTATATGCCAAAGCCTCTCATACTATCATGAGTCAAATTTTGAATTAGAAAATGTCTAAGCCCTTGCAGATTTATGTATTACCCTTACAAACAATTTACTTGAGCCTCTTACAAAAATGCCATGGCACCGTGCCATGTTTTGCACTCACAAATGTTTTGGTAAATGTAAAAATGTTTGACAATACTTTTGAGGCTGCTTCTATTTTATGTGTTATAAAGTAGTTCTTGCATAGATGTTGTACCAAGTACTTATTTGTAAAATATTGATATTGTGACGTCTCTGTTGTGACATCCTTGTTGTGACATACTAAACATGTGGAACTGCCTTGATAAACTGTCGTTGTATTATTTTGAATGCTACAAAACAAAGTTTTATTTAGAATTCATGTTTTTGTGTTGGTTAAATAGATAAGGGTGTGCTTTATATTGTTTATTTAATAGTACTAAGTTAATAGGATCATAAATACAAATTATGAGTTACTTTAGAATATGTCCATTTTGAAAAATATGCAGTGATATTGCATACCAATTAAGATATCAGATACCTCCTTATGCTAGGACTGCTGCAGACTTTTCTGTATAAGGTTTTAGAATCCCGCTTGCTACGAAACCTTGAACTTGCATCTGCATTCTGCGACCTACAGGGTGATAATTTTATATGACTAATATATCACTGAGATTTTCCTGTCAACTTGAAAATCCCTACAGTCTTCAGAAACCTCCCAAATTATGAATAGTGCAAAGAAAGGGACATGTGTTCAAACATGAATAAGGATGTCCATGGACTGACAGAATTTATGAATTTATGACAATGTGCATTTATACAATAATGTAACAATTCATGAACTACTAGTATATAATATTTTTGGCACCCCAGGGACAGTGCGCCGTTTTACAATGGTCTCTGCATACTAGCATTGTGAATCAGTATGTACAACTTGACTTTGAGGGTGTACAATCTTTTAGAATATTTATAGGGTCAAACCAAACCATGGAAATATGGAAGAGTAAAAGGACAGTATCATTCCATGAAACAGCATCATTTTGTTTTTAACGAGATTACATTTTATATTTGTTTTATGAGATATGTGACTATAGTTGAGAACTTGAGGATTACCTGCAACTTAATGTGCATAAAATTCTAAGATATGTAATTGTTTACCTTAGGTTTTATTATCAGTGGAACAAAAACTGTTGCATAATAAGATAATAAGATAAGATACATGTACCGTAATATAAGATAATAGGATAATAATTGTCAGAATTAGGATTACACATGTATTAAGTAAGGTTTGATGAGGGTACTTGTTAGGTTTACCTCAAGTTTTATAATTATCAGTGTTACAAAAACTGATGCATAATAAGATAATAGTAATAAGATAATATACTGTAGATACATTTAATTTGACGCTACTTAATTTGGCTGATTTGCTCAATTTCAAATATTGGTGGCTATTTAATTTGGTGGAGTCAGAACTGAGCTCAAGTTTCATCATAGATCTGGAAATAAACATTTCAGATTTATGTATTCTGCTTTCAATAAGTCTTGGTATAGCACTGACACCCAAATAGGAACATTTACACATTTAAGTGAAATAATTGCAAATTACAAATTCTGAAAATTGGCGGATTTTTAATTTGGCGGATTTTTCAATCAACCAATCCGTCAAATTAAAACTGTAGCCAAATTAAGTGTATCTAGAGTAATATGATAAGGAAATTGAATAACCATCGTCACTTACATGTAATTAACTAGTACAATAAATGTCAATTAAGAATTTTTAAAAATATGTCAAGTTTATTTTTGACTAACAATACAAGGTACATTTTATTTATGCAAATATTTCATAAAGCGTAACAAAACTGCTATGTATTTTCTAGTACAAGGGGTGAATACCTATTTATCTTTCAAGGTTTCTACCAAGGGGTATTCCCCAAAAGCCCAAAAGGTCAGGGAATTTACCTTGCCGAATTATTGAACGTACATGTGCTTGGCCAATGAATACGTCTCCATATTTTTTGGTCACATGTATGGTATCGACCAAGGATAGAGTGGGGAAAATGACAGTGGTATAATAAATGTATTTGTTTAACTCTTGATGATTTCTGGAAGAAATGATGGTTAAACAAACTCAAACAAAGCAAATTCCATTTCAGTCTTGCTTTCTATATCACACACCTATTTATTTTGCGATTTAACATTAAATTATCTCATGAATATAAATCTAAATTTTCTAGCAGAAATTGCCTCCTCCCCTTCTGTTTTACGGCCTGAGAGAGGAAAAATCTGTTGATGTGCTCCTTTTTGGTCATTGCCCTTAGGCCTATAAATGAGCACATTTTTATGAAATAAGGCCAGGGCTATCTAAGAAAATAGACATGACAACGAATACTAGTATTGTGTTAAATATTAAAATTCAAGTCAACCTTATTTCCTATCTCTATCCAATGCTGCTGAAATACACTCCTGTCTATAAGTTTGGTAACCTAAAGTTTCCATTGGATTGCATATCAAACGCACCAATATTTGAATCCTTTGTTTCTTAATTACAATTTTTACAGTACTAATTTTTACTACCACTATAAATAAATAAACTAAACTAAACTAAACTAAACTACAATAGGAAATATGATATGAAATGCATTTTCAAAAATCACTAAATATAAAAAATGCTTTAATAAGTGATCCAAATGGGACTTTCGGATACCAAACTTATGGAGGGGAGTGTACTTATCCAAAATCGTCCAAGAATAGCCTAAATGTTAATGCTTACTGTTTATTTTTGTTTCCAGGTCACCTAAGACTCCACTCTACAATGGCAATGACATCACAGATGACATCATCTGGCCCTTCAATGACATCATCAATGACATCATCTGGCCCTTCTAGTTCACAGCCTCACTCCTCAATGGCACATTCCTGTCCGTTATGTCTTCAGCAATTCAAACACAAGTGGACTCGTACAAGGCACATGTTAATCCACACTGGAGTGAAGCCATTCAAATGTGAATTTTGTGAAGATACATTCTCTCGTAAAGATACACTGAAGATCCATATGTTGAAACATCATGTTAATTTATCTAACACACAGAATCCCCAAGTGGAATGAAACACTTGATGTAGACCTCTTGCAAGGCACATGTTAATCCACACTGGAGTGAAGCCATTCAAATGTGAATTTTGTGAAGATACATTCTCTCGTAAAGATACACTGAAGATCCATATGTTGAAACATCATGTTAGCACACAGAATCCCAAAGTGGAATGAAACACTTAATGTTGACATGTATAATATTGAAACTTTGGGTGCCTACTGGGGTTAAGCCTTTCAAATTTGAATTCTGTGATGATACATTTTCTCTTAAAGATACAACAATGAAGAGCCATATGTTGAAACATCATTTAAAAACTAACACATAGAATCCAAAAGTGGAATGACAAACTTAATTTTAGTATATTTTTTTAATATTAATTAATTTTAAAATTAATTAACTTAATATTGCCCTGTGTAACATTGAAACTTTGGCGCCGAAACTTTGGGTCCATACTGGGGTTAAGCTGTTCAAATTCTTATGTCAAGATACATTGAACAACCATATGTTGAAACAGCATGTTAACACACAGAATACCAAAGTGGAATGAAATGTAGACCTCCATATCATTAAAACTCTGGGTCCATACTCAGGTTAAATAGCCATTCAAATGTGAGTTCTGTGAAGATACATTCTCCTGTAAAGATACATTGAACAACCATATGGTAAAACACCATGTTAACACATAGAATCCCAAAGTGGAATGAAACACTTAATGTAGACCTCCATATCATTAAAACTCTGGGTCCATACTTGGGTTAACGTAGCCATTTAAATGTGAAACCTGTAAAGATACATTCTCCTGTAAAGATACATTGTGAACAGCCATATGGTAAAACACCATGTTAACACACAGAATCCCAAAGTGGAATGAAACACTTGATGTAGACCTCTATAACATTAAAACTCTGGGTCCATACTTGGTTTAACGTAGCCATTTAAATGTGAAACCTGTAAAGATACATTCTCCTGTAAAGATACATTGAACAACCATATGGTGAAACACCATGTTAACACACAGAACACCAAAGTGGAAGAACAAACTTAATGTTGACCTCCATAAAGTTGAAAGTCAGAATTTGACTTTTGACAAGTTTTTGAATGACATTAAGAAATGGCTGCCACAGTGACAAAATAATATATTGGGTTCAATCGTTATAAACAAAAAATTATACATAAATTAGTATATATACAAAAGGTAATTCTGGGGGGTAAGTGCATAACATGGCACTGTACCATAGAATAAATGTGGCATAGGCTAATTGGCACCCCCTGTGCCAAAGACTCGGATACTATCATGATTCTGAATTAGAAAATGTCTATGCCCTTGCAGATTTATGTCTTACCCTTACAAACAATGTTCTTGAGCCTCTTACAAAAATGCCATGGCACTGTGCCATGTTTTGCACTCACAAATTTTTGGGTAAATGTTAAAATGTTTGACAATACTTTTGAGGCTGCTTTTAGTAGTTCTTGCATAGATGTTGTACCAAGTACTTATTTGTAAAATATTGTTATTGTGACATCCTTATTGTGACTAACTTGTGGAACTGCCTTGATAAACTGTCATTGTATTATTTTGAATGCTACAAAACTTGAAATAGAAATAAATTAAAATAAAAATGTCTTCGCAATGATGTATATATTTGTATGTATTTATTATGTCACCACCAGAAGTGTTGAAATGACGAAACAGGAAGTGATAAAAAATGTTGCATTTTTAGACATTTTTCGAACAAAGATAACAGTGTTCTGTTTGGACCTCCAGTCAATTTAACTATTTCCATATATCATTTACATGACCAGGATCACATTGTGCATGGTGAGAATGTCCTTAAACATGATGAAACAACCTTTTCAGCCCTTTGAAAATGTATCTGAAAAATAGCTAAAAGTAGGAGATAGGGAAGGTCACTGAACAGAATCTTTTGAATTTTTCAGAAAAAGTGACCAACATAATATATGCTCTAACTGGTACAATCTTTGAAATTTTAGAAAATAGTCTGAAACAAAAATGGCGGTCATAAAAAGGAATGACCATGGACATTATGATCCTGGTCATGTAAATGATATGTGGAACTAGTTGAATTGACTGGAGGTCAAAACAGAACTCTGTTATCTACAGATCTATGTTCAAAAAATGTCTAAAAATGCAAAATTTTTGTCACTTCATGTTTTGTCATTTCCTGTTAAGTATCATGGCACCTTAACTTAATTTTCCTTCAACTACAAATGTCTGTCAACATTCTTTTGAATATCACTATGATATGGAATAAATAGTTTATCCTATAGTTGATTTACAATTGCGTAGATATAATATTGGCCTCAAAATAATCTCAATCTCATCATGAACCTCAAATAATAATACAGTGTAGATATGCAATAATGTACAAGAGAATAATGAGTTGGAAGTACTATAATTAAAAAAAAATAACAGCATAATATCAGTACTTATTGTATAAGTATTATTATGTAATCATTCGCTTTGGCATATTAAATTCTAATTACTTCATTTTGGCATATTATATTCTAAATACTTCATTTTGGCATATTAAATTCTAAATACTTCATTTTGGCATATTAAATTCTAAATACTTCATTTTGGCATATTGAATTCTAATTACTTCATTTTGGCATATTTAATTCTAAATATTTCATTTTGGCATATTTAATTCTAAATAATTCATTTTGGCATATTTAATTCTAAATACTTCATTTTGGCACATTAAATTATAAATAATTCATTTTGGCATATTAAATTCTTAATACTCTATTTTGGCATATTAAATTCTAAATACTTCATTTGCATAATAAATTCTAGATACTTCATTTTGGCATATTTAATTCTAAATACTTCATCTTGGCATATTTAATTCTAAATACTTCATCTTGGCATATTTAATTCTAAATACTTTGGCATATTAAATTCTAAATACTTCATTTTGGCATATTTAATTCTTAATACTTCATTTTGGGATATTAAATTCTAAATACTTCATTTTGGCATATTAAATTCTAAATTCTTCATTTTGGCATATTAATTCTAAATACTTCATTTTGGCATATTTAATTCTTAATACTTCATTTTGGCATATTAAATTTTAAATACTTCATTTTGGCATATTAGATTCTAAATACTTCATTTTGGCATATTAAATTCTAAATACTTCATTTTGGCATATTAATTCTAAATACTTCATTTTGGCATATTTAATTCTTAATACCTCATTTTGGCATATTAATTTTTAAATACTTCATTTTGGCATATTAAATTCTAATTCCTTCATTTTGGCATATTAAATTCTAAGTACTTCATTTTGGCATAATAAATACTAAATACTTCATTTTGGCATATTTAATTCTAAATACTTCATCTTGGCATATTTAATTCTAAATACTCCATCTTGGCATATTAAATTCAAAATACTGCATTTTGGCATTATAAATTCTAAATACTTCATCTTGGCATATTTAATTCTAAATACTTCATCTTGGCATATTAAATTCTAAATACTTCATTTTGGCATATTAAATTCTAAATACTTCATTTTGGCATATTTAATTCCAATTAATTATTTAAAAGGTTACATTGATTGTCATCATAAATCAAATAAACAATTCTGACATCCCATTAATATGGATTTTTAATGTCTATTATTCTCAATCTCGTGGCACATGGTTCCTAAGCTTTTACACAGGCATTATTGCTTAAACAGTAAAACATCTTTAAATGGATCACAGGAACACCTTTAGTACCTCTTAAAAGCGTTCCACTTGGGAGGTGTTCCTTCTTGAGAAGTTCAATTAACAAAAGATTCCGGGGCTGTGAAAAGTGTTCCACTTGTGAAAGTGTTCCACTTCATGAGGTTCATTATTCATTTCGGAATACAGTATTGAAATCTAGATAGTTATTCCTAATTCAAAATAATTGAATTGATTAACCAGTATGGTCTACAACTAATATTATATGGATTTCTAATTTCTATTGTCCTCACTGCACACATACCGTTTCTTAACACAATTACTGTTACGTTCTAACCCAATTGATAGGATGTTGCCTTGTTTAATCCAATTTGAACAATAATTGGACAATTTCAGAAGAACCAATATTCAGGCTGCAGCCGATAAACCATTGACTTTTCCCCATGGAGCAAGATTAGCTCACCAAGATGCGGTTCTATATTGGGCTAGCATAATAGGCAAAAATTTCATTGATTTTCCAATATTTCCAACATTTCCAGAGTGCAACACAGATGGTCTCAGGGAACGAGGGAAGAAGGTAAGAACATGGATGCAAGGGTGCTATTTACATAGATTCTATGTGGTCTTTAATGCTACATCATCTCTAAAGCACTTGTACCTAGCTCATGGAACCTGTATCTAAATAGCTCCTGCTTGCAATATCAGAAAAACTACATTGCCTTGATGCTAAAGCTAGACTTCAAAGCTACTAATCTGTTAAGCAAGGATATAACAGGAATACACAGTTCCGCATTTTCTCTTGTTTTACCTGGAAAATAAAGCTTCTAATTTGTAAGCTAAATAGGCAAAATAATGATGAGTATGTTTGTCGCTACAGTCATCCATATATTTTTTATTTTATAGTTAAGTATTTTTCTTTCTCAGAGCTAGAGAGGGATCATCATGAACAATCAATTTTTGTGGAGTTAAGATTTTAGCAGCATCATCAAGCAATATTACACGAGATGAACTAAATTAATTTCCTTATTTCAGTGGAGACATATGTGAGGCAGACAACAAAGGAAATACTGAAGACCCTTATTAAAGTGGCACAAGGGATAAATGATATAACACTACAAACTATCAACTAATTACTGACATTTGGATAATTAAAACAATAAAAGATATATGAACATAAAACACCTGTGTGTTACAGATGTACAGATTGTAATATCATCTCATCAATAATTACTGTTATCGCAATCTGTCAGCTAATTTACAGAAAACATCGTAATCAAGACATCCAATCCTCTTTTAGAAGGCATATTGATAGGACGCAGAAATAGACCTTTATCTAGTCGTCAACACATGGGATTATCTAAGATAGTATGGATGGAAATAAAGCAACCAAAACATAAATAAAAATATCTATTAAGAAGAGAAAAGCGTTGGACTTTGAGATAGTTTATTCTAAAAATCTGAGTGACATTATTGATTAAACTGTCAAACATACATTGCTGGAGGACTATCAATTGGAAGCACATTATTGAACTTGTAAAAGGTATAAAATCAACATTTTTGCAAGATAATTATTAAATTAAGCAAAAATGCAAGATTACAATAAAGATATGAAATCAGCTTTTTTGCAAGAGAATAAAGATATGAAATCAACTTTTTTGTAAGATAATAAAAATATGAAATCAACTTTTTGCAAAAATAAAGATATGAAATCAACTTTTTTGCAAGATAATAAAGATATGAAATCAACTTTTTGCAAGATAAAAAAGATATGAAATCAACTTTTTGCAAGATAATAAAGATATGAAATCAACTTTTTTTGCAAGAGAATAAAGATATGAAATCAACTTTTTGCTAGAAAATAAAGATATGAAATCAACTTTTTTGCAAGAGAATAAAGATATGAAATCAACTTTTTGCTAGAAAATAAAGATATGAAATCAACTTTTTTGCAAGAGAATAAAGATATGAAATCAACTTTTTTGCAAGATTATAAAAATATGAAATCAACTTTTTGCAAAAATAAGGATATGAAAAACTCTTTTGCAAGATAATAAAGATATGAATTCAACTTTTTTGCAAGATAATAAAAATATGAAATCAACTTTTTGCAAAAATAAGGATATGAAATTAACTCTTGCAAGATAATAAAGATATGAAATCAACTTTTTTGCAAAATAATAAAAATATGAAATCAACTTTTTGCAAGATAATAAAAATATGAAATCAACTTTTTTGCAAGATAATAAATATAAAATATATGAAATCAACTTTTTTTGAAAAGATAATAGTGATATAAAATCAACATTTTTGTAAGATAATAAAACAAAAATCTACATTACTACAACATAATAAAGAAATGAAATCAACTTTTTGCAAGATAAAGGTATAAAATCAACATTTTTGCAAGATAATATTCATAAACAAAGAAAATCAATTCTTCATCAATTATTCAACTCTTACACTGTCATGATGCTCTTACACACTATATTAGCTAACTCGTCGATAAAACAATGATTCCTAAAGAGGGTTTAGGTGAAACAGAAATATGCGAATCAGAATGGGGATTTGAGTATTTTTCCTTATATAATCTCTCATGGATACTTATCTTGCTTTGTAATGCTCTTAAGTTGACTAATATTATTTATTTGGGCTTACACACTTTCATTGTAGTATTTGCTGTATTAAAACCATAATTTACTACCTATAGAAAATTAAGTTCAAATTTTGGGTATCTTAGTACTATAGTACTTGGATTAACCATCAGTGTATGTGTTCTTATAGCAAGATTTAATACCTAGATTTACACACAATAACTGAAAAATTGAATAATCTTTAAGTGCAAATAATGCAATGATTTCAAATTACATAATCATGAAAACTGCCATGTATTACATAGGTTTTTAAGATTATTTCAAATTATAACAGAATATACCTTAAACAGGCATGGTAGCAACAATAAATCAGTCTGCAAACATTATTTGAAATTCCTTTTTATACTTGCAGAATACAAAGAGCCAAGATGTATCTAACTTGCGATAAGGTTCCACGGGAAGTGAGAGTCAGTTATATTTTAACTGGATATCGCCCGACTGACACAACATTCAAATACTGCTGCAAAAGCACATTGGGACTCCACAACGAAACATTCAACATTTGGAGCCATCTCCTGCCATTGTTGTACTTTATATGGATCGCTGTTGATATACATCATGATCTATCAGGACAGACTAACATAACATGTAGCTTCTTGCCATTATATTGCAACATGGCGGGGGTCTGCGTGTTAATGCTTTTGAGCTCATTGGCGCATATCTTCCACGCTGTATCACATAAGTGGCGCCATCTTTGTTTCATGTGCGACTATGCAGCTATAGGATTTTATGGTGTCAGCGCTGCCATTCCTGGATACTACTACTCAAGATACTCAAAATATTGGATAACTGATCCAAATATTTTCATTGCGTTGTCAATTATGTCTGCTGTCATAGCAACCATTGGTTGTTGCTACACAAGGATCGACATGCACAATAAGTACATTTACTACATCCGCACAGGGACATATGTGTTTCCATATGTCGTCAGTAGCACACCAATGTTTTGTCGGATTTTTCTGGAACCTGAGTCAATGGATAGTACATCTCAGTTTATATATTTTAAGCATGTTCTTTTCATGGTGCTGGCTGCCATTTTTAATGTTACTAGGATACCAGAAAGATGGTCACCAGGGACATTTGACATCATCGGTCAGAGCCATCAGATTTTCCATATACTTATATTTTTGGGTGTTAAAGAATGTTTATATGTGATGGTTCATGATATAAAAACTAGGAACTTTGACGCCATCTATGAAACCAACACAGAACCAACTTTATTTTCCACATTTGGAAATATGTTAATTCTAACCTTGCTGTCCATTGGTGTTGTGCTCAGGTTTTGGCAAGAGATTCAAAAACAAAAAGTAAAACGGCACAAAAACCCTAAAGCAGTTCACCAAGATTAACAATAACTTAAGATATAGATTTGCACTTTATGTCTATGCATTTTACATGTTTTAATTGAATTCCATATTAACCCCACAAGAAAGCCAGAAACAGTATTCCAAAAAATTAGAGTACATGTACATTATAATACAGTATGTTAAAATAAGTAGTTTTAAGTACTTTATACATGGAACACCTCTGTAAATGGAATATTTTTCATGATCAAAGCCCCATATACTTGGAACACCTCTGTAAATGGAACATTTTTAATGATCAAAGTCCCATATACGTGGAACACCTCTGTAAATGGAACATTTTTAATGGTCAAGGTCCCATATACGTGACTGTAAAATGGAACATTTTAATGATCAAAGTCCAATTTGGCAATGAGCTGCAACTTGACATGCTCTTAATCTGCTGATGCTAATTCTGGCTCATGTGCTGAGGAGAGTTCTTATCTCCATACAGCAAATTACAATGAATTAATTGGCCATTTTTCAGTTGCCCTGTTATTTAAATGTTCAATATACATTTATACCATTGCACTTAGCTTTATATCTATACTTTATAAGTGTTATATGTACTTTACATATTAATTTTTTTCTTTAATAAATGATATCTTAGAGTGTTGTAAATTTCAATAATATTTTCCATATTCATCTTTATAAATCTCTAATTTTGTGATTATACAAATTGTTGATGAAGGATAAGATCCCCTGCTTGTCTCAATTATGATCCCTTCTTCCTTTTATTAGACCCTTATTTTCCACTGTAAGACCCCATCCTTCTTCAGATTAGACCATTCATCCTCCTAACAGACATCCTTTCCTCATTAGACCTCTATTTATTGAGGCTTTTGAAAACTGGCATGAAATAAGTCTAACAATATAATACTTTTTTATGGTTTTAAAAAATTCCCAATGAAAATTACAAAAATGCATTGTAGTATACATACAAATATATGTACATTTGTTTTTTTATTGCATTGATACAGTTGTACACGTCATGCATATTTCAAAAAAACATATCTTGTTGTCATCTATTAGAGATAAAGTCAATTGTAGTAAATATGTATCTGAAATACTGTAACTTGGGGTATTTGGCACCTACTTTATTTTGGTGATTTCGAAAATTTGCCAGTCTAGCCTACTGTACATCTTTGCGAAAATTCATACGTAAACTAAAAAAATGTAATTGAAACAATGTTCTTATTTCTTATTACATGGACAATAAATATAAAACAATCAAAAATAGATACAGTAACTGTATTATTATTATAAGAGGTAAGAGATGGAAATAACTCAAAAATTGTTTGCCAAATATTGTTTATATTCCATATGCATATGCTATATTCCAACAACTTCAGATTTGAAAAAGAAATAAACAAAAAACACTTCAGATTGTAATATTAAGTATTAAATAGATGGCACCCCAATTGCCCCCCTTTGCCTCTGAATAGTCTTAATGCAATAAGATTATAATCACAATGTTTATAACGTGACAATAACGTAAACTATAACTGTTATGGCACAGCATCTGACCCATTTTCCACTCCATTTCTCTCTATTTTCTTGCATTTGTATATGATTCAAAGCGTTCGAATTTCAATATTTTAATTTCGCTTCTTTCATACAGAGCTGTTCTCTTCCTTCATCTCATACTAATCTCAATTAGATTGTGTGTTTACTTTGAGTTTTCAAACATGAATTAAAGATGTCACTCCAAAATCAATATCGCATTGCTGACTCTAACAGTATTGGTTTAGCTTTCTCTAAAATATCCAATTAGATTGCTTATTCACTTTGATTCCTCTTTTGATCACTTAACTTGATTGCGTTTTCAAACCTGAATTAAAGATGTCACTCCAATATCAATATCGCATTGCTGACTCTAACAGTATTGGTTTAGCTTTCTCTAAAATATCCAAATCAGGGTCCAGAGATCGACCAAGTCCCTCGAGGACAAATATCGCCAACATAACTGATGCAAACTGACTCTCCATCTTGATCCGATGACGTCGCAGAAGAGAGAAAACATCAGAGAGGAGGACGCCAACCTGGATCTGAAACAAAAAGTAAAATTTTAGCTTGAGATGAGCAGAGTGGGAGGGATTTGGACATGTTTAAAAGAATGACGTCAGATTACAACACATTCCTAAAGTCGGAGAGGGTTCTATATTCGCCAGATTATTCACTCTAATTGCAGTGAATTGCCCTACCTTATATAATTTTAATAATGATGATGTAAATTGAATGAGAATTGACTCTCCAAAGGCAAGTAATCCTCAAAACACATTGAGTATTTTCCATTTGGAGGTTGAGATTCGATGGCCATGTTTTTCATTACATGTACTTTGTGAGGTTTCAGATATAATAGGGAGATAACTATCAGAAAAAATATACATCTCCCTCAGGATAAATCCTAAACTAAAAACCTCTCATTTTGTTTCTATGGTAATTCAAATTAAAGAATGCATTTTTGGAATAACATCATCATTTCCGATGGAAAGTTTTAATGAGATTATAATAGTGATTCCATTTTTGAGTCGCCCTAATCATTATGTATTTACCTGTCCTAGTGATATGGTACTGGCTCTTGCGGTGTTCACCAAATCAGCCATTTCACTCTTAAAACATTCAATGTCTTTGCATTCCACACATTTTGTATTTGTCAGGAATAATTCTGCAACTTTCTCTCCCTGTAGAACAACATACATGCACATGTTTATACATGTAGGATATAACATAATGGACGGCTTAGTATATTTGAAAATTATTTTTTACATTTTTTTATCCCTTTGGTTACTTTTTCAGAATGAAAGTTTAAGAGTAGTATTAAGAGTCCAAGAAACTTTAAGCATTTTATATTGTTTTTTATACAGTGGTTTAATGATGTAGGCTGTTGGGATTTCAAAACACCAAATTCAATTCGGCAAACCCCAGCAGGATTCAAATTAATTTAGAATATAAACTATACCAGCTTATGCTTCACAGTCAGAGCTGTATGTTGTAATAAAACTCACATTCCCTTGGACAACAGCTGTGAACACTTCCCGGAAGTTCTGAAGATCTGATTTGCTGAGCGATGATGTTATCCCTGCATCAACGAGAATTAGTCTGAGGGGACATTCTACAGATTTTACATTAATCATGACAGTGTCACCAAGGTCTAGTATCACAAGCTTGTTGTCGTCCTGCAATAAAAAATTGATTAACATTGTAATAGGAGACCAGGAGGAGATGTACACTTCCTTCTTACAATTACTTCTGTAATGACCCTCGATAGCAAGTCACTACTACAATCTATGCTGAAGTGGCTAGCCCCTTTGGTTAAAGCGGTAGAGCGTCAGTCTTGTGTGTAGTGGGTCCTGGGTTGGATTCCCACACGGGGCATTATATTAAGCACACTCCCCTTCAGAAGTATCTGGCTCGTTGCACTACAGCTCCTCAGCAAGCATGTCAATAGGTTGTTACACTTCATACTAGGTGTGTAGTACATGTACAAGGGTAATCAATAGGAAATGGGGCTTTTCTAAACAGTAAAACATCCATAAAGACTGCATCTTAAAAAAAATTCAAAATTTGATGAAATTAAATCATTAATTAAACAAGTAAAAGAAAATTATTTTCAGATTACCTTTTGAGATTTTTTGTTTATCTTATTTATCTTAGTAAGCACAAAAAGACCTCTCAAATGAGCCATGGTTTATGTCTTAACTATTTTTCCTTGCATATAGACCAAAAAGTCGGATTTGAATTTAGCACATTTTCCTCTTAATCTTGGGCACATTTTTGGCTCTGTAGCACAATTCAAATTTTTGTGATAAGACTGGTTTTCATATGGCCAGGCTCAAATAATGAATTTTTTTAATGTTATATCTGTAAGGGTTGTTGTTGTTCATTTTTATGTCATGTTTTTGTGAGAATCTTATTCAAAGTTACCCAGGCACTGATGAATAATGAATATGATGTGAATTGAATGTTTCTATGTTTCTATAGCAGCAGGCTGAATCACAAATGGTATCACACCACTAAATAATAGACTAGTATAAGTAGATATGGCCATTTTGAACATTCCTTCTTGAACAGAGGTCCAATGGCACAAAGGCAACAGCATATCAAATATTAGCTAGATCAACCAAATGATATCGACAGGCCCATAGCCAGGGGGGGGGGGGGGTTGGGCAGCCATTTTGAATTGTCTGCCACCTTGGAAATACCAACTAGAGCAGAATCCTATTTCTCAGCATATAATAGTTGAACAAAAACTGAGAGATCAAAGGTAAAATTTGTCATGAAAAATGGTGCCCATCAATTGTCAATTAAACAAAATCAATGCTTGGTAGATTTTGAACATGCCATTTTTGATGGCCATTTTAAATTCGCAACAATATCAACAATTCCTTCTCGAGCAGAGGTCCCGGATGGCCATGAAGCATCAGTTATTGAGTACACAGCATTAACTTCTTAAAGTGCTAATGTGAAATAAATCTCTAATAAGAAAAAAGATACTCTTGCAAAAGAGCTTCTTTATCATAAATATATTTAGTGCTGTGATATCCAATATGCTGATAAGTCACACTGACCTAATTATATTCCCATCCCAGGTAAATATTGATCGAATGCATCCTTTGGTTGCATCTACTCCAAGAAGTTTTATTCAAAAAATCAACGGCCATTTAAAGTGGATAGTATCAATTCATTTTGCTGGGAAATTAACATTAATATAACAACAAATAAAAATAAATAAATACAGTAAGTGGAAAGTTTTATATTATTCTCTGTCTGTAATGTAATAGATGAAGCAAACTGTAGACAAATATTATTTATAAAAAATAGCCCTAAATATTATTTCCCAACAAAAAATTTAAAACACAAAAGAGACCAAAAAATTACTTCAAATCTTTTACTTCAATTTCTGTTTATGAATTTATTAAAAGTCAGGTATAAATGTCAGAAAAACGACATTTTCAATGTTGGGGTCGATCAAGGTCACTAGAATGTCGTCCTTTCTCCAACAGTTTTTCAAACTTCAGAGGCCTGGGAATCATTTTAATGATCGCTTTTGAATAATATCAATGCTGTTTTAAATAGTTTTCATGTATTCCAATAATTTCTCAAATTGTGTAAATGGTACCCTTCCTTAATCCCGTGAATTTTCTCTTTGATAAATTTCCCATAGTAATCTAATGATACAGTTCCAAGCAGATTTTGAGATAACAGAAAAGTTAATCATTAATACACACCTCATTGGCTTGTGATATAAACCAAAACAACCCAATAAGGTGTGTATAAATGATTAACTTTCCTGATACCTCAAAAGCTGCTTGGAACTATACCATTGGATTACTATGGGAAATCCTCAAAGAGAAAATTCTTGGGATTTAGAAAGGGATACCATTTACACAATTTTAGAAATAATTGGCAATTGATGTGATTGCGTCTTCAAATTATGCAGGTAACATAGTCTGACTCCTAGAATAGTCCTTTTCATTTGGACTTCTCATAGCAAAATATTGCCTCTTTCAGACTATGGAGTGGATTGTGCAGTACTTTCGCCCTAGCTATTACATTCCACTGAGGCCTGTGCACACTTTTGAGGAATGGATGTTTGGACACAATATGTTGACTGTTTATTTCCTCCTATTCACATCCTGGCTGAACTTTACCAATGAAAAAGAGAATGAGCTCGGAAACTTCCTGTATGATATCAATATCAACCCAGGCCCTATCTTGGAGGAATGCCGTACAGTGCAAGACATTGTTGACAATCCAAAATGTTTCAATCCTGCTGTCAATCAACAGAGGGAGAATATTCTTGATGCAATGGCATTTAAAGGAAAACTCATTCACAATGGAATTACTGAAAGAGCTATTCAACAGTGTATATTTGAGATATGCGATTCGGTTAAATGCATAGACAGACTGCTAAAACAAAACCTAAATGTTGAAAGACTAAAAAATTGTCATGTGACCGTGGACATGTTAATTGAACTCACCACAAACTCTGAGTCTGATACTTTCTACAATACGGTATACATGGAGAGTTTAAATTGGACATTTGGAAAAGCCATGTCTGAATATTCATGTGGAATATTTGGATTTTGTACATATGTTTTAGTTTTTGTTTTTTGTCAAATCCTTGTAAAACCTGGTAATATTGTAGGCAACATTCGACTATTGGAAGAGGTCGAGTCTGAAATGAAAACACCATGGCCAGGTAGGGAGAGATTAGTTTGTATTACAGAGTTGGGCTTGAAAATAATATTGGCAATTGTGTATTTAATTATTACACTGGCATGTTATGGTTGGGATAACACTGGATTTCTTGTTATAGTGAATGTCTGTTTTCATCCATCACATCTTGCAAGAAGAATATACATTGAACCAATTGTTCATGTACTTATAGTTGCGCTATGGATGTATAGTATGTTCCAATGTTTGTACGCTTGGTACATGAGTTGTTTCTTACTCTTTGGATTGATATTATTAAAATGTATGTTGATGTTGTCGGAAACACATGTCTCTGTCAGAGATAGCCCCGTGGGAGCAACTTGTTCAATTGATGCAAAGAGACTGTTTCAGGTACCTTGTTTTCTTAATCAGGACATAATACATACTACAATAACTGATGTATTGATGGTAGCAGAAAATGGTTTGGGAAATATAAGAATGGAACTAGAGCCTTTCGTCGGTAAGATTGCAATGGCAGACATTGAGAAAATTGAGTATGACAGATTAAGCAATCAGTTACGTAACAATAGCAGATTATGCAAGTCGTTAAGTAATGTGAGACTCGAGAATATCAATAGCTCTGAGTTAATTAATAAAATGATTGTCCCATCCCTGAGAAACAATACGATAGAGTCAATTGAGATCATTGACAACTATGATCTAACAGATGAATGTGATTTAATATCAGATGTATTGATTGCAGAAAATCGCAGTTTAAAGGTCTTAGAAATAAGATTTGAGCCCAAGTCAGGTTTTCAACATATGTTTCACTGGTTATGTTATGGGCCAAGGTCCAATATCCAGTTAACATCAGTAGGCGTTGAGAAATTATTACAAGGATGTGTTCAGAGACTGGAAACAGCTCCCTTAAATAGTATTATAATCACTGGTTATACACCAGGGAAAGAATATCTTGAATATCATTGTGCACAACTTAGGTTTAAACGTATCTACGTATTTGTTGAGCCATAGATTTGAATTTTCATAGAAAACTATGATGATGTACACTGTACAGACAGGGACAGCGAACGGAGAAACAGTAATGCAGTTACAACTAGAGAAAAAGAAAAGTATTTAAGTATATTAAATAAGCCATGTATTTTAAAATTGATAATGTTGATCCATGATCGTTGAATGGCCCCTCTGCACTAATTGTTGCACCTTTAAATAAGCCATATATTTTAAAATTGATAATGTTGTAAGTGTTCTATACATTCAGGAGGGTGTCAAGTATATGTATGTATTTCATATTATTAAATAAGCCATATATTTTAAAATTGATAATGTTGTAAGTGCTCTTAACATTCAGGAGGATGTCGAGTGTATGTATGTATTTTACATATTCAGTATATTAAATAAGCCATATATTTGCAAAAACTGGCTACAATATGTTAATAATAATATGGTTCCAATATACAGGGTGTCAAATAAGTATGCTCTCCCTCCTTGACTTTAGCATCCACATAATATTGCATTAATTTTTTGTCTACATGATATCTAAATTGTTCTTTAGCACATTAAAACTAGGCTTCATGGAGCAACTCCACAAGAAGTTTCAGATAACACACTGAACTAGATGCACTTTTATGCACAAAAGTTCATTATTCTGAAATTAAGGGGAGAACAAATTTATTTGACACCCTGTTTTTAATCTTGCTTTGAAACACAGTACATGTATCTATTTACCTCTGGAGTATAAACATCTGCATTCTGCACTAGTATGTTGCCCGGATGTAAGTCACCATGTACCAAGTTATCAAGGAACACCTAGAGGTAAAAAATTTAAATTAGTATACAATTTAGGATGAAGGTTATCCAAATTATTAAAATAAATTCTTACGCACGATACATAACAAGTTGGGCCTTGGAGAACAGTTTTTAAGTCCAAAAATATGTATATAATATAATATGTATAAAATATGTGCTATTATTATATTCAATTTATGTTTAATCGAGCAGTATATCCACTTTAAATTATTTGTATTTTGATTTATTGTTATATGAAGAAAATAAGAAATAAATTAAAAAAAATATGTCAAGGTTTTTGAAATATGTACAAGTAGCCACCCCCCCCCCCTCCTTAGAACCAATAACTCTGTGTACGGTTGAATAATGTTTTGAAATTGTACTTAATAAGATTTCTTGTTTTGTCTGAATGTAATATTTGTGTATCACAAAAGTGATTCCAATAAATGAATATCAAGGCATTGACATGCAAAATGTCACCACCTGCCATTTGTTACAAAAACCAAACGCCAACCTCCAAACGCTGAACACTGTCCACAAAAAAGTTGGAGACTGTAACAATATATCACCACTTGTGTATACTAAGTACATAAAGGAATCATACCATTTTCAGAAGAGTATCTACGACAACATCAGCCAGTTTATTCTGTATGGTATTAGGGCCTACAAGGTCTGATGTGTCTAATTCTGTTGAGTCGTCAGACACATCTCCTATTCCTCCTTCCACAAATTCTGATATATGAGGGCCTTCCTAGAAAAAAATGGACAGGAAACAGATTTTTTGGTTGTATATAAAATGAATATTGATGATTTACAGTCAAAATATTTATAATTTCAACAACTGAGGAAAAGAATATTGAATCACAAATTCATTTAGGATAGAGCATGGGCTTTCAATATTATTACAAATTATAGCAGAAATGCTCATTCTTATTCATTGAGATAGACTTTAATTTATTGTCATATAATGAAACTCAATGAGGGAATTGCATTTACATATAGTATGTTTATCATCCACCACTCTCAGGGTTCTTGCTAGAATTTAGACAATGGTACTGCGCCACTGTATAAAATCCTCGTGAGAGCCCCGATTCTGGTTCTGGTGGATTCTGGTGGATGTACAGTAATAAACATACTATATCTAGTTATAATAAAAATATTACCTCAAACTTTATGTAAGCACATCACCATCTAGTAGATGTAAAAACATACTATATCTATCAGAAACAAGTCAAATTCTTTACTTCAGAGAATATTTTTAATTTATTGAGACTTTCGACTAATATCCCTTAGTCTTTTTCAAAATATAACAGCATGTATAATATTTATATATTTATATATTTATATTCCTTTACAACATACTACAGTATATCTAGTTATAATAAAAATATTACCTCAAATGTTTCAATCATGACATCTCGTTTGCAGTATGGCCTTATTGGTAAAGGAAATCGAACACATGGTACGTCACTGAAGTTTGTAATAAACTGTTCGAGACAATCAGCCTCATAACGCAGATCAATCTGAAGAAAAAAAAAAGTATTATATCTCTAGAATGTGATTGGTTTAACAAAGGTCACATGACAAGAATATGCTGCCATGCGATGATTAATGATTCTTGAAAACGAAAATTTTGTATAGAACATTATAAACTTCAACCTAAAATATTTCTTACAGATTTTTTTTTCAAATCCTGGCTTTAGATTTAGGTCCTATAACTTTGATCTGACTTGGACAAGGTCCATTCGTATATGACATCTTAATCAGGATAGATGAGGTAACAAAATGAGAAAGACATCTGAATAATAAAACAAATATTTCATTCCATTTTAGGGAAATACATTTGCTACCTGAATCAATAAGAACATCTTGACCTCTAGGCATTGGGGAATATGACAAGTCAAAGATGCATAGGTTAATGTAATATGCCTCAATGGAGGAAATTCGATGTAAAATGTGTTATACATGTATGTTCCGTTATTCTAATAATGCTAGTATGCCAAAAACATAATCAGTTCTGCACTAGTATGTGCTCTTGCATCTATAAAATTGACAAAGTTGACAGGTAAGCAGTTGTCATGGAATTTCGATGACAAGATTTCTGTGGCGGCAACCCACCCAGCAGCACAAAATGATGATGATGTATACTACAGGGTGTGACAAACATATACTACAGGGTGTGACAAACATACCTGTCTTTTCATAAGGTCAGCAAATTCTTCAACACAATCTTTAAGGCTCAACCAGCGTAAGCTTGGCACAATAAACTCCAGGGATTGTGCTAGGAAGCGCAATATCTTCAGATCTCTGTTCACAGTGCTATAGACACCAGGATGCAGCACCTGAAATATCATTAAGAAATTATGTTACTTTTCAACTCTCTTAGCTATCAGTGTACCAGGGGTTTCACTGGAATTTCTCACAACAGGCTAATTAAATGAAAACGACAGGAACAATTAATGGTAATCAAAAAGGATAGGTATCGATATGGAGAACTGAATTCAACAATGTTTTTCTCTTAAACCAATCATTGAAAACATTCTGTTAAAAAAACATGGTATTTTATGTAATGTTGACTGATTGACAACAATTTAATGCAAAAATTATTTATAAATATTTTATATAACTGTAACATTTTTTGTTTTTTTAGTGCAATTGTTTTTGCTCCTTTCTACCAATCCTTGAGAATGAAATAAAATGTCTTTTTGAACATATATATATAGCATATACAACATGTTTTTAGACCTCTCAATATTAAAGTTATACAAAGGAATTTTTGGTTGATTTTAAAAAAGTATTCAAAAAATTAAAACAAAATCCCCCCAAAATAGATAAAAAATCAAGAAAACCTTTTATTTCATTAACAAGATACTTTTTTAAAATCAACCAAAATTTCCTTTGTACAATTACAATATTGAGAGACCTAAACATGTTGTGTTTATGTCGTTTTGTTCCGATGAGGTTCGGAAAGATGTTTCATTTCACTCTGGAAACATGATACCAAGAACAAAACAAGTGTTTGATGTGTTTTTTAAAACAATATAGATGAAAGTATGTATATCTATTTCAAATTATATTGTTACCATTCAAAAGATGGCCATTAAATTGACAATTTGTAAGATTTTCAGAAATTTTTGATTACTAGTTAAAGAGAAACGTGTGTTCAAAAAGTTCGCCATATCGATACCCATTCTTTAACATGGAAAAGTTGAAAAGTCCCTAAAACAACAGGCAATTTTGTGAAAACAACCAGTGAAAATCGCCTCTTGCACACTGAAACCCCTGCAATGTACCCTCCAAGTTTTCTTGAAATTATAAATTCTGTAAGTGAAATGTCAATTCCGCAATGTCCCCTATAATATTTTTATAAACATTGTGCTATTTCTCTATGATTTCATAATTATCATAATTAGCCTAAATGTAAACACCATGGAAACAGATCTATGAACTCAGATTATATCAGTGTTTCTCTGCAAAGGTTTCAATTTTTACATTTCTGTTTTATCATAATATTAATTCCCTCTCCTGAATACTCTCATGTATTTCCCACAAGAAATCTCATTTATTTCTATCAAAGGTTAAGTCAGTCAGTCAGTCTTACGCCAATTTAAGAACATTTCAAATTGGCCCCCTTGGCTTGGGATTTCGGAGTTTTTAACCAATAAGAACAATATCTACAGTATATAGCTGTATATAACATTGAATCATTGCAAATTTCAACTCGATTCCTCTGTGGAGCTTTTGTATTTCATCAACCAAACCTCGTACCTTTACTGCAACTGGGATCAGTCCTTCAAGATCATCATTGTCAGTCTGATGTTTCTTTGGTCTCACATCAACAATAGAACTTGAATCTTTAGTAGTTTCATCTTGACTGCCTTTAAAATATGAGAAACAAGGCATTTACATGATGAGTTGTCAATATTTTGTTATTTATTGCAAATACATGTACTTATAAAATGTAATAATTTGTTTCAGAAGTTTAACATCAGTGCAAACAACACTAATTGTGGCACAATAAAATGACACAAATGCAATTTCATATGCATGTACATGTACATTTATGTGCAGAATTATATATTTACTTGGTAGACATTAAAACCTGTTATGTTATATGTGCCATGTTTGATTACAGAGAAAGTAAATAAAAATCTTATGAGATCTACATCCATGCAAGATCAAAAACATGACTTTCCCCCGAATCAAACATTCCAACCAAGTGAACAAGGTTTTGAAGTTACCCAAATATCTGTACTCCAAATGTGAAACAATAGAGAGATTTCCCAGAAATGGTTATGGCTAAAACATATCTGCGACCACATCTCATTTTTACTGAATTACTACACATAAATCAAGTGAATGCGTTACAGATTTAAGATGCATTGAGCTAAAAACATTGTGAGAAAACTCACTTGAGTCAAGTTTTACCCTCTGACTTACAAATCATATTTTAATGGATTACCTTCAGATTGGGAAAGTTGTTCAGCTTCCCTTGCTTCACGTCTACTTTGGGCCGCTGATTTTAACTCTGCTTCTTGCTTATCAAGATCTTGGTCTCTGTTACCATATAAAGCACCAAACCCTAGCACCTCTAGTCCTACAATATCATACAGATCAATTTGTGTTACAATTTTATGATATCATTGTCAATTGATATTGTACATTACCCATCATGATAAACCATGGCATCTCATTTCTTCTCAGTCCTGAGATTCAGGTGAAACAGAAAGATCCTATGAGTATCAGAATGTACATTACCTTGTTATGTTGCACATATTATTTGGTTAGACCTTTCTACTTATTAATATGGATATGTTTTGTGATTTCATGTTTATATGCCAAGAACACATGTTAGAGCTTTAGAATCTCATATCTGAATCTGTTACAAGGAGGAACTCAGGAATATTATGATCGCTTAATTCCTAATGTTAACACTGAAGCAGGGATGGGACTGAAACAGACAGACTTCTAGTAAAATTGCTACTCAATGTTGTCCCCAGGTGTAAATATATACTTAAAGGGATATATTTGAAATGAATAAGAAAATTTATCTTTAGATTGTTAACTGTTGATTTCAACTGGAAACAATATTAAAGGCTTATACACATTCATGTAGAGTTAAACTGGAGAAATAAACAATATTTGTCAAAATTAAATTCAATAATCATCATATTTTTCTGCATTCTTTTTTTTGTTATTCACTTTCTTAACTATTTCTTTCTTAATTATTACTTTATGCTTAATCAAATAATGCTCCAAAAATAAGGTTGGGGACTAATGAGTTAATATACAAAGCATCTCAGGTGTCAAGCATAGAAAGCATCATATTGTGTAGATATAAGTAGGGGGGGGGGGGCTTACCAAATTTAAAACATACCATGAGTCTCTGCTTCAAACCCAAGTACCTCAAAACCTTCAAGATTATTGTAATTGAGTATATTTTACAAAATAAACCACTCACCAATGTCTATAGATAATGTTTGCCTAGTGAGAAAACTTTGTTGGGAATAGTGAGCAATTGCAAACTTTTTGAAATTGTTATAATAAATCAGCATCCGACAAATGTATAATAACGCAGATGCGAGTAGGTAGTTACCAATTTGACCACCAGGTGCCTCGTTCGGGTCAGATAGCATGGCGGGTATAGGAGAAAGTTTCCTTTAACTTAAATTACATCTATTTTAGTGGTTCAATTTTCATATAACCTTTGTGTATCTCATAGTTATGCAAATTAAAATATGTCCAGTAAAAGAAAATGGTATTTGTCAAATAAAAGAAAAGATATTTCACTTTTTGTGATTTTGTAACATAGGTCTATAGGGAATCAACCCGAACTAGAAGTCACATTTTCAAAAAAATTAAAATTTCAAAGTTGATAAACAATTTTCGAAACCATATTTCTAGATGTACTTTTACATGTAGAATTCAAATATGTCATCACTTTGACTGAATTTTGAATATCTAATGACGTAAAGTCAAGATTACTTCTACTCGCATCTGGTCTATTATAATCAAATATTTCATATTAAGTCATTAATAAAACTTGTGGTGAATATACAAAAATGGGTCTCTGACTGTGTTCTATGCACCTTGCTCTAAAATATTTTTCTTTGAAATAAAAAGTAAATAAAAATTAAAAATGGATCAAAGACAAGAGCGTGACAATCTACTCGCAAACGTTTACTGTGACTCCTTACAGAAAAATTGTGAATTTACCTTCAAAGAAATCTGGTGTGTCGTCATCATCATCTAAGACTTCATTATGAATCTCTTCAAGTAGACTCTCATCTGGGATCATGTCTTCCTTCATATAGGCATGATACACCTGTAATATATGCAAACAACCATCACTAAAAACTAAGAGTTTTTCTGACTAAGGTTTGTAAGATTTGATATAAGTGTACATGGACCTCAGTTTCTTATTTGAGTCAGCTCAGGTTTTCTCAAATGTAATATGGTTCATGAAAAAAGAAATGTACATGTAGTTGACATTTTCGTTTTATATGTTTCATAGGTTTTGGGGTTTTGTTTTGTTTTCCCAATGTTGCCTTGTAATTTGTCAATGTCATTATAATATACAGTAAGACCTGTGTAAAGGTATATTGTTTAACATTTTTTGCCAAGAAAAAAATGTTCAGTGTTGGTTTAGGTGTTCACTACAGAGAGGGTAATTTATACAGAAGTCAGTAGAGTATGTGAGGTGAAAGAGCATCCAATAGAGACAGGTGTTCACGTTCACTAATTTAAAGACAGGTTTCACTGTATTATTTCAATTTCACCATCAAAAGTCAAAACCATTTGCTGGGAATCTCATTTCAGATGACATACCTGAGCAATACAACCAGATCCAACTGGCTTTCTGTTGTTGTCGAACTTCACAAGGATAGTGCGCCATCTTTTTCCAAATGCTCGCTCAAAGGTTTTCTTTGTGTAGAGCCAAGAATGAGGAGTAACTCTCCTGAACAACTTGCCAAACTTTTCGCAAAACTGAACTGAAAAGATATCTCGACGAGTACTAGCCCATTGTCCAAATTTGATAAAGGCTGGGCCTGAGTTCTCTACAGACTGAATAAACCAGCGATACCAGAAATCTGTCACACCCTGGCTGATATAAGTAGTAGGGTATAGGATAATAATCGGCATAAACCGTATTGTTATTCTGCAAATTCTCCAAGCAAGTCTAATTGTCTGCCATATTTTGATCAGGATCTTCGTGATGAAATATCTTTTTGGTTGTTTCTTTACTGTATCTTTTTTGAAGACTTCTTTTGGAATGTTTGCTAGGCGTTCCGGATCAGGATCATATAATGGTTTATCAGACACAGGTTTTCTTTCTCTTATCATTTGTAAAGGAGACATCCATGCAAGGGAATATCCACCTGTTAGCAGTAACGTCAATCCATTTTTGACACATGATATGTTTGGTTTCCTAGGAAACCTAGAGCTATGTTTTGTTCTAATTATATTTTTATATTGTCTGGTTAATTTTGGTATATGTTTACAGGCTCCAGAAAGGCCAGGTCGCAATAATTTTGAGAACATTTTGTGGACGTTATAAGACTTTATGGAATTAGAGACAGTACACTCCTGCTATACTGTCCATTGTTTCATTATTGTTCTGCATCTTTCCCTGGACGTGTACTTGTACATTTTGCATAAGTTGTTCTATTATGTCCTGTTACACACAAATATCTAAAAAAAATAAAACAGAATAGATTCATCTTGTGATTACGATATTGTTTTGAGTCAATGCATGAGAATCTAACAGTCTAAGTCGCCTTTGTATGAAATTAGTGATGGAAGCTGGACAGAACTGGATAAATCTAGAAAACTCAAGCCATCCACTGCAATATATTGAATTGGCAATTATATGTAAAAAGTATCAAGTAGCAAAGTAGTACATCATGAATAAACTAAACCAAGTGACTATAAAGGCAGCATTAAAGTACCAATCAGACAAAGAAGTGGAAGATAATCTTTATCTTGTGAACTTTTTTAATTTTTTCTGAAAATAAACTCATAAAAGTCTTCTAAACTGAAATTTGGCCAAATTTCAGCACATTTCATGGCAAAATATAGCTATATTTGGAAAATCAATTAAGCAATACATACCAAAGCTGCTCATGAAACGTTTTACACTGATTTAAGTGCTCTATTATCATTCAAAAGCACAGGTCTGCAATTTTTTATTTTCTTTTTTTCCACCATGATAAGGACTGAATAATGAAACCGAAACTGAAATTCAATTTTATCAAATACAAGGGAATATTATAATTCTCAAAATTTAAACTGAAGTTTAATCAAGTTATTTTTGGATGGATTTGCAAATACTTACTTCTGAGAAACAGAATTGATCAACTAAAGGGTCAAGGCTGAAAGGTCACCTTGAAAAGTTGTCTGTCAAGAACATTTTATTTTATTGGACGGAATTGATTAGATCTACTTTTAATTGTGAGATCTCTTTAAAATCGTGATGAAATTATGTCGGAGGCTAATTGATATAAATTGAGAGCAAATTAAACATAAAAGAGTGGTCAGAATAACATATTTATAAGTCTAATCACAAAACTCACATATTATCGCCCACTTAATAATTACTTAAAGCTGAAAATAATTGTTTGGCCTTTGTACACTGTACAAATCGGTTTGTAATGAAGCAACAGGAAAATCAAATAGTTTATCTATTTTATATATGCATTTGTTTCATTCCAGATTGACTTTTATCACAGTGTTGGTCAGCCAGCCCATAACAGTGACTAGTTTAGCCGAAGAATACCAAGTGTGCAGCAGTATCATTCGTTCAATGCCGACATGGCACTAGTTACACTGACATCATTTCGCAATATTTGCAACAAATGTCACAACATACAAATACAACTTATAAATAGTAACTACAGAACTTCTTTGACAAGATCTATCAAATTTAGTGCTTCAGAAAATCCATATTTGAAACAAAGTATAGCAGAGGATGATAAAACTGTTAATAGGCTATACAAAGGACTAGTAGACAAGAAAAGGTCCTGTCTCGCAGAGGCTATCACCCTAGTTGAGTCATCTCATCCTCGTAAGAAAGCCCAGGCTCAAATTCTGTTAGCGCAAGTTTTAAAATACTGCCAGAAAAAAGCCAAACATTCGTTACACAGCTCAAGCTCTTTATCATTTAGGATAGGTAAGGAAAAATCATCACTGAAAAAATCTATAATGCAGACAATTTAACTGCATATAAAAGTACAAAGTAATATACAAAACATATACAAAACAATATAATAGAATACTAAGCTCTGAGGTTGTATTAAGTACATGTACAGTAAAACCTGCCCGATGGAATACCTATCTGTTGGGAAAACCTATGAACAAGGAATGCTTTTCAAAAGAACCAAATATTTTTCCATTGCTGGGTTGATGAAACTTGAAATTTACAAATATGCTTCTTCGGCAAGTTTGAGTTTGCTGAAAGTGAGGCCCCTCTCTATAGGGAAAACCTCTGAACAAGGAAACTTTCCTCCAGTTCCAAGAGCATTCCCTGTTCGTAAGTTTTACTGTACATGTCTCTAATTGCTACACATATAAATCATATACTATGAGGTTATATAATGGTTCTTTCTGTTTATCGTGTTTATACTCGAGTGAGTATATGATATATTCACAAGTGAGCGTAGCGAACGAGTGAATATATTATATTCTCACGAGAGTATAAAATGCACGATATACAGAATGAATCATTTATATAATCTTATTATCTATGCCACTCTAAGTTCAATTACAGTTGATTCGAACACAATCATAACAATTAAAAACCATAAAAATATCCCATAGCCAACTTAATAATTTATGACGTGGCTTGATTCTAGCAAATCATGCCGGAACCATTTATGACGTCACTTGATTCTAGGAAATCATGAAAATTTTGGAGTGTCGGAACTCCTCATTCGCTCCGCTCATTCGAGGGACACAACAGTCTGTGTAACAAAACATACACCTTGTTCTTCGGTCTATATTCATTAGTTCCCAGAATGCACTTCTACAGTGGTATACGCTGGAGTGTATACGGAGGAGTTGTATACGATGATGATATACCACTCTCCACTGTATATCGTTGTTATAGACCCATGTTATACAAGATTAAATACAACTGTAATCGGACTTAGATATTGTATTTATGCAATATCATGTCCGGCCAATATCATCTGTAGGCAGTCTATAATGAAGCAACTATATGTATTTCTACAAAATTGATTAAAGTTGTTTAAACTTTTCATGGAGCCTTTAACATTTGTACCATTTCTTTATTAAGGTTTGAGTGGCCCTCCAGGTGCTGGTAAAAGCACCTTTATTGAAGCTATGGGTAAATATTTGACAGACAAGGGTAAAAAGGTTGCAGTATTGGCAGTTGATCCATCTTCTTCAACAACTGGTGGTAAGGAATTTGAATTATTTAAATTATTTTTATGTTAATTCATTTTGTGACAGATTCTTTAAGCGCACACTTAAAAGTAGCCATACTTTTTTGATACATTTTGGAACCTTGCAGTCAAATGCTCATACATTTTGAAACACCTTAAATATCCATATATATCGTAGCACACTCAAATCCCCATACATTGTGCAAAAACATTGTCAAAAAAATTAATCCTCATTCAAGGGTCATTGTTGGGAGATAAGACAAGGATGCCGCAGCTGTCATGTGATATGAACGCCTACATTCGACCCTCCCCTGCTTCAGGCACACTTGGTGGGGTAACACGCAACACTAACGAGGCTATTGTACTGTGTGAAGGTGCAGGGTACGATGTGGTATTAGTTGAAACTGTAGGTAGGTGGATGAATAGTGATGTTTAGCAAAAACGTATCAATTTTTTTTGTTAAACTGCCTTTATTAAAATACATATTAAATCTGTACATGTGCAGTAAAACATGTCTTACCTGAATGGCACATGGACTTGCCAAAAGTGTCTGATTGGCAGGTGTTCATATTTCAAGATTTTTAACATTATGTTTATCTGTGGCAGATTGAAAAATGGGACCAAGTGTTCACATTGAAAGGTGTTCGAATTAGATAGGTGTTCAGGTACACAGATTTTACCCTAAGAGGAAGAGTACATGTAACAAATTTGATTAGCTAGAATGCTTATGATGAATTAGAAATATGCACTTTACAGTAAAACTTGTATATCTGAACACCTCTTTTTACAAACACCTGTGAACACCTACCAATCCAAATGCTTTTTGCTGGTCCAAATGATGTTCAGATTAGACAAGTTTTACTGTACATGTAAATGTATTTTTGTATATTTGCAGGAGTTGGTCAGTCTGAGTTTGCCGTGGCCCACATGGTGGATCTGTTCTGTCTACTAATACCGCCCGCAGGGGGAGATGAATTGCAAGGTAGGGCCTAGAGAATATACATAGGTACATTAAAATTTGTTAAGTGGAACACCTCCCCAAATGGAACACTTTTCAGAGTCATATGACCAATGGACTGATGTTAAATGAACCCCTATAAGTAGAACACCTCAGAAAATGAACACTTGTTAGATGTACCAAGTGTGTTGCACTCATTTAGATTTTACTGCACAGGTATTTGTCAAAAGCAGTAATTCTAAAACTGCATACAGATATTTGGAATTTTATCTGCTATGGACTAATTCTCTTGGTGTATTTCCATTCAGTGAGAAATCCCCCAATAGTGATGTGTTAAGAATCATTTTTAAGATTACAGTACATTGTATTAAGAATCAGTGTCAGATCAATAGATTCAAATCACTGTTTGATGACTGAGAGTTATCTTATGCTAAAATTTCTACTCTGTAATCACATAACTGGATATAGAAATTCCAAAAACTGTTTGCATATGAATCTTTATTTTTTGCAACTTGTGCCTTCCTTCATTTTCTGAGGAACGTCATTAATCACAATGTAAATTTTTATTTCTATTAGGTATTAAGAAGGGTATAGTTGAGGTTGCTGACTTGGTGGTCATTAACAAATCTGATGGCGACCTTGTACCTGCAGCACGCCGTATACAGGCAGAATATACCAGTGCACTGAAATTACTCAGAAAACGCTCCAAAGTCTGGTCCCCAAAGGTAGGCTATGTACACGTAGTTTTATGATAATGTCACCACCAGAAAGTGGCGACATATTTTGTAGTCTCCAACCTTTTGTGGACAGTATTTAGTGGTTGGTGTTCAATGTTCAGCGTTTTGGTGTCTGTAACAAATGGCAGGTAGTGATATTTTGCATGTTAATCTTAAACAATATGTCTACGTTTACATTCATATTTTACATACCAGTATTCTATTTTTATAGGCTACAGAATTACTTGAATTTTTTCTTCTTGAAGACTAGCTTACTCGAAAAAATCATTGAAACAATTTTTCTGAATATATGTATTACAATTAATTTATACTTACGGTATATATTTTAAAACTGTAAATATTCATTTTATCAGGTGACGAGAATCTCTTCACTCACAAAAGAAGGAGTTCCGGAACTCTGGGACATGATGATGTCATACCATGACGCCATGCTGACATCTGGGGAAATGGAACACAAACGAGAAAAACAACACAAAATCTGGATGTGGAATCATATCAAAGAAAACATTATGGATTTATTTAAACAACACCCCTTTGTTAAATCCCAAATAGCAGATTTAGAGTATAAAGTATCTCTGGGGGCCATTACCCCTGGACTCGCTGCCGATATTCTTATGAATGCTTTCATTAAAGATATGAACAATAGCAAATAGGACTAGTGTATACTAGGTTTTTACGTGTTAGCTTGATGGAAAAGAACAAGGAATGTAAAGGCAACCTACACTACCCCCCCCCCCTCCATACATTTGGCAACAAAAAGTCTCTTTCTCAATTGCCTGCTCTAAAGAATTCAACAAAGTTGTCATAGGTTTCTGAACTGAAGATTCAAGCATATATAGGCTTTAACACTCTGTCAAATGAAGAAACTTATGGAGAGGAGTGTATATGTACATGACATAGTCCTGCAATTCTTTAAAGAAACTGAATAATGAATACCCTTGCAGTAAGATAAATGACTCATATGTGTACAATAAATGATCATTTATCATAAGTGTATGACGTATTTCGACCCTGAGCCCCAGAATTGAAGTAATAATTACTATCCTCTGATTGGGAAAAATATTTTAATGCTGATCTTAATAATCCCAAAATTAATTGTCACGTGACTTTGAATGTGAAATTAATGTCAGCTACTAATGAAAGCATAAAATTTAGTAACTGCAATCCTGATTTGGACGTTGTATTTTGGGGATCTGTAGCCACTAGCCAGCTGTAGCCACTAGCCAAGCTACAGGTAGAAAGAGTCCTGAATCTCTGATTGAACAAGTTCAAATTTTGAAACATTTTTGTAGAGATTTTCAGAAAGATGTCAAGCTACAATTTTTCATCCTATTTTGTATCATTAAAAATTAACTTGCTTGTCAACAACATTAATATTTTTGTACATTGTATCTGAGTGAAGTTGTTTTTTATTTGTTTTATTTCTGGAGTTTTCAAAAGCTTGAAAGTTTGAGCTTGATGCTTCTACTGACACTGGCATATGTATATCAGGCCCGTAGCCATAATTTTCCAAGGGGGGTTCACTTTTGCAAAAAATTCTAGGGGGGGGGGTCACTTTGGCAAATTTGGCCAAAAATCACTCAAAAAATAGTCAGAATGGTGAAAAACTGCATGATTTTGGCCAAGGGGGGTTCGCCCGAACTTGGCTACGAGCCTGTATATGTACCTTAACCCGCTGTCACATTAGTAGTGTGGGCTCATCATTCGCCACAGTTAACTTTGGGCATTACATTTTAAATTAATTTATTTTTGCATTTGGTGTGATAAGGGAAATTATGTTTTACCCACCATGCATCCATGCTGTGGCTGGCAGTCTGCCCCAGTTAACTTTGGGCATTACATTTTAAATTAATTAATTTTTTGCATTTGGTGTGACGAGGGAAAGTATGTTTTACCCGCCATGCATCCATGCTGTGCCTGGCAGTCTGCCCCAAAGTATTCACACGGTGGTGAACGGTGAGCCGACACAGCTTAAGTGTCACGAGGCAAGCGAGAAAGCTGAGAAAGTTTTACTCCTAAATTATCTATTCAATCTTTAAAACTGAAACTGTGATATTGAAATCAGATGGAATTAATACAGTAATATTAATTCACATTTCATCTTTTCACCTTTGACCAGAATAATAGTTTTCAGGCCAGATCGACTATTTGGTTACATCAGAGACGTCTCTGGATAATGATTTATTAAGTTCCTTCCTTGTTCAAAGAAGACATGTACTAATTTGTTTTAAAAATATTTTGTATTACAGATGTGAAAGTAAATATATTTATTGTATTATTTATAATAATTTAATTGTTTTGATGTTCATTAATGGATTTTGTGTCAAGAGTCAGCATTTCTAAAAGTCCTGCTATATAAATGTTATGTTAATTGATTTTGAACTTGGTGTATTTGGTTAAGGGGCTGGATCAAGCTATGAATATATTATGAATATTCTCTTGAAAGCCCATGCTTGAACCAATGAAGTTATTGTTGAATTTCTCAGCCAATCAGATGGCAGCATAGCCAGTCTCCATTGCTTCAAGAACCATTAATTATGTAATCTTCATTATCTTGTGTAACATCACATCAAGGGATTGGAATGATTATGTCGATTGGGTTAATTTGGCGAAATTGAAAAAACGCCAATTTACATCTTCGCCAAAGTTTAAAAAGGATTATCGGGAATTTCATCTGGTATATTTAAGTCAACTTTGGTTTAGTTTTTACAAAATCTGAAAAGATTTTTAGAAATGTCACTTCTAAGTTGGCTCTGGGGAGTTGCTTCAACATCAAATTACAAGATATTGAAGGAATAGGTGTTACATTATGCCATTTTGTTCCAGTGTACATGGTGAACTATCAGCACTCATTGGACAGAATTTTACTAAATTGAACATAAACAGTGCAATGCATCAAACAAATAAACAAACCAAATTGTGTTTAATTTATATAAATGTTTATATTTTAGTAATATATTACTCTCTTCTACTACAGATTACATAGAATACACTCCTTAGTGCTAGCCAAATATATGCAGGATATTATCTGAGCAGTTAAAAAGTCAAACAATTTAAAACTCTTCTCAATCACCTGTTGATTTTTAAAGAAGCTATAGGAAAATATCATAATTGCTGGTCCTTATCTAGACATTGACCAGTAGTACCTTATGGAAAAATCTTCTTGATGCGCCACAATAAGCAAGACAAGATAATCTTATGGATAGGGGAGGTGCGAAAATGATGGATATAAGCATGGGCTTTCAACTCTAATTGAAAGCCCATGATATAAGTGTGGATTATTTGGCTAGCACTAAAATACATACATAAACAGATAAATTACTACATCACAGATAAGGCATTCTTACATGTGTCATCAAGCATTTCTTTGAAAGAAAATCATTATTCATAGAAAAATAATTATGTGCATTGTGTAACAATTTATGTGACACAAAGAAGACTCAATATTAATGATATAAAGATCATATCAAAACACAAACATATGCCAAACCCTTAACCACAAATTGTGTTGGACTTTACGAGTGCAAGGGGAAAAAGACTACTTGGTATTGATCCATTTGGTTTTGTTTAATTTCCAACTTAAAGTCCATGCTAATCTAGAAAACTTTAATTTTTGTGGTCTGGCATATATTGATCTTTTTATATGATCCCCAATTTACAAAAGCATGTAATGTGCATTGAAAGAATATTGAATAAAAGTAAGCATGATCTAATTGTGCATTTACAATCCAATTTTTCAAAAATACCCCACACCTGAATTGATTCTCTAGTCTTGCATCAAACCCCTTTGTTAGCTTTTGTTTGCACCCCTCCCCCCCTTCTCCAAAATATATGATGAATAAGAAATCATAATGGTGGCAAGAGGTTTAATGCATGGCTAATACATATGATTTTCTCAAAGTGAAATGACATACATTATTTAGCATTATAAACATGAACTTAATTTCTGGCTTCTGATGCCTTAAGGTGGATCAAGGTTAAACACTTCAGAACATGGGTACATTACAATCAAATAAATGAGGCAGATTACTCATAATTTTCTGCCTACCTTAACATTTATGGAATGTACATGTAATCACTAATTAATTCCTGGCAATCAAAAAAACAATTAAAACTAATATGCCTAACCATAATGTAATTAGATTAAGGCAAAGCTGTCAATTATAACTTTAATGAAAAGGCTTATCATACGTACTCTTAAGACCTAGTACAGTAAACTCTGAGTAAGTGAAACATACTTTGTTCTTCAAAAAATGTTCCACCAAGAGGTGATCCACTTATAGAGGTTCATTTAACATTTAACAACTGTGAGTGTTCCACTTACAAAGGTGTTCTAAATAAATAGATGTTTTTCACCTGACAGGCACATATTCTTGCACCTAGTTACCTTGTTTAGATTCTTCTGTACAGTATTTTGCCATGTAAATTACTTAAATAAATAGTGACTGCTTTGTAAAAAGTGGTTGGAATATACATGTAAGCCATGTTAATTTGACTGCATTGGATATTTCATAATGCAACAAAATAATATGCAGATGTGCGTGTTCTTTTGTTCAAGGTAAACAATAATGAAATTCTCTGAATAAAAACCATATCCAGTCCATATAATTATATTCAATATATTCAACACTCCAAAATGTGCCCCCAAAATGTTACATAACATCAAAAGCTACATATTATTGTCCAAAATGAACAATAAGTAATATACAATGGAGTTATAAATTAAAATTAATGATTCTGTTTTGCCACATGTACCCATTCTCAAATGCAAACTCAAAATAATAAGTTCATTAGTTTATATAAGTTCACAAGTTCATTCCCTATTAATGAACCCAATGTTCAAATTCACTATTGCCATATTGCCATTGGCAAAAACTTATTATTTTTCGAAGTGCTTTTTGTAATTGGGCAATGGACTAATGTCAGGCTCTGCAGCTTGGCAACCATGTTTTTAACCTTAGTATAAATTCCTAAATAAGTTATATCAATTAATTACAGGATACATTTTCACCAACACATGTATTCCAATGATAAATAACGCCTTGTATAATACAATAATATCTATGTACAAAAATGTACAAAATAATTTAAATTGATGAAACAGCCCAAACAGATAAAGCTATTTCATTTGTAGGTGGGAGGGGGTGCTATGTTATAAAGGCAACTTTGACTTTCAAATCGGAACCTAGTTTTCATGTACATCATAAATGTACCTACTCTACTTTTGTTTTCAGTATAAATGGAATAACTTTGTATTTGACATGCAATGATATTTTGATATTATTAGGTGAATGATTTCATTACTGATAATTTCATTAGTATTAGAGATAAAGATAACCCACTTTCAAGAGTTTCACAAGTGGAACTACATCACTGAGGACACACAGAGTCCAAAATTCAAGTCTAATTTAAAATACAGCAGAACAGTTAGTCAAAAATAACCAGTGCTTGATATACAAATGCAAATATGATAGGCCATTAGAGACTTTGAATAGCAGTAAAAACAAGGAAATTATAGTGCCATAATATAGGGTGGTAAAACAGAAACCCTGTTGCTATTTTCCTTATATCTTTGATACTTTAGGAAATTACTCCCTTACGTTTGACACATTTTTACATTACATATTCAATTTCCAACCAGCCTGCCTTATTTCATGACCAGACTGGTAGTCACAACGTTACTATTGTGCTTAAGTGTTTGAGAATGATCTCAGGACAATAACAGACCTCAAAAGAGAGATTATTGGTGTCATTCAGGTTTACCTGCTGAGGAATGCAGCTGGGTCATTGACAACTTGTGCAGGTTTGGCTACAACACAATGATGACCACACCTGAAGCATGTTCCATGATGTTGTTCAAAGTGCTGTAATATTGTGACTATTAGTCTGATGGTCTTGGTCTTGAAATATGGTAGGATGGTAGGATAGTAGGATATTGAATGACACACAAATGTGTCAAACAATTTCCTAAAATGGAAAAGTTATGAGAAAATTTCAGTGTTTCCATTTGTTTGATCATCCTGTAGTAAATAGGAATCCATCATTCTAATATATTTTCTAGTTTTGAATTAATCAAGGAATATTTATAAGCTTTGCTTACACTTATGGAGAGATCGCTAACTGCTAACAACTGGATTCAAACTCAGTTTCAGAATCTTTGGTATCCTATGAGTATACATCTTCATGTAAATACTTCCTTGTTTTGTTTATCTGACCCTTTACTGATGTGATTCTTTCTTTAGGATTATTAAGCGCACTGTAGTAATTCATTTGAAGTAGAGCTTATTCAACAACAGGACCCAGACTTTGGTAATCGCTTGTTCAGGTCTACTGTGTTGGCATGCGGGGATTTCAAGTCCAATTTTTCCTCTTGTTCTTTAACACGTTTTGCAGCACCTTCAAACGCAATTTGAACATTAGTAGAGTCTTTAGCACTTGTTTCATAATATGGAATTTTATGATGGTTACACCATATTTGGGCATCGTCAATTGAAACCTGCCGTTCCGGGATATCAACTTTGTTTCCAAGGACCACAAATGGGAAATGTTCTTCATCCTGAACATCTGCATAATAAAGAAACTCCTTTTTCCACATTGTTAGATTTTTAAAACTTTGGATATCATCAACAGAATATGTGAGAAGACAGCAATCAGCGCCTCTATAAAAGGGCGTCCGCAGACTTTTGAATCTCTCCTGACCAGCTGTATCCCAGATTTGCATGGTATAAGTGTTATTACTAACTGTTATGTCTTTATTAAGGAATTCTACTCCTATCGTATGGTATGACTGAGAATCAAATTTATTTGTAACAAATCGGTTCATAAGTGAACTCTTCCCGACACCACCATCTCCTAACAGCACGACTTTCACAAGTTTTGTTCTTGATGTTTTTCCGCTACTTGACATTTTGTCCTTACAAATGTTTTCGAACTAGGTACTCTCAAGATATGTGTGATTTTGTTTTTGTTAAGTATTTAGTTAAATGTCTTTTCAACCACTGTCAAGTTAAATTTCCATTTCCCAGTCATTCTTTATCCAGTGTAGTTTCTACAAAATAAAACAAAGCCTGCAATTCACCAACAAGTATTGCTACGAAGAATAAATATTAAAATGTTGGTGGGTATGTTTTAAAAAGAAAATCCATTTCCTCATCCCCTGTAATTAGCTTGAATCATGTCATGAGACTTGACGTGCACTTGTGACTTGTCAAAAAATAAAAATTGACAAAATTTCAAAATTCAAACTCGATTTTAATCAGTTTAGAAGCAGATAGAACATCCAATTTTGAATCAATACATAATATATACTCAAAGTCATCACATGTCTACAAATAAATACTTACTTATTGATGTATCGTGTTGTATTTGATAAATTATGCTGCATTTCCGAAAATGTTGATGAACAAATCTCAAAACGATGAGTCACATGACCTACTGCTGCGCCATCTAATTGATCTTACAATGAACGAAAAGTTACTTGGCATCAACTCACTGCCTTTAACCGGGGAGAAGGGTCTTGAATTGACTCGTTACTTAGTCAGTCTCCTCGGCTCCCATTGTATTGTAGATTTAATATAGTCTGTCTGGGGACAATTTGTAATTTTTGATAGTTTTGACTATTCGGAAGCCATTTAATTTGGCGATTTTTCCTGTTATAGCAGTATAATTAAATATGTTAGTGCTTTTATAACATGACCTAAACCAAATAGTTTCAATTTGTCAATTTGCTTTCAAACCAATGTGTTGATTTTGACACATATACTATTTGATCCAACAAGTATTTAGTAAAGAATTATTTTGGTTTGAGTTACAAGAGTTAAGCGCAGAATACATAATTTAAGTGACAGCAAATGATAGAGGGAAGCAAAAACCAACCTACATACTGTAAGTTCCTCTGCTTCATCCTTCAATATCTGCATTTTTAAGATATCTGATTAAATATAAGTGGACATAATGAAAAGTTTAAGATGCAGATATATCCACATGCATTATTATTATGAAATAGGCATGCATGACAAAGAATTTTGAACAAAAACATGAAATTTCAATATGTCTTTGTTTCAATGTTGCTCCTTTAATAGGAAAGGCCATTCAAAAGCTGCACTACTTGCAATTTCAATTGAGTGTAAAGACTAGCATTCAATAAATGCACGGTTCCACTCACTAATGATAGTTTGTAAAACTTGAATCCTTTTGTATTTTAAATATGGTAAAGTATATTTATGGAGAATGGGCACATCATGGTTGACCTTGTTTTTGACTACCTGGCATTAAGTTGACAAAATGTAAACGCCTGGTGGGAGAAGATTTGAGAGAGTAAAATCGTATCTTAATGTAAGTCCCTTAATTCAAAAGCCATGATAACCAAAATTGTAATAATCATTACCGATGCCGAATACAAGCTACAAAGCATTTAAATGCAAAATGTCACCAGCTGCCATTTGTTACAAACACAAGCCACCACCAGCCACCACATCCAAAACATCATCTACCAAACACCATCCACAAAAAGTTGGAGACTATAACAATATGTCACCACTTGTGGTGGTGACATAAAATGGAGGCCATAACAATATGGAGACTTCTTTGGAGCAAGATGATAAAACAAATGGTATGCATGGCAACATTATTAACATTTTATGAAATGAAATAAAATGTTTAGGTTACAATTTATAATTGTACAAAGAATGAAATATGTTTATTTTTGAATTATAGCTTTTGTAAAAAAAACACACAAGTTCATATATGAAATTTCAATATGTCTTTGTTTCAATGTTGCTCCTTTAATAGGAAAGGCCATTCAAAAGCTGCACTACTTGCAATTTCAATTGAGTGTAAAGACTAGCATTCAATAAATGCACGGTTCCACTCACTAATGATAGTTTGTAAAACTTGAATCCTTTTGTATTTTAAATATGGTAAAGTATATTTATGGAGAATGGGCACATCATGGTTGACCTTGTTTTTGACTACCTGGCATTAAGTTGACAAAATGTAAACGCCTGGTGGGAGAAGATTTGAGAGAGTAAAATCGTATCTTAATGTAAGTCCCTTAATTCAAAAGCCATGATAACCAAAATTGTAATAATCATTACCGATGCCGAATACAAGCTACAAAGCATTTAAATGCAAAATGTCACCAGCTGCCATTTGTTACAAACACAAGCCACCACCAGCCACCACATCCAAAACATCATCTACCAAACACCATCCACAAAAAGTTGGAGACTATAACAATATGTCACCACTTGTGGTGGTGACATAAAATGGAGGCCATAACAATATGGAGACTTCTTTGAAACAAGATGATAAAACAAATGGTATGCATGGCAACATTATTAACATTTTATGAAATGAAATAAAATGTTTAGGTTACAATTTATAATTGTACAAAGAATGAAATATGTTTATTTTTGAATTATAGCTTTTGTAAAAAAAACACACAAGTTCATATATTGCCCTCATGTAATAATAATAACATGTTTTTTATTTTTCTTGAAAAAATATGTACAAATACATAAATGTTACATTATAGGCCTATTAGACACTTTACTGAACATAGTTCTCTGGCTTTGAGTGGATCTTTGAGTTCCTTGCATTTTCAAGGGTACATTATATCTATACAGAGTGTACAAGGTGAGTAGATGATAGAGGGGTACATACTGACACAAGGTCCTGGACTTAATAGGGTAAATTCACATGAGTACACATGTATAGAGTACATGGTTAGAGCATCATCTGTTTAATGTTTTCCTGGTCTTATAAGTCCTATAAGTTTTAATGGTTTACTGTGTGTCCCCATCAAAGTGCATGTGAGGAGGATACAAAGCCTTGGGGTTTATGGGTTGACTTCAAAGTACACATGTATACAGTATATACATTGGTTAGAGTGTCATCTGTTAATATGTACATGTTATCCTTTATAGTCCTATAGGTTCTAATATCTGTGTCATGACTGGTCCATATTGGAATCAGCTTCATCCTTTCTCTGTTGTAAACGCTTATATGACTGCACTTTACTCTGAAAAATAAAGCAACTAAATTGAATTTGAGTATACCCAACTTGTTATTATCCCACCGAACAAAGTTCGAGGGGGATATAGAGAAGCTGTCTGTCCGTTTGTTCGTTTGTTCGTCCGTCCGTCTGTTTGTCTGTGTGTCCGGGCGATAACTCCAATACCGGTTGACGGATTTGGATCAAATTTTATACGCTTATGCCTTATGAGTGTAGGACCTCTGCTCGAGAAGGAATTTTCAATATGGCTGCTCAATTCAAAATGGCCACCATTTTTCTTAAAAAATGTAATCGTTGATAACTCAGATACAAGTTTACGGATTTGGTTCAAATTTTATATGCTGATGCCTAGGGACAAAGGAGTTTCGCACAAAAGAGATTTTCAAGATGGCCGCTTAATTTCAAAATGGCGGCCATTTTTCGTAAAAATATGTAATCTTTGATAACTCAAATACCAGTGAACGGATTTGGTTCAAATTTTATATGATGATGCTTAGGGACACAGTAGCTACGTTTGACAAAAATTTTCAAGATGGCCGCTTAATTTCAAAATGGCGGCAATTTTTCGTAAAAAACGTAATCTTTGATAACTCAAATACCAGTGAACAGATGTGGTTGAAATTTTATATGATTATGCCTAGAGACACAGTTGCTCTGTTCAAGAAATAATTTTCAAGATGGCGGCTGAATTTCAAGATGGCGGCCAATTTTCGTAAAAAACAT
Source organism: Owenia fusiformis (assembly GCA_903813345.2). NCBI lineage: Eukaryota > Metazoa > Annelida > Polychaeta > Sabellida > Oweniidae > Owenia > Owenia fusiformis. Next base: position 21,529,298 of record CAIIXF020000002.1, on the reverse strand, counting down.
TATCTTTGATAACTCATATACCAGTGAACGGATTTGTTTCAAATATGATGATGCCTCGTTCACAATGGTATCAACTAACTTTGTGCCAAATTTCATGCTTCTATCACAAAGTGCACAAACATTTCAACATTTACACTAGCATAATATGTTTTGTTCGGTGGGATTTGCTACTCCGTGGAGTTGCTGTTTTTCTAGTTTCTTAAAGGACGATTCTCGGTTTGGAGAACAGTCTCCTGGGCTAATAATTTTTTTCATGAAAAATATAGAAATATTACCCAAATTAAACTATGAATATTCAAAAGAGGACATTAAAATCTACAAGATGTAAAAATAACAAATTGGTGTGAAGCAGGGGTAACGCTCAATTAGACCAATTCAAGAAAATACAAGTCTCGATTTGGGGAAAGAAGTTCATCAGTGTACTGCGCTAATATTTTTGCGAAAAATCAAGAAATATTACCCAAATTAAATTATGACTATTCAAAAGATGACATACAAATCTATATTATATAAAAAAATCAAATTTGTCCGAAACAGGGATAATGCTCATTTAGATTGATGAACTTTGTTCTCCGAACTGAGAATCGTCCTTTAGTACTTTATGTTGCATCAATTTTTCCCAATCTAACAAAAATTGACAGTATTATTCTATTATTTATCGTACATGGAATTTGGAAACATTGTGCACTGTGCACACAAAATGAATAGATTATTCAAAACATCATTTACTCAACCACACTTGACCCAATGTGTACTTAATACATCTACAGTACAATAGCCAGGGAATAATATTTAAGAATTTAAATCCAACATTTGAAAAAGTTTTACTTTCACATTTTTGGTCCATCCAAGCTAAGGGGCAAGGTGGTATCCCCATATCTATGAACTGCTAAAAACAGCATATTGGAGTACTTAACTAACCTCAAAAGTTGTGAGAATGTGTCCTGAAACTTCTTTGAGATCTGTCAATCCTTTCTGTAGTGCATCAACAGCTGGGCCACCTATTAACAAACATGTGAACTACACATAACATTGACTATGACTATTTATGAAGCAACTCTCTAATAAGTGCCCTCCCCGCTTCCCATTGTTCAAGAAAAATCATTAATCAAGGAATGACCAAAATATGATGACACTTTAACATGTTTAAAAAAAAATGTGTAACATTCCACATGCAAAGCAGAACCATTTAGAGACTGTATCAAATTGAGAACAATTTGGACTATATTGGAAAAAAGCTACAAAACAGACTTGGCCTAATCAAAGAAAAAGAATTTCAAAGAATAAATAATTATGATTTGGAATAAATCTGTCGAGAAATATTCAAGCTATTGCACAAAATGTAACATACCTCTAGTTTGTATCCTAAAGTTAATCTTATTTTCTGAGGGATGAGGTATAGTGTATCCACAAAATTCGATAGCTGGACTGAAAATAATTTTTCATACACGTAATAACTTTTAAAAATATTTTTATGTACATCAGTGATCTCCCTAGGATTTTTTCTCAGGTGGGTGCAAAATTCTCATTTTCAAAATTCAGACCAAAATTGGTCAATATGCCTATATGCCAATTATTCATATTTTTCTCATTTTCGAGTGGGTGCAAATGGATTTTCAGATGGGTGCAAGCCTATTTTCAAATTCTCAGGTGGGTGCTACCTGCGCCCACCTGCTTCAATACTGGGGAGATCACTGAACATGTAACAGAATATTATTACAGAATATTATGTTACAGAAATATGGATACTGTACTGTAATAGATAATTGTATCATAAACGCATACTTTATTCAATTCTTAATCTTTCAAAATTAAGAGTTGAAGAATATGATATTTTTGCCACAGTTTAAAAATCAGATGAAAATACTTACTTTTTCATAACCATGTATCTGAGACTGTTTCCGAGTGTATGGTCTTCATTGTGTAAAACAAATGTTTGACATGTTTCATCCTCACTACTGCTTTGAACCTATAAAAGATATAACAGCTACGTCAATAATCTGCAAAGGCTAAAAGGCCCATATAAAGCAGATATAGTTTCAGGCTCGTAGCCAGCTTTTGCCAAGGGGGTTCACTTTTCAAAATTCCAGGAGGTTGACAACTTTTAACAGTGATAGACTATAATTTAAAACTGAACATTTAGAAAAACTCTCTCTATGTTGAGATACACTGGTGACAACTGTCATGCTAACCGCATTGACATTGCCTAGGATAAGAACAGGTAGGCTCTTCACATTTCGACAACAAACTCCACTATCACAAAGAAGGATGTATTACATTGTAATGACCATTGGCCACGCTCGTCCAGGGAGCTAAGTGTAACGAGCCAGATAACTAGGCTATTGAGGGTCATTACACCACTACTCTGCCCCCCCCCCCGAAGGACTGATACACAAGGGCAATCCCACTTCTGGCACCAATGTATTGACCCATGGGCAAACTGGGGATGGGCACCCTCTTCTGGAGATCTTTAGTGTAATGAGTCAGACACTTATACACCTATGCTGCAGCTGCGACTTCCTATTGAGGGTCATTACAACTTATCCCGTTCCCGGACTATGGTCCTGTGAACATGTCAATCTTTTGCCTGTGCGATTACAACATGGGAGAATGTTTTACTGATCTTACACTTCAGATACCTACTTCAATAGATTCCTTGGTAATTTAGCATTCTTTTCGTGTAGTTGAATCCACAATTGTATGGGTTTATCGGCAGAACGAAGACATTTTCGTTTTTGATCGCAATATTTGCGTGTAACATTTAACTTATTTCAACCGTCAAATTCCTCCATATTGGTACTTCCGGGCTACATCCGGGACAGCCAAACGGGGGATTCCCCTTTTAAATCCAACCGCCATTTTGAAAAGTGATGGAATCTCTCTCGATGAAAAAGAGAAAATGTTCCCGTTCTGCCGATATACCCAGACAATCGGCGGTTCCAATATATTAGAAGTTACATCTTGAGTTCTATAATGCATTGAGGTAGGTATCTTAAGTGTAAAGGGCGTAGATAATTCTCCCAAGTTGTAATCGTACAGGCAAATGAATGCGATCAGTGCAGGACTATAGTCCGGGAACGGGATAAATCACATGCTATCTATTGCAAGACTTACGCCTGCCACAACCGTCACCATGTTAATCAGTGTTTTTTAAGTAGCGCAAGGATCCTGCCATGACCGTGGTAGTGTTATCGTGTAAGCCTGGTATAACCGTGACAGGCTGGTATAACCGTGACAATGTTGTATTCTATTGCAAGGCCTGTCATGACCCTGGAAGTGTTATCGTGGAAGCCTGGCGCGACCGTAGCCTTTATTGTGGTTTATAACCGAATGTGAATATTAATGTATAGTAGTAATTTTGATTCTGACATGATTAAGGTAGTTAAACACCATGATCATAGTATTAAACTGTTTAATTGTAATGAGGATCACTTAAAATTGTTAAGGATATTCCTGGCATTAATGTCATACATATTTACTAGTCATTGCAATACATTATAACGGTCATAGTAGAACTAAGCCTAAATCTCTACATTACCACCCTCATACCTGGCCTTGCAATACTATATTACATTGTCACGGTCATACCAGGCTTTGCGATCCCATAATACATTGTCATGGTCATGCCAGGTTTTCAAATGCACATTGTCACGGTCAATTATAGCAATCATAAATTTCTACATCACCACTCTCATACCCGAACTTGGAATACTATATCACATTGCCATGGCGGTCATACTAAGCCTTGCAATACTATATTACATTGGCATGGTCATGCCAGGCTTTGCAATACACATTGTCACGGCTATAGCAGTCCTAATCGTAAATTTCTACATTACCACTCTCATACCTGAACTTGCAATACTATATTACATTGTCACGGTCATGCCAGGCTTTGCAGTACTATATTACATTGTTACGGTCATACCAAGCCTTGCAGAACTATATTACATTGTCACGGTCATGGCAGGCATTGCAATATAATACTGCATTGTCGCGGTTATACCAGGCTTTCACGATAACATTACCACGGTCATGGCAGGATCCTTGCGCTACTTAAAAAACACTGAATAACATGGTGACGGTTATGCCAGGCCTTAGTCTTGCAACAGATAGGGTCTCTGATAAATTACAACATCTATACTTTTTGTAATGCCTATTGCTAATGAGAAGAGACAAGGGCTTAAAAGACTTGAACTCTCATATGAAATCTTAGAAGCCCTTGTAAAAGACCCGGGAAGAAAAGAAAACTAAAAACACTAAATCCATGCCTTCATCACCATTATCACCCACGGTAGCAATTCTTAATTTTCTAACTCGACATAATGCTATTTCAAAACTATAAAGACGATTAAAAATAATATCATTGTAAAGCGATTTGTTATAGCTTAGACTTGTAGGGCAAATAAGCAAGTATGAAGTCAAGGAATACTTACAACTTCAAGATTTCTCTTCCGATTTTCGTCAGATTTTTTTTCCATTTTGTTTCACGCATGCGTATTCAGCTTCCTCACATGACAATGACGTCATTTTAAAAACAAGAACTCAGGACAAGAACTAGACTAAGAAAAAAGTTTGTTTTTATCAGGTTTGTACCATTTTCACTGACCTCTGATAGATTTTCCTCCCGTTGGCTTATGCAGAATATTATTTAAAACAGAGACAAATAAGAGGAAAATCATTTTTATCAGATCTATCATTTTTATTTTCCAATGAACACATCACTTGAGTTGTTCCATTTTTTTCAATATTTATTTTGACTTGTTCTTTCTATTTACATGTACAGTTTGATCTACACTAAGCTAACAGTGCAGTGGTTTACTTTTATATCAAGAGGAATGTATCTATGAGAGAATCAATGTCTATGTAGGTCACAGGAACCAGAACAGATAATGGTTCCTCCTTGGTATACAGAGACCACAATAAGTACGGGGGGGGGGTAGTATTTTCATTTCCTGTAACAAAATTGTCATGTATCTGTTCAACACCTTCAGTCTTGGTGAAGGAGGATGTGGGCGGACAGTGTTGACTTGGGAAAGTGGTTCAGTACAGAGTTCGTCGTCGAAATACTGACGACTTTCTATATGGTTATTTCCTATGACATCACTGCATATTTAATGAACACATATTTAGCAATGGCGTAGCGTCATATACGCAAAAAACGCCATTGCGTACTCTCAAATTTGAGAGAAAAATGATTTTTTATAATGAATTGCCCCGGATAGATCTTAAATAGTAAGATAATAGTAACAGTAACAATCACATATGAAAAACAAAATGAATGATTTATTCTAATCCTGTGTTGTTTGTTTTTTAATTGTGTTGTAATAATCTAAATTTTCTCTCTGAAATACATATATTTTTGTACGGCTGCGAGCTTCTTTACGTTCCTTAGCGTGCGAGTTTGGGATGTTCGTACTTTTTGTGTAGATCATCATGGCGGCATATTGTTAGTCTTTTTATATCTATCAGATATAAAGTTAACATAAATTCTCTATTTGCTTATTGATTCATATTTTATTCTATTTTTTACTTTTTACAATAGTTTTTATATTCCATGTCTTAATATCTTTCTTGGTAGCGTGCTCTTTGTCAAAATCTAAATGTTAATTCTAATTAATTCATTGGAACATTTCTTTTTATAGTTTGCAGGTTTTGGAGTTTGGAATACGCTCAATTATGATTTGGCATATATGTGTCTCAATTGGCATACAAACGTCGCATTCTGGCATAATTGTTCATATCATAAAGAAAAGCAAGTTTGTTTATAAACGAGATACTTGTTCCTTGTCTCCAATAATAATGTTGTTTATATTAATCTGTGGCTAAGAGAAAGATAAGAATTAGTCATTGAAAATTCGCCAACTCCAAAAACAGGCGTGTGAACCTTATATTATAATGAACGTGATACGTGTTTAATATGACAGTTTCACAGTTACTTATAACGTAGTTTATACTTATAAACAATAAGTATACAGTTATAAACAATAAAATGCCAACGAGTTTTATTTCCAAGAAGCACCTATTTCGTCTTGCCATTATTTTAAAACGGGTTCATGTAATCATAAAATATTGGATAAAAATGACTAATAATTTACATTTAATTGGTCAAGATTAAGTCGGAATTTCGTATTTCAAACCGACCCAGGACGCTTCAAATGCAATCTCATTTTAAAATTTTCTTGGGGGAGAACCCACCCAACCCCCCCCCCATTAATAAGCCCCCTCAAACCCCCCTCGAACTCGTTCGCTTCGCTCACTCGTAGCGTACTCTCACAAAATACCCACGCTACGCCTCTGTTTAGCACACGTTCCTTCCACTTCGCTGATTGGGTGGGAAAGGGTCAATGTGGTAGATTTAAAATGAGTTATTCCCCAGACTGTCACAGGCACCAATCTTTAGGGCGGGGCTGCTAAACTAAAATATAGTCTATACTAGGCAGAGGGTACTTTATAACTGGACTCTGCACGCAGCGTAGCCTCGTTCATTAGACAAACCACAATTGTCAGGAGTTTTACCATTCTGCTCTTAGAATATTTCCTTCTTCCTGCTTTGTGAGATGATTGAACCATGCACTTTCCCTATCTATGTGGATATATTGTTGAACATCTTTTTAACTCAATAGATCATCTGTATCATTTCAGTTCCATGGGACATCCAGGTCCTATTGTTATAATAATATTAATATACAAGGAATAACCTCGGGCAGAATTAAAAAAGCTTGTCAATGAATCATATGTACAATGAGCCAGGCCACAGGAAAAGGGGTCTTATCACAGATTTTTTCAATGTTTTGATTTTTTGTTTTTCTTAAAAGCACAAAGAAACCTTTCAGATGAGCGGCTTGTTTCTTAACAATTTTTCCATGCAGATATAGACCAAAATAAAGACCAGAATTTAGCACATTTTCCTCTTAATCTTGGGCACATTTTTGGCTCTGTAGCACAATTAAAATTTTTGTCATATATACATGTTGTACAGTATGTCCTGTCTATTGCATGATTGCCACAAAAATGTCTACCAGTGAATTATATGTACTATGTCTGTATGTACATGTTTTACATAATGTAATTCTTTTTCAGATTTGCTAAACAAGGCATCATGCCTTTGTTATTTTCTGTGGTAGCGCGAGGCAGCACAGTCCTTGTGAAACATGCAAATTGTGCGGGAAACTTCACGGAGGTCACTGATCAAATTCTCTCAAAAATATCACCAGAAAATGCCAAGTTGACGTATTCCCATGGAAGGTACTTGTTTTTATAATTTCTTAGTTATTACATAGCTCACATGGATTTGCTATTGTTATCACCTGATTGTCAGTCCATCTGTCTAAAATGGTTTCACTTTTAATGGGTATATACCTGTATTTTTCTGTGCAATGTGGATATACTTAGTAAGTAATCATTAGACAATACTGTACAGTAATAATGCAAGTGCGAGTAGGTAGTTACCAGTTTCACCACCAGGTGGCTCGTTCAGGTCAGAAAGCATGGCGGGTATAGTAAAAAGTTCCCTTTAACTTGAATTACTTCTGTTTTGGTTTCAATTTTTATATAACCCTTATATAACGAATAGTTATGCACATTAAAATATGTCCTGTAAAAGAAAATTTTATCTGTCCAATACAAGAAAAGATATTTCACTTTTTGTGATTTTGTAATATGGGGTCTATGGGGAATCAAACCGAACTAGAAGTCACATTTTCAAAAAGAATTAAATTTTCAAAGTTGATTAACAATTTTCAATTAACTTTTACATGTAGATTTCAAATATGACATCACTTTGACTGAATTTTGAATGTTTAATGATGTAAATCAGGATTATTTCTACTCGCATCTAGTCTATTAATGTCACCAAGTGAACTACATTTTCAATGTTTTTTTCAGCTATTTGTTCCACTATATTACAGAAGACAGGATTATTTATCTCTGCATCTCAGATGATGTGAGTATTATCATATTACCTTGATGAAGCATCTTTATGATAATTGCAGTAAAGAATAACATGTATATATAAACCATACTGCTTTAACTGCTTTGAAAATATGAGTTTAGCATCTTCACCTGATGAGTGAATTGAGAATCAGATAAATTTTGGCTCATAATCAATTTTATTCTCATTACAGTGAGCTTTTTAAAGATTCAATTTGGAAATGTCCATATTTTATTCTTGTTTAATCTTATCCTTAATATGCACTTTTTCATCTTGGATAGAACCATGATTTTGAAGCATGAAAACTTTTATGAGGACAGTTTTTTTAATATGGTTTAAAGGTTAATTTCTATTTTTCAGGATTTTGAAAGATCTAGAGCATTCCTTTACCTGAATGACATTAAAAGAAAGTAAGTTCATGAATGCTTTACATGTAGGACAGTCTACACATTATTCTCTATAAATTAGAAAGAGATTAATTAATAGTTGTCCTTTTAAAGGCTGCATGCATCACAAAGCGCAATTTAATAGTAAAATATGTCTGTTAACATTCCTTAGTGGTATTAGTAATCAGTGGATGCCCAGATGAAGTAAAAAATTCTGACTGAAGACATTGACTGGTCACTAAGAATCTGTTCAGATGTAAAAAAGTTTTAAGCAATGTTTACATTCTCTGCCTGTAATATACATGTTTGGATAACTGATAAATATACAGTACCCCTTGTGTAGTATTATGTTTGTAATTGTAGGTTTTCAATGCAGTATGGTGCAAGAGCACAAACAGCCCTCCCGTTCTCAATGGACAGTGACTTCTCTAGGGTATTAGCCTCACAGATGGTAAGTTTAGAATAGGCTACTTGGACATATCAGATCTTTTATTAGACCAAAATTATCCTCCAATTTCCTCATTTATTGTGCATCTGTTCCTAATTTCACAGCACAATATAATGCATAGAGATAAAGGATACTGCAATGAATTAGCTACTGTATAGACTTTTTGCAAATATTCAAGGGTTTGGGGGGCTCTATCCAAGTTACCTGATTTATTGGGGGTGTCATATTTTATTTCAGTAAATTTTCAATTTAATGGCGAGGTTTTATATTCTTGGATACTTGTATGTGGGGAAAAATCCTAAGGTGTAATTATTAGGTTTACATTACCAAATACCTTCATACATCTTATCTTTAACCTTATTTCAAGAACAATGTTTCTCGAAAGAGCCTTCCTTTTGCTACATGAGAAGTTTTGTCTTACCATGTCAGTTTGCATTCCAATTTGCAATTGTATATAATAACCCAAATTGATTTAATTGTATTGGTTTCAGCGCCACTATTCTGAGTCCAAAGATGTGGACAAAGTTGCCAAAGTGTCTGGAGAGGTAGAAGAATTGAAAGGAATTATGGTGAGAAATATAGGTAAGGATGTTTCAAATATAGTTTTCAAGGGTGTCTCAACCATGAGTCAATTCAATAACAAGCATTTTTGTAATATATTATATTGATACAAATAGATTGAGTAAATAAATTAAAAAAAACAAAAAAACACAAGCCATCTCAGTCCTTGGTCATCTCTACCCTAATAGTCAATTCAACCCCAAGTTAACTCAACCATTTGTCATCATAATCCTAAGTAAACTCAACCCATGACATCTCAGCCCTTGGTCAACTCAACCAAAGTCATCTCAACCCTTGGTCAACTCAACCCTTATATTCAACTCAATTCCAATCTCAGCCATTGGTCGTTTTAACCCTAAGTAAACCCAGCCCTTGGTCAACTCAACCAAAGTCATCTCAACCCTTGGTCAACTCAACCCTTATATTCAACTCAATTCCAATCTCAGCCATTGGTCGTTTTAACCCTAAGTAAACCCAGCCCATGTCATCTCAGCCTAAGTCAACTTAACCCTTATAGTCAACTCAACCCCAAGTTAACTCAACCATTGGTCAACTCAGCCCTTATATTCAACTCAATTCCAATCTCAGCCATTGGTCGTTTTAACCCTAAGTAAACCCAGCCCTTGGTCAACTCAACCAAAGTCATCTCAACCCTTGGTCAACTCAACCCTTATATTCAACTCAATTCCAATCTCAGCCATTGGTCGTTTTAACCCTAAGTAAACCCAGCCCATGTCATCTCAGCCTAAGTCAACTTAACCCTTATAGTCAACTCAACCCCAAGTTAACTCAACCATTGGTCAACTCAGCCCTTATATTCAACTCAATTCCAATTAAACTCAGCCATTGGTCGTCTTAACCCTAAGTCAACTCAGCCCATGTCATCTCAGCCTAAGTCAGCTCAACCCTTATAATCAACTCAACCCCAAGTTAACTCGGCCATTGGTCGTCTCAGCCCTAAGTCAACTCAACCCTTGTCATGTCAGCCCTTGGTCAACTCAACCCTTATAGTCAACTTAACCCAAGTCATCTGAACCCTTGGTCAACTCAATTCATTTAGTCAACTCAAGCCAAAGTCATCTCAGTCATTTGTCTGTAAATATTTCGAAAATATTGTAAGTAAAAGGACTTTTAGTATTCAATAGAATACCATATAATGACAAACTATTTGATTTTTGAAATCATCTCGAGTTTATTAAATTGCAGACAACCTTGCCACCAGAGGTGAAAAACTTGAGTTATTAGTTGACAAAACAGAAGATCTAAGTTCAAATGTAAGTCTATAAATTTTCTATTCATACTTTATGTACTGTGTTAAGCTCAGTGCTAATGCTTGGTTTTGATTGGTCAGTGTTACATGCTTAAGAGTATATTCATTTAATAAATTACATATTTGGACATGGTACATATATACTATAAGACAATTCTTTATGAAATATATAATGATAATTACCAATGTGGTGACATATTGTTATTATATGGTCTTCAACCTTTTTGTAACGGTGTTCCACAGTTGGTCTCTGGTGTTCGCTGTCTGTAACAAATGGCAGGTAGTGACATTTTGCATGCCAATGACTTGTTTTATTTGTAAGAGACTGGATGATAGTAAATGTATACTGATCTGTGTTATACCTCTCAATTTTAGGCAGTTTCATTCAAGAAAACCAGTAGAAACTTGGCCAGGTCTATGTGGTGGAAGAACTTTAAAATTACGCTCATTATATTTGTTGTTGTTGTGGTGAGTATAAAAAAAAACTATAAAAATATATTCCCAAACTTTAAAGTTGTACTCTTATATTTGTGGTTGTCATAGTGAGTATTCAGTACTACTGTACTAAGCAATCATCTGTTTAAAAATTAAATGTTGAACACTTCGAGCATGTATTTAGGCGCATTTGAAAATATGCAAAGTCGCAACACACTTTTAATTCGTAGAATCTTTTTACACATATTTGAAAGTATGCAACGTCTCTTCACACACATGTGAGATAATGTAAAATCATGAAAAATCTATTTTCACACATTCAAGAATAAACATACAGTAGAACCTGTGTAAGTGGAACACCCTTGGGACCACATAAAAAGTGTTCCACTTGGGAGGTGTTCCACTTACCAGAGGTTCATTAACATGGAGTAGATCGGCCATGGGACTTTAAAAACACTGTTCCACTTAAATAGCAGGTTCTACTGTATATACATTTGATGATGTTGATACAATATTTGCATTACATAATTTTTTAATTGTTTTTCTTCTTTCCAGGTCATATTATACTTTATTGTATCAGCAGCATGTGGAGGACTTAATTGGAAACCTAAGTGCGTAAAACCATAGGAACCATAAAAACCAATATTTTAACATTATGTATATGTCAAATTAGACGCTGCGGTGCCAAGGGGCTGATAATGAAGCACTGTTATTATCATTTTTAACATTTTGTTATTGTTATTATTATGTCTCCTCCAGAAGTGTATGATCATTTTTATAGAATGAAACTATTGTCAAAGGAACAGGCTAAACTTGTTCTTTAGTAAAGATAGGGGTTCTCAAAGTTTATGATTAGATGGAAATCAAATGGAACTCAATAGTTTTTATGACCCCCCCCCCCCCCACCAAAAATGGTGACATATTGTTATGACCTCCAACTTTTTGTCACAGCATCTGGCGGTCAGCATTTGGTGTCAGACATCTGTAACAAATGGCAGGTGGTGACATTTTGCATGTTGATGTCTTGATATATAGATTGAGCTGATCAGAGGTGTATATATTTTAATGTTCCATCATAGATCAGCTATTGATAGCAATTTAGATTCCAAATGCTGCCCATTGAAATCAGCAATATAAAGTATAGAGACATGCACTATTCATTGAATTGTATTATAAGAAAAAAGGTTGAACATGGTAAATATTTCGAACAAAAGATGGCACTGTATGCACATAAAGGCCTATGACAAGCGTGACATCTATAAATAAAACCATTAAGTTATGCTGTTCAATAAAATTTGATAAAATGGTGCAAACAGGAATACTGTAAAACTAGAAATTTTGCAAATCTCAAAAAGTTTCCACACTTTAACTTTGTGTGATTGAATCACACAGTTTTCCTCATATGCAACATCCTCCTAAGCAGGTGTACAGAATCCGTACCTCCTTCTTCCCCCCTGCTATAACCAATTTGGAAGCGTCCGATTAAACTGAGTATTGAGTAGGGTTGAGTAGTATTATAGTAAATATATAATTCAATCAATGATTTACAATGTTCAAGAGAAGGTTGCAATAATATGAAGAATGTTTTTTAAAATGCATGTGAAAGGATTTGGAAAATAAACACTATTGTATATGTCACTGCTCAATAGGTTAGTGCAAGTTGAACAAATGCAAATATTTACATGAGTAATATATGAAAAGAGACTAAGTAGGTTTTTCCTCAGAAAACAGGGCTCCAGACATTATTGACTCTATTCCTCGGGTGAGTGGATGACGTCTGGAACCCTGGCATCAGTTGATGGTGTTCTTCGAGTTAACTGCAATTTGAGTACATGTACAGTTAAACCTGTAAAGTGTAACACCTCTAGAAGTGGAACACCTCTGTTAGAGGAACACTTTTGAGGACCAAGTCCAACTGACTAAAAGTTAAATGATACTCTTTAAGTGGAAAACCTCCTAAGTGGAACACTTTTAAGTTGTTACAAAGATGTTCCACCTAGACAGGATTTACTCTGTATGCAACCTGATTGACTCCAATGTTTCAAATTGGATTTATTACAAACTCATGTTTTATTTTCATAAGATACATGTAGGTGTTGTTGCAATTATGATCAGTAGAAATGAATGTACATGAACAGTAAAACCTGTGAAAGTGGAACACCTTTGATTTTTATGTGACCGCCATAGTGACATATGTGACATATTGTAACAGTCTCCAACTTTTTTTGTGGCCAGTGTTAAGCAGTCGGTGATTGGTGTCTGTAATAGCGTTCATTGTCTGTAACAAATGGCAGGTGGTGATATTTTGCATGTTAATGCCTTGTGTTAAAATGTATTCCACTAAAGAGATGTCACACTTATGGAGATCCAATAAACATTATGTCATGGGTGAGACTTTGAAAAGTGTTCATCTTACAAAGGTGCTCCACTTTTAGAGTTTTACTGTTTCTAATGCCTTGGTCACATTTGTTCCGATTTTCACTACGGCGCCCGGACGATTGAGTATCTTGTTCAAAATTGAATACAATACTGAACAACACACTCAATCGGCCAGGCGCCGGCGGATGGATCGGAGCAAATGTGACCCAGGCATAATATTGAGCTTATCTCTGTATCAATGTAAATTATACAAATATGGTATATTCAGCATTGTATTTTTAAAACAACAATATTTATCTATGTAAACATTGAAATAATTCTCTGCAGTGATTGTTATTAGATAATAATTAAAGAATCTATAAAATTGTAAAATGAGAAAAATTGTAATGTCAAACACAACATAAATGTGAATGCAATATTTTATAAAACTCTGAAAACTGAAAAGTTAGAAGAAGACATCGTTTGTCATGCTTCAGAATTAAGTTTTTCAGAATAAATATATCGTACAACAAACTACAGTAAAACATAATGTAGAAACAAAACACTCTTGGGACCTCGGAATAGTGTTCCACCTGCAAAAGAGAGAACATCAAATGAATAACTTGATTATTTAAAAATAAAAATTTTCCGACCGTAGTGGTATTTCCATGCAAAATAGAATAGAAAAAGAGAAGGGTTTGCATGAAAAATATTAACACACTTGCATGTACAAAATTTAAATTCAATGAAACTCACAAGTGATCATTTTCTTGATATTCAAACTTTATAGAGGAAGATGTTAAGAATATGAATGCAAATAAGAGTATTGATTAAATATTAAAGCAATGATCTGTATTGTGCCCATGCAAATTAAATGTGTTTATGATCCTTATATGGTAATTTCAAAACCGTTTGTACTTAAATGGCCATACCAACCCCCACATGTGCTTATACGGTAATATGAAAAATCTGTGAGTATATGGTTATATCTAACCCCTGCTTGTCAAATTGTCAAGCATTTTCCTTTTTTAGGAAAAATGACATATAATGTTTTCGCTGAAAGTGCATTTAACTTGCAAGGGCAAATGCGAACTACTTGAAAATGTATCTGTCTATAAGTGGCGTCCTCATATCTGATATTGATCTTACTTGTTATAAATGAAGAAGTGTAAATAAACATTAAATATGTAAATAGTAATGCATTATTGTGTCCTATTAATCGACCCTGTGATTGAACATTCATTATCCCACCGAACGAAGTTCGAGAGGGATATAGGAAAGCCGTCCGTCCGTCCGTCCGTCTGTTTGTCCGGGCGATAACTCAAATACCGTTTCACGGATTTGATTCAAATTTTATAGGCTTATGCCTTATGGGTGTAGGACCTCTGCTCGAGAAGGAATTTTCAATATGGCCACTGAATTCAAAATGGCCGCCATTTTTCGTAAAAATGTAATCTTTAATAACTCAAATACTAGTTTGCGGATTTGGTTCAAATTTTATATGCTGATGCCTAGGGACAAAGGAAATTCGCACAAAAAGAGATTTTCAAGATGGCCGCTTAATTTCAAAATGGCGGCCATTTTTCGTAAAAATATGTAATCTTTGATAACTCAAATACCAGTGAACGGATTTGGTTCAAATTTTATATGATGATGCTTAGGGACACAGTAGGTATGTGCGACAAAACATTTTCAAGATGGCCGCTTAATTTCAAAATGGTGGTAATTTTTCGTAAAAAACGTAATCTTTGATAACTCAAATACCAGTGAACAGATTTGGTTGAAATTTTATATGATTATGCCTAGGGACACAGTAGCTCTGTTCAAGAAATAATTTTCAAGATGGCGGCTGAATTTCAAGATGGCTGCCCAAATTCCTTAAAAGACGTAATCTTTGATAACTCATATACCAGTGAACGGATTTGGTTCAAATTTTATATGCTGATGCCTAGGGACATAGGAGTTTCGCACAAAAAGAGATTTTCAAGATGGCTGCTTAATTTCAAAGTGGCGGCCATTTTTCGTAAAAATATGTAATCTTTGATAACTCAAATACAAGTGAACGGATTTGGTTCAAATTTTATATGATGATTATTAGGGACACAGTAGCTATGTTCGACAAAACATTTTCAAGATGGCCGCTTAATTTCAAAATGGCGGCAATTTTTTGTAAAAAAACGTAATCTTTGATAACTCAAATACCAGTGAACAGATTTTATTGAAATTTTATATGATTATGCCTAGGGACACAGTAGCTCTGTTCAAGAAATGATTTTCAAGATGGCGGCTGGATTTCAAGATGGCGGCCCATATTCGTAAAAAACGTAATCTTTGATAACTCATATACCAGTGAACGAATTTGGTTCAAATTTTATATGCTGATGCGTCGGGACAAAGGAGTTTCGCACAAAAAGAGATTTTCAAGATGGCCGCTTAATTTCAAAATAGCGGCCATTTTTCGTAAAAATATGTAATCTTTGATAACTAAAATACCAGTGAACGGATTTGGTTCAAATTTTATATGATGATTATTAGGGACACAGTAGCTATGTTCGCACAAAAAGAGATTTTCAAGATGGCCGCTTAATTTCAAAATGGCGGCAATTTTTCGTAAAAAACGTAATCTTTGATAACTCAAATACCAGTGAACAGATTTGATTGAAATTTTATATGATTATGCCTAGGGACACAGTAGCTCTGTTCAAGAAATAATTTTCAAGATGGCGGCTGAATTTCAAGATGGCGGCCCATATTCGTAAAAAACGTAATCTTTGATAACTCATATACCAGTTAACGGATTTGGTTCAAATTTTATATGATGATGCCTAGTTCACAATGGTATAAACTAACTTTGTGCCAAATTTCATGCTTCTATCTCAAAGTGCACAAACATTTCAACATTTACACTAGCTATAATAAGCATGATATGTTTTGTTCGGTGGGATTTGCTACTCCGTGGAGTTGCTGTTTTTCTAGTTGTCAGAGAGAAACCCCCAGAATTCAAAGAGGAACTTCACAGAAGATATATTCAAATTTGAATTCTGGGCAGAACCTACCATCTCTTATCTAGTGGTTAGATGCATGACTAATTGAAAAATATATTGCAACCATTTTAGGTTTGGGAAAATATGTAATTTTGGCTTATGATGCTTAATTGCAAAGCCGCAACATGACATGTGTACATGTAAGTATATATGTATTATTTCTAAAAAAAAATAGAAAAACAAATTGGGAAAATTGGGAAATATCATGGAGCTTGGAGCAGAATAATGAAATTACGATCTAAACTTCATACATACACTCAACTCTAAAACTTCAGGGAATAAATAATTAACAGCCACTTGCTGGGACAATATGTACATATATAATGAATAAAGAGTTAATTAGATTGGTATATTAACACATTATTACATCATATTATACTTAAACAATGTAAAATCATCCACTACCTGATATATTTAATTGTTCTCTAATTGTATTAGGATGATTGGGTTTTGCATTGTGAATGGATTACAATATTTACATATTCTTCATGAACTGTAAACCTATCATGAGAGTGGGTCATTGTACGCTTGCCAAATTGGTACAGTCAATATGGTACAACGAAAATGGGACTTCTGCGCATGTTAAAATTTTTCGTCAAATTTCAACTTTTGTTCAAGTTGATACGATTGTCTTTCGAACTAGAGACTTACCTCATTCGAAAGATCATAAAAGACTTTATCTATACTGAAAATCTTAGATCCAAACATAGTAGAATACGCCGTCAGTCCGCATTTGATTTTTTGAAGTGAGTTTCGTAGATCGTCAGATTTCTCCGACTGATATCGGGTTATCTCAAACTGGTTCGTTTATAAATACCAATTTCTTTACCGTTGTAAGGCGCATGCGCAAAATTGATTTATAAACCTTATTGGTTGATGGTTTTTCTCCTGCGCATGCGTGACGTCTGTTGAACAATTATGACGAAGACCGGAGCAAACATTACTAGCTCTTGAACGAAATTCCAAGATTCAGGTCATTTCGCCGTGTTTGCTAAGCGTGTATACGTGAATGACAAGCTGTTTTGAGTAGATCGGGTACCTGTTTTAGACACAACATTGATTTAGCTTGACATTGATGTGCACATTGGCACTTTTGAGCATGTTAATACAAGTTTTTACACGCTTAGCACGAGACGGGTTTTCGAAAAATCTGTTATCTGATTCACTCGATTATCGTATGGATATGCATTTCTGCTGACATTTCAACACCACATCACATAGAATTACGATGCAGATTGCAGAATGATAATAAAACACAAAACAACTACTAAATTCCACTTGTTATTTCACAGGAGGTAAAAATGCAAACTGCCTAGATTCTTTGTAAGGGTCGTCAGACATCGGATTGGCCGCCATATTTGAAATGAAAATATCACTAAATAGAGGTCTGCGCATGCCTCAACATTTCGACTGGGTAATGATATGATTTTTGCTTCTTTAATTCTTGCTTGCTTGAGGATTGAACAAAAATGTATATTATAATTATATCGTAATCGTAATTTATTATAGCTCCAGCCCCTTATGTCAATAAAACTTCAGTTGTTATATTTCAGTAAATAACATACTATCAAATAAGTTACGTACGTCAGTTAATGATCGTGCAGAAGGACATACAATCATTTTATCTATAATTTAAACCCCTAGAATTTGATAAACTGGACAATGTTACACCATACAGAAACATACATTACCCTGCGTGTAGAGTCTAGCTCTCTTTTAAGGAGTTAAGTCAAACGAATGCAAAGGGTAAACATACATGTACAGTTTAGAGAGATCAAGAAAACGTATTGTAGCTCAAAATGAAGAAAAAGAAGCAAATGTGAATCAGAGACATATAAAACATGGAACGCTTCATTTTGCGTCCAGGGTCCTTTCACTATAAGTTATTCCTACTCCTATTATTGAATTCTTGCAGACAATAGGCTTCATGTTCAAGAGGTCGTAGTTTTTGTTTTTATACAAGGTGTAATGTTTTGTCACAAGTTGACAGAAGTGATTCCACTCGATTCCAGACTTGCAATTGTGAAATATTATATGTCCGATAAGTGAATTATCCGACGTTAACCCATTGTTAATCGTAAAATCTATAATCTCCGTTGAAAAGACTTGTATTATTGGCCGTTTATTGGCCAATTTATTTGATAAAATGTGAGTTATTCATCATGGATCAAATACTCTTAAACATTAATAATATATATTATATACTATATTACTTGGTCAAAAATCGGGCTTTGTTGTTCAACCTTGCGAATGTTAACGATTTTGTGTGTTTCTATTATATCTATGATGCGTTTTCCACAGAAAAGACTATGAATGGATAAGACTGCATGGATTTAGAAGTACAGAAGCAAGCGGTTAAGTCGTTCTGGTAACTTAATGGGGTTCGGGCTAACGACATGTTTTTCAGCGATGAGAAAAATACGCAATTATTTACCAAAGCCACAATGGGGGGTAAGCCTTAGATGAAAAGTCCAATTGGAATACTAAATTGGATTGAACTCAGTGGATTGCCAGATTGCTGTTATTAAACTGTTTAGGATTTCTTCAACAATACTTTGTTATTAACAGTGAGGAGAAATGTAGGAAACAAACTGAAACTCAGTTCTGTCTAGGATTTTAACAACTTACCGCACACAAAGATGTAAATATACTGGATAATTTGAGACCAAAATAGTACTCTCCCTTGAAATCTAAGTTATGTAATCGAAATCAGACAGGTAAGAAGCTACATTTTTTACATTAATTAAGTCACCAAGGCCAGGGCACCAAGGTTCACGACTATTTTTGTCAAGACTAGGTTACCAGTAGGTCAATTGCATATGTATCCATAGTAATATTTAATTAATGGGACAGTTTTCCAGTGAGACATTTTATATTAAATGGAAGATATTTCTTGTGACAACGTTTTTTTATCAGTAATAAAATATATGACAACGTTATAAATAGCAGATTGTATTTCTTCATCCTAACGGGAAGATACATAAATGTTACGTACTGGGAGATTTTGGATACAGGGTTTATCCAATAGGATATGGATTACATATGTCGCCAATTTCAAGTGACATGTCACCAATTTCAAGTGACATGTCACCAATTTTAAGTGACAAAAATGAGTATCGGATCATTCTTGTAACGCGTACATGTACGTTTTTGCTAAGAAGCATATATTTCTAGTGACGCATTTGTTTATTTGCTCCATGGAAAATATTGTGACACATTTGTATAACGACACATTTGATATTTATACGTAGTGAGTTATGACACAATTGTCGAGTGACATATTTCAATGTATTGAGTCGTGACGCAATTGTTGAGTGACATATTTATACTTGTACGTGGTGAGTTATGACACAATTGTTGAGTGACATATTTATACTTACATGTAGTGAGTTTTATACAATCGTTGAGTGACATATTTCAACATATTGAGTAGTGGCACAATTGTTGAGTGACATATTTATACTTGTACGTGGTGAGTGGTGACACAATTGTCGAGCGACATATTTATACTTAGTGAGTTTTATACAATCGTTGAGTGACATATTTCAACATATTGAGGAGTGGCACAATTGTTGAGTGACATAACCAAACGAAGTGAGTGGTGACGCAATTGTTGAGTGACATATTTAAACGTAGTGAGTTTTACACAATTGTTGAGTGACATATTTATACGTAGTGGGTTTTATACAATCGTTGAGTGACATATTTCAACGTATTGAGTAGTGACACAATTGTTGAGTGACATATTTCAACGTATTGAGTAGTGACACAATTGTTGAGTGACATATTTATACGTAGTGGGGTTATACAATCGTTGGGTGACACATTTCAACGTATTGAGTTGTGACACAATTGTTGAGTGACATATTTATACGTAGTGGGCTTTAAACAATCGTTGAGTGACACATTTTAACGTAGTGAGGGTGCCACAATTGTTGAGTGACACATTTAAACTTAGTGAGTGGTGACACAATTTTTGAGTGACATATTTCTAGGTAGTGAATGGCTTTACCATTGTTGAATGGCACATTTCTATGTAGTAAGTGGTGACCAATTTGTTGAGTCACATATTACTTGGTAGTGAATGGTTACACAATTGTTGAGTGACATATTTTTAAGTAGTGACAGGTTACATATCGCAGAATGTATGTAATGATTGATTCCGAAATTAAGAAAATCACCACCATTAAAATTGATTGTATGTATGAAATTATGAATAGAATAATGAACTTTACTAAGCTTAACTAGAAAACACTATATTGAGAAGGCAATAAATGATTCTTTTGTATTCTTTTCCTGTTTTTGTCAAAAGGGTATTCTTCAAAACATGGTATCCATATCCATGAAAAGAATACGCCCGAGAATACGCCAGCGCAAACTCTCATACTAAAAAATACCCCAGGTTTACTTTGAGTTTGTAAGCGTAAGATGATGATATATCGATGTTTTTGTAGATTATACTTATCCTGTGAATAAATTGTTAGTTTCAAAGATACACAACAGAGATAGGGGAAAGAGGACTTAAATAGGACTAAACCAAGTCCGCAATTTTCTTTAATTATATGGAATTATACGTATATGTGAATCTGAGAGTGCATTCACGTTATTGACTGAAGTAATACTAAAATCCTTAAAACGATTATTTGATAACGGATAATTTGTCATATTCGTTATAGAAATTACATCCTGTGTATGTCTTGGCAAGCGCAGATATCATTTTACTACAAATTAAGTTGTCGATAGAACGTTGTTAGACTATGTGATCTTTTCGTGTTATTTCAAACGTTCAATTTTCTATATTCACTTTTCTATATTGGATCGTGGACCATTTGGGTTTAAGGATAAATAACAGCCTCGGGCCCAACGGCCCTCGACTATTATTTATCATAAAACCCGATACTCATAGTTTATCCATAATTAATCCAAAATTTGGTCATGAATGATCATGTTTCATCAAACGTACTCCTTACAAGGATGATAAACTTAGTTACACCTTATCAAAAACTAATCAAACGTCATACATCATATTCAACTGAATACGATCAGTAATAGCACCACGTTATTGACTTTCTCTGATTTTAAAACAACAGAGGAAAGTAAATGCGAAATTGATATCCGTTCAAAGAGATCGTCCAGGCAAACTTGCAATAATGTTCATCGATTGAGTTTTATGAAAAATATTCCTGGTATAATTACAATTGTGAGAACGTACTTCATATCCGAAAACATAGAAATCTCATATACTTCAACGCTGGTGGGTATTTGTATGTCATTTAGCGCAACAATATATACTTAGTTTTAACAGCTTTTGGTTTCGATCGGACAGAGCGCAGAACGCACTCATTTGTAGAACATAACAACATCAATGTTGGTTATTTTTCAAGTATCGCAATCATCGGATTATGTGCCATTATTGGTATTGATAATTACGTCAGTTTGATTTGTTGTCGTGTGTCGGTTAGCTGGGATGGATTACTATTTTATATGTTAACATGGGGTGCAATTCAAAATTATTCTTTATGTACCAATTGCCAATTGCCAGATTCCGATTCTTATGTTAAAGGTCGTTGATTTCATGACACATGGTCGGCAGTAAAAATCAGTTTGTGTTGACACATTGGGTTGAAATCATCCAAATGGCTGATTGTATTAACTAGAATAATCTAAAATAGACATAGATCCATTCAGAAAAAATATTCCATGACGGTGAATGTTTAACCTAAAAAATGATTTCCTTTAAATAATTCATCACATATTTCCATAGTGAACTTGACTCTATTGAAAACGGAATTGCAAAAACCCTGTAACTTTGGAATAAAGTCCTCAGTTATAGTGGAATCTTCATGATATTTTTGTATTGATAAACACTTCGATGGGCAAAACGATTTTGTATTTAATGGCATCAACGACCGTTATATTTCTTTTTCTTATGGCCATAGATTGTGATAATGTAATTTGAATGTGGGGATGGGGACATTGTTTCTTTTTAGTTGGATTATGCTTTGGGATAGTTGGGATTTGTTTTCCTTATGATTGGTGTAAACTTAGATCTTTTCTTTTTCTTGCTGGGTTCTGTAATTTTTTGTTATTTCCCTTTGGCTTTTGTGCGTACATATTTACATTTTTGTGACGTCACTCTTTATATGAGAAAATTATGATTTTATGATTTATTATTTTCAGAGTATGCCAGAGAGTGCAACATGAACCTAGGCAATCACCTCACACTTCTTGCCACAATTCTAGGCGAGCTTGTGTATCTTTGTACAGGTAAGTACACTTAGTGTCATTTCAAATTGTATACATTCAAATTGTCGCCAGGTCGGGAATGTAATTCACAAACAGTAGAGGGCCTAGAATCGCCCCCTGGGTAAATCTGCGTTTTTATAATATTTTGTAGATTCACTTGAATCATGGATATTTTCCTCCTGCATATAAGTGAAGCAAGAAGCTTAGACTGACATTGTCCTATACCACTTTTGAACAATTTATAACGTATTCCTGGGCCTCAGATAGTAAATGATTGTATAGGTGTGGGAAATGTATCAAAGGTGAAAGTCCCGGCCAGGGTGAATGTCAAATTTTCAGGTGTTGTCACTTCAAAATGACATATCACATATCATTTGTTAAGAAGTTCATCAAACACGGTCATACTTATATATTTTATCATTTTGCAAAATTACCTGACTTATCTCTAACAAGTGTTCCAATGGAGGAACTCAAAGCTCAAGGTTAAGATCGGTCCAACCTTCCGGAGTTTTCGTAATAAATAAACTCCCCTTAAAAAGTTTAGAAACATATCGAATAAACTTGTTAAAATAAAGCGTGCTCAGCGATTAAAACCATAATTTACCATTTCCGAACAAATGTGATGTGATTGAAGAAAAATCAAATTCAAACTTTTGGCTTTTAACCTGAAGAAAGATCTTGGTCATTTGCTGATGACTTAATAGAACTAAAATTTTTTATAAACCTTTTAAATAAAAATCATAAGGAGACGATATTTGATTTATGAAGAAGGAATTTCTTAATATTTATATTTTGTAATCAATTAAACATTATAAGTGGTTGATAAATCCAAAGTGGGTTGGGTTTGACATAAATGTCTCTATTTTGTATGATATAATATATATAACTTGCCATTATAGATTAAAAACAACTTGATAACGAATATACAGTTGTTACAGGATTCAAAAGTTGTCGTTTTAGCATCTCCGAAACTAGTCTTGCTCAAAGACTGTATCCACCCCCCCCCCCCCCCCCTTCACCTTCACTCTCTTTACCAGGCAATATACAGAGAGAAGGATAAGGGGGGGGGTACAGAGTCGTTTAAGCAAGACTACTCCGAAACTCTATACTTACAGATGTATTGTATGTTTTTAGGGATCAAATGTCCGTCAGATAAGGTGACCCTACAAGGAACGTCAGAAGTACAAACGATCTCATCCCCAAATTATCCTTCCAATTATGAAGCGTGAGTATTACAATATGATGCATGATAAAATACTCCACGCCGTACAAAACAAATGGTTATAGAAAGGCCTGTTAGGTATTCGGGCTTAAACCTAACTGTGATATGTTGAGAAATATCTGGGCTCAAACGATCCAAAACGTTATGCAGATATTTTCTCTATCAACAATGCATTGCGTGATTAATCTGGGTATCTGCATTATGTTAATAAATCTATTCATACGGTCCTAGATTTTATCCTAAATTGAATCCATTTCAAAAGGCAGATTTTTGGATTTTCATCCATAGACTACAACCTTAAACGTTATATTTGGGAATCTCGAAACTTACACGAATTCACAAAATGTAAAAATGTAACATTAAACGTCGCCAGTTTTTGTAAGATAGCCTAACCTCCCTGGACAATATCCCCATTGTCAATCTGCCACCGTCCATAAAAGCAAAAACAACGATGGTAATTAGCCCTTACTTTTACTACTTACTATTTACTATGAGAACGGATGTGAAGTTTTAGCTATAGAATGTTGATTGAAATATAGTCTTGTTCAGGTTGAGGGGTTTTCATGCTTAATTAATCCCCGGATGGTGGTTCTAATGAATGCAAGGATAGCTCCGAGAAAATGGAGATACGAATCGATATGGAAACAGCATCAAAGAGCTATTAATGTCACGATGACATTATATTTCATTCCTACTAGTATTTTGAAATGACAGGTGGATTCTAAGTCTATTAAAGATTTAATCCAATATACAAAACGGTATATCAATGATGACAATCAAAAATTGTTGTAAAAATACAAAAAATGCATGCAGTATCACACCGTCTGATGTGTAATACAGTATGGAACAATTTCGATTTGTGGAAATGCATTCTCGAAATGTCAGGAATTGGAAGCCTGGGTGATGAGGGATTCCAGGGATCGGTGATTTCAGCAAATGCGATTTTATGGCATGCGATTCTCGGACATAAAAATGTATTAAAACACCGAACGCAAATCTTGTATTGCGTCTTATAAAGAAAAGCATAATATTTTCACCCGAGAAGAATAGTCTAGAATCGATAAACATTTTATTGGTCAAGTTTGATTGGATACCCATGCTAAACGTTAGGACTGCATTTCAGAACAATACAACTATACCCAGTTACTTCCAATTCATTTCCGTAAGTTTCGTACCGAGTGTGTGCGAACTTTATAACATTTTTACTGAAAAACGAGATCAATAACATTCTAAAATTGCTCCACACGGGAATCAATTTTACAAACAATACCATTTATATCTCGATTAATGACAGTAGAGTGAAATATAAATACGGCAATTTTACGAGAGCGATTAAGAGACTGTTTCGAATAGTACCTTTTATTATCCCACCGAACGAAGTTCGAGGGGGATATGGAGAAGCCGTCCGTCCGTCCGTTTGTCCGTCCGTCCGTGTGTCTAATACCGGTTGACGGATTTGGTTCAAATTTTATAGCCTTATGAGTGTAGGACCTCTGCTCGAGAAGGAATTTTCAATATGGCCGCTCAATTCAAAATGGCCCCCATTTTTCGTAAAAAATGTAATCGTTGATAACTCTTATACAAGTTGACGGATTTGGTTCAAATTTTATATGCCGAACCCTAGGGACAAAGGAGTTTTGCTCAAAAAGAGATTTTCAAGATGGCCGCTTAATTTAAAAATGGCGGCCATTTTTCGTAAAAATATGTAATCTTTGATAACTCAAATGTGAACGGATTTGGTTCAAATTTTATATGATAATGCTTAGGAACACAGTAGCTATGTTCGACAAATTTTTTTCAAGATGGAGGCTGAATTTCAAGATGGCGGCCAATTTTCGTAAAAAACGTAATCTTTGATAACTCATATACCATTGAACGAATTTGGTTCAAATTTTATATGATGATGCCTATGGACACAGTTGCTATGTTCGACAAAGAATTTTCAAGATGGCCGCTTTATTTCAAAATGACGGCAATTTTCGTTAAAAAAACATAATCTTTGATAACTCAAATACTCTAATACCAGCGAACGGATAATGCCTAGGGACACAGTAGCTCTGTTCGAGGAAGAATTTTCAAAATGGCAGCTGAATTTCAAAATGGTTGCCATTTTTCTTAATTCAAATTTTATATGCTGATACCTAGGGACACTATAGCTCTGTTCGAGAAAGATTTTCAAAATGACTGCAGAATTTCAAATGGCCGCCATTTTTAGTAAAAAAGAATGTAATCTTTGATAACTCAAATTTTAATTTATGGATATGGTTTACATTTTATATGTTGATGCTTAGGGACAAACAAGCTCTGCTCAAGAAGGAATTTTCAAGATGGCCACTAATAATCTAAATATGTTTTGTTTGGTGGGATTTGCTACTCCGTGGAGTTGCTGTTTTTCTAGTTTCTAAATGTATTTCTAAATACAGGGGTATATATCCTCATACTTGGGTTACGGATCTATAGATACTCTATACCATCCCACTTGAATTGTACTATAGCTAAAATCGATGTATTTATGTAACCATCTTTTTAGAGCAATTATAGCTACTAAAGGAACAGAGTGACACTAATGCAACACTCCATTTCTCCCGTGTCAGTTAAAACTGAGTGCTCTATCTAGCCTATCTTGTATGAATACTTGTATCTATAGCTATTTTTGTTAATGTTATTAGTATTGGCTATCAATTTTAATTTTTCTTTAACGTATATTGCAATGACTTCAGTTTGAATGGAATGTCCCTTGGTGTTACGATCACTGATTATGGTATTGGTACTTGAATGGTGGGGAAAGGGGATATCAGACACTTTCTTTTCACTTTGGATTCTGATTTGGGATGGTTGGAAATTATTTAATTCGAATTTTCCAAACGATCCGGTGTAAAAGAAATTATGGTCCCCTGGGGATTATGGTCCCCTTTCTTAAAGGCCCTTATTGGACCCCCTACCCTTTTACACCGGCGATGTTGACACTTATCCTCGTTTTGAGTCTGAAGTAGCAAAAATCCACAATTCATAGCATACGGCGCCGTATGTCATGGCTTAAAAGCCGTATGCTATGGTTAAGTGAAAATTTGTCAAAAATATCATATTTTACCACTGATTACAAAAATACTGTTTTTATTTTGACATGTTATCCTATGAATATCGTGCTAACTATGGATTAAAATGGTTTATGTGTGTTATCTAAATTGATGTTTTTACTTGCAGAGCTCAACTATGCAAATGGCTAATTAAGTCGGACAAAAGTTACGAAATGATCCAGTTTAGGTTTAAAGATTTAAAGCTACAAGACAGCGGGAGTTGTGTGTATGACTACTTAGAGATACTAGATGGTATGTAGGTCAAGGTCAATGACTTCTTAGAGATACTAGATGGTATGTAGGTCAAGGTCAATGCATACTTAGAGATACTGATTGTATATAGGTCAAGGTCAATGACTACTTAAAGATACTGGATTGTATGCAGGTCAAGGTCAATGAATACTTAGAGATAGTGGATTGTATGTAGGTCAAGGTCAATGACTACTTAGAGTACTGGATTGTATGAAAGTCAAGTTCACTTCGCTCAAATCAAAATGTCTAGTCTCCCCAACAAACACCCCACCTTCAAAAGGTGGAACAAAGGTAGGGAGGGGAAGCAGAGACTGTGGCAAGATTGTACTGTAAAGCTGATTGTACAGTTATGGTGATCGAACTGTAAAGCTGATTATACAGTTATGATGATTGTTCTGTGAAGCTGATTGTACAATTATGATGATTGTACTATAAAGCTGATTGTACAGTTATGATGATTGTACTGTAAAGCTGATTGTACAGTTAAGATAATTGTACTGTAAAGCTAATTGTACAGTTATGATGATTGTACTATAAAGCTGATTGTACAGTTATGATGATTGTACTGTAAAGCTGATTGTACAGTTAAGATAATTGTACTGTAAAGCTAATTGTACAGTTATGACGATTGTACTGTAAAGCTGATTGTACAGTTATGATGATTGTACTGTAAAGCTGATTGTATAGTTAAGATTATTGTACAGTAAAGTTGATTATACTGTAAAGCTGATGGTACAGTTATGATGATTGTACTGTAAAGCTGATTTTTTTAGTTAAGATGATTGTACTGTAAAGCTGATTGTACATTTAAGATGATTGTACAGTAAAGCTGATTGTATTGCGAAGAGGAACAACAAATTGAGGTTCTGAATGGGTTCCAATGACAAGGTTCCATTGTACGATAAATCAAAATAGTTGGAAATAACACACGTACTAAACGCATACCACTGGGTGATCTCATTTCAAACCACATGAACACATTAACATAAAAATCCTTATTTCATTTTCAGGAGATGGCCTGTATTCTAGGACTCTACGTAAATTATGCGGTCTTGATACCCCAACTTACACCGTTAGCTCTTCCTCAAACGAAGCTTTAGTTGTATTTCGAGCTGATAATCAATTTGAAGACAATGGCTTTGAATTAGAGTATTGGACGATGCCAAAAAGTGAGTAAACATTTCCAGCAATGACACTGGAAGGTATCGTGATACAAAGACACTGTGTCTTTGTAACAAGATGGCCTGTCTTCCGGTGGCTGATTCTCGTATGTACGAGTTTAACAAGAGAGTGAATGCAAATCAATGACTAACTAGTTAATTAACTTAGTTGGGAGTTGGAACTCACAAATATTTAAATTAACCTACTAACATATTAACATAAATAATCATTGCACAGCATTTCCCTTTACACGATCTCCCAACGAATAATATTAATTACTTCCAATTTGAAGGTTGGGAAATGTATGTTTATTTTAATATTAACCTTACTGTTTCTTCTAACCATACATGTACACCAAAAAGTACCAGTGCTCACATTTGACTTAAAACCATGGAGACGTCTACTGGAATACATTCTTGCCGTCTTTTTATTTTTGTTTGCTAAAAGTGCTTATCTTGTACTCACCCTAGCTCGTTTAATTTCGTAACACCACCCACTTGATTTCTACATGATACTTTATTAGATGTTCTAATCCTAACCATTTACTTTTCAGTGTTCGAAGAATTCAAAGACATTCAATATGGACTTGCCAACTACATATGTTTTGGTATATGTGTACTGCTCCTGATTTCTCTCATTATAACAATAACATTTGTCTGTATAGACAACGGTAGAACGGTTAGAAAACGACAAAGACTCATGCTCCAAAGGCAAAAGTCAGAATTAGATATTTTAGAACGACTGGAGTCAATATCAAGGAGGACTTCAAGAATTGCAATCCATAAGACGTCCACTGCGTTGCTGACTTCATCCACTGACTGCTAATATTAATAGTCATAAAACCAACATGCATCCTAACTCAATATAGGTAATAGAGTTTTCTATCTATCCCCCATGGGCTTAAACGTGGGAATGATCGGTTGAAAGGGGCGTCTTACGTCAATCTTAAAGGATACGAGAATACGAAATACAATGTACGACTTTGAACCAATTGTAGCTGAATTACAATGCTTGAGAATCATCCTTGACACCCAACGATGTCACCTGATCGGATATAGGTCCATTATGCTGTTACAAATAACAAGTTTGGTCTTCTGTTATGCAATTCTGCGTTTTGACATTACTAACTATCGTTTAAAAACTAATCTCTCTGCATGCTAACATTGGCTAATAAAACAAGTTGACATACCAATTCCAACATGCTTTTCCAGTTTGATTTTTTAGTTTGCGAAGAATATTACAATGGCCGAATTGTACCAAAACGAAAGTACAGTCTTACCCTTTACCATATTTAAACCATTATTCTTCAATTAACATGCTTTATATGAATTAATATTTCCAGATGTTGAAGAATGGGGCGAAGTTCAGTATTCGTCGGTTAACTATGTATTATTCGGCTACGTTGGGACATTTTACCTCTCTATCATCGTTTGGATCGTTGTGATTGTGTTCGCTGAGAAGGAGCGACGAAATAAGCTAAGGCTGACACAACAAGGGGAGCCCGATCAGAATATTTATCTGAAGAAAAAAAACTAGGTCATGTAGCCAAAACTGGAATAAACACCAATAGATGGCATGACATTATTTATTCGATACTGCTGGACAGTGTCATGACAACGTATAACTAATAACGTTGATATTTTTCAATATTTTGAAGTCTTGATCTTGAAAATGCCATGACTGAAACGCACGCTATATATATCAGTCAAGCCATGTCCATCGATCGACTTGAGTGCCAGTGCAAAGCAAAACTAATGTCCAAATGCATTGTCACATTATATTTACATTTTTATATTTATTTTATATTTTATTTTATTGCTCCATTTTCTGAAGTATTGCGCTTTATCCCCGCGTGAGAGACTTGACACTGTGTATAGCAATGACCACTGGTCGTAATACAGGGCGGTCCAAAAAGTGGAACAGTATTAATCAATTTCAGTCTGAAATATTGCGCAAATTCATCCACACGTGAGAGACTTGGCACTGTTTAAAGCAATGACCATTAGTCGTATATACAGGGTGGCTCAATTTTTGGGAAGCCTTTGAAAACATGTTGATTATGGCTGCTCAGTTACATTTTTGGTGTATTTACCACAAATAAAAACATTAAGTGGAGAAATAAATTTTCAGCATACATTTAAGTAATGTTCCATTATTTGGACCACCCTGTAGTTAGATGACCGATTACATTTGGGTACACTCGTTGTACGAGGGTACATATTCGACAATAAATAATGCACCAATAAATCTTAAAGTACATTTTTAATGATACAATTTTTGGGTTCTTGCCTTGATAATTACGAGTCCTCTTAACCGATATCAATTCTGACATCTATTTTGATTGTAACAAGAGCTATTTATCAATCTTGAAACTGTATGCATGAATTGAAAAAGGCTTCTCTTGTGCTCGGAATAAATTGGACAGAACAACGTTTCCACATTCACGTTGCACCTATGCAAGGGACTCCTCGATTTACAACTTGATTGAACTTCGTTTTATTGTGTCAAGGTCACAATTGGTGTCACATATTGTTATAGTCTCCAACCTTTTTGTAGATGGTGTTCGGCGGTTGTTGTTTGGTGTCTGAAACAAATGGCAGATGTTGGGAATTTTGCTTTTAATGCCTTGTCTATCCTTGTTACACACTAGTGACTTTTTTTTAAAAAAACCTTAGAGAGTAGACCGTTCGATTCTGTAGCTGCCACCATGCTTTAACTGTTTGCCAAGACTGCATGAGTCAGCATGACTGTACAACAAGATGGCGACTGTAAACAAGATGGCGACTGTGCAACAAGATGGCGACTGTACAACAAGATGGCGACTGTGCAACAAGATGGCGACTGTAAAAATGTTATTACTTTGTATAAATAACTGTCAACCTTAACACCCCAGTCACATTTCCTACGGTGACCTTGCGGTCTATCATTTCTGCGGCCAGTAACATTTCTACGCTCGCCGTGGAATTTCTGCGCTCTCATACTTTGCAGTCACATTTCCCACGGCAGCCGAACGGTAAATTTTAAATTTCTGTTGATAAATAATACTTTTTTCATTGTATTTACATCGGGACAATTTATAAATGTTATTCATAGTGCTAGGATGTAATATCAAATGAAAATTGATCGTGAAACATTGACAAATAATGATTTAATCTTGTTGAGCCAGTTGGTTTCTACGGGGACCACAGAAATGAACAAATATTATAACTCCGAGTTATAATTTCTACGGCGACCCTGCGGCCTGTAAAAAACTGGATACGCCGTACGGAGGCCGCAAGGCGAGCGTAGTTTTCCTACGCTCGCTGCAGTAATACAATTGATCTGCGGTCGACGCACCGCCTCCGTACGACAAATGTGACTGGGGTGTAATTAATTTGTGCACGATTTCTTACACTGAACACAAATAATCGTATATATAGTTCTATTTTTTCCATTTATTCAGGAGTAATTTTGCGAGTGCGTGTATAAAGCCATTTTTACAGTAAATTTGAATTACACGGATTAAATACTATTTTAACATGTAATCATTGGACATCATACAATTAGTCATATAAAGGAAAATATAAAGTCTGTGAAATCAGAGTATCTTAAATCATTGATACATAATATACTTGGTTATTATTTGACCCCCAACTATAAAGAGCGGGAAATATTTCCATCCTGGAAGATGGAACGAAATGTGTTTTTGACTAATTAAGAGTCATTATTAAGTGCTTGAGGGGCATTTTAAATATCATGAGCACATCTTTTTCCTAAATTTTATTTGAACAATAAGCTAGCAGTCCCGTTAGAAGCATCAGAGTAACGTGCAAGGCAGGTTTGCATCCATCGCAAGTCAGCGAAATTCTAGGCCGAGGGGCATGGCGGGCGTTCGACGCAAAACAATCATTATAATCTTTGACCAGCCATTCTTTCATGCAGTAACGTAGAATAGCTTGTTCATCGGGGTGCATAATTGTTTTCTCGTCATCATCATGATAGAGTCTATTCAGGTACGAGTTTTCGGAGAATATCGACCTAACTGAGTTAAATGTCACAGAATCGAACCCCCATTTGCCGTCTTCGAAAGGCGCCCAGCGATAACAGAATCCTGACGCAATGATATTCTCCTGTCCGTTAAATTCGCTCGGGCATTTATTCTCAGTAACAGAACGAAATGCCCGTGCATGTGCCGTGTTTCTGCAAGGGCATGGGGTAGTCGCATTGATAACCACATCTTTCACTATATAAACTGTCCCAAAATCCTGTCCTTTTTCGTAACGTGTGAACCCGTAATATCCAGCGTTCCTGTCTAACTCGGGTTTTGCGCCAGTATGGAACTTCAAAAGTCGAACTCCGATGTCAGCCCCAGCTTTGGCTCTGATAATGTATTTATCATTTTCATAAACGAAATTCAGTTTCTGAATACTTTTCCCGATGCACAAGAATAACAAAAAGATAACACACGCAGACGATCCACGCATCTTGTTTGAAAAAAGTCCTTTAATTTTTTTTATTGAAAATGAATTCGATTCCTCAAACCAGCTGCAAGTGCGCGCTATGATATGAGACAATATTCTATTAAAACGAGGAGCGTTTTTCTCAAGTGTCTGGCCAATCAGCATCAGTCATATGGAACAACTAACCAATCAGGGTGGTCAAATTTTAAATTCATCCCTGGATTTCACCATGATGCTTATTTGAAGAGTCGACTATTTGGACAGCCGACCATCCCAAATCAAAACGAAAGTACTTAAGACCGACAAACAAGAGATAGCACCTGGGGTAATCTTTGGACATCCGCCTCTATTCAAACTAAAATTGCCCTCTACATGTGCTCTAAATGTCCATATTACCACCCTTGAGTTAGATAAACCATATGTAACGTGACTACATATTCTTGTAATACACTCCCTTAGTTACCGGGGTAGTAAGTTTTGAATGAGCATTTGTCTTAGTCCAATTCTTTGAAACCGTTGTCTCCAATTGTTGTATGATAGCATTGAAGCTTGCATGAGAAGACCTATTTTGCATAAGGCAAAGATTACATCTGCAATTGCCCTCTTGCATTTATTGTCAGAAGTTCAACAGTAATTACGATGGGAAACGCCATAGCAACAAACAACGCAATGAACGATGTCCAAATGTAAGAAATGTATACGAATCTAAATACCGGTCAATCTGTGAACACAAATGACATGGTTGAAAAGCGATACACAAAAAAGTTTCAAAAAACGACAACCTACAAAATTACTTATCAGCAATGAATCCGAAACCTCAAATAGGAATAGCACCACTGTCATGGAATGTACGTCCAAGGGTGATATTTAACTTCTAAATACAGGGTGGTCAAAAAATGGAAACCCTTACACCATTTTCCTCATATATTTGTCATTTTAAGAAATAACTTTTGTACATTTGTACATCATTCAATTTCCTACCAGCCTACTTCATTTCCACAGGTAGGGATCAGATCGCACCTTCGCGTCCATACCGCTGTTTTCCGTACAGGTTGCCGCTCCTTCGAGTAGATAATCGACAGAATTTACGAATACAAAGGCTCTATCTTTTAATTCAGTCAACCTAGCCCTTTCTTCATAGTATATTCAGTTAGAGGAATGTGTTTCATATCATCTACGTTTTTAAGGGTACTTACATATGTCTAGGTTGCTCGTAGGACAGCACACAAATTACCCCCTGACATCCACCATTTCAGTTAAGTACGTTTTTCTTGGATTTGGGGTCATTTTTGTTCCTTCACACCTCGTCCAACGTAAAATTTGATTGATTTTACTGTTTAAATGGCTAAATGTATAAGAATATACCTGTTATACCAGCATTGTTTCGACTTTACAGTTTCTGTCAAATTCCGCCGTTTTCGTTTTTGGATTACGCACCTTAATCGTATTTTGGTTTCAGTTAGGTAGAACTCTCCTTTTATTCAGATTAATGTTAAATTGGCAAAGTTCAGATCACAGAGAACTATTTACACGTGATTTGTGTCGTTTTTAGAGTTCTTTCAAAAACGATACAAACGATACAAATCATAGTCTATGTAAATAGATTAGAATTTCTCAAATCGCAGCCCATCAATTTTTAAAGAATTGCAATAAAATACAGCAAAACTTCTCACCTTTATGTCGTAAACATTTAAACAAAGAGGCCACGAAAATCAAAACCTCTGCTGTCCTGGTTGGTTAAAGTGCAAAAACGTCGTCACATTTATGTTAATGAGCCAAATTACCGGGGCCCACAAACAATTGTGTGCCCAAAATTTTTGCAGTGGGCCTTTTTAGGTCAAATTATCAAAAATGGGCATTCAAAGTTTTTGGATTTGAAATGTACACACCCCCCCCCCCCCTTGTTAACTTCTGGATTCGCCAGTGGTTATGATCACAAATCTACAAGTTATTCTTTACTCTCTCTCGCGAATAGGCCTACGGGCGTTTATTTTGCACAGGGCGTTTATTTGAAAGAATTTTTAATAAACGCCCATGGGCCTATATTAAGAGGGAGAAAACAATTTTCCAAGGAGGATGGGCGTTTATTTAGAGGAATAGCTAGGGGGATATTATCGATTGTATAGTTGACACATGGCCTTCATACTCACGCACTAGTATGATCACGAACGTGGGCAAAAACGTTGACCAATATGTGACCTCATTTTTATTAATCATTTGTACTTGAACGACATTAATCACGTATTACCTTACATATGTACTATTCGCAATTTCATCCCTTTTCTTGAATGTTTTGCCAACTGGGCATTTATTTGAAATAATTTTTAATAAACAAATTTAGATTGGATAGTTAATCCAATAGCCAGCCAATTTACCTTGAAGGTGTGAAATATATGAATAGCATCGTGAATAGCCCTATTAAGATAGGCTAGGCTAATTCTGTTAAAACTATACTCATATTAATCACGTATTATTTTGGTAAATAAACGTCATATTCATAAAAATTATAAATTGTTAAATTAAAAGTGTTTAGCATAAACTTCTCTAGATAAAACCAATATAATTTAATCTTTTAGAATTAATTCACCTAACTTTTTTACAATCAATAAATTCAGAAAATTACTTAACATTTCCGATTTATATCTAGTTTCTAATTTATCCCTAATTCTTTCAAAATTCATCAATATCATAATGAAAGGTACATCTAATTGTTTTTATAGATATTTAAATATGGTGGGGTCGAGTTGACTAAGGGTTGAGTTGACCAAGGGTTGAGATGACTTGGGGTCGAGTTGACTAAGGGTTGACTTGACTTGGGTTGAGTTGACTTGGGGTTGAGTTGACCAGTTACCTTTTTAAAGAGGGAAAAACCTTTTCATACACCCCACTTTCAAATAAACGCCCATGGGCCTATTCGCGAGAAACTAACATCGTATGTGTACAAAATAGAGAATTCCTTCCCAATATAGTGCTATTCCACACCATTGAAAAAACAGTTATTTACAAACCTGGCTGCTCTTCTCTGCTCCTGTTCCAACATATCAATATTTTTGCCGGTATGGATCCCATGCAGAACTGGTATATTCTGCAGGACTAGTGTCTTATATGCCTGAGCCTTCACTTTTAAGGCCATTGATGGAGGTTGCGTCTGAGGAACCAAAGCACTTTATTGGCTTTGGATAGTTTGAATATGTGTAGTCAAGCGTAAATTATTTGTGATGTCAATACATATATGTAGGTATGGGATGTGTGTTACCGACTTTAGGTTTTCCCCTAGAATGGTGTAGATGTGAATGGTAGGAGATTTACCTTTGTGAATATTCAGCACATAACTCGGAGCCTGATTGCAGTTTGCACACTTCGTTTAACATATGCCAGCAGATGAACTGGAATCAATATTCAATGTACGTACAGTACACCTACTAATAAGGTGTGGAACTGTTACAAAGAAACAGTGGAGCTTCGTGTCAAATTGTGTTGATCGTCAAATGGGATGGAATATTATATGAACGAACAAAAGGATATTATCTTTAACATTCATGGCACAATTCCAATTATATGTGGTAGCTGGGGGAACTAATACAAACACGAGTTTTACCAAAACAACTGGCCACGAGAGATTTTCGAATGATAATTCCCTACTGTGCGCCCGTTTATGAAGAAACTTGAGGTAAGCTGGCGTGGGACATGGGTGAAAATGGTAGATAAATATGTGATTCAACTTATTAGACCGTAAACAGATCGGATAATTATTGTGAATTACGATTTAGATGCAGTTCTATGACCTACCTGTCCGTGATTTCTACTCGAAGGGGCGGTATTTCTACTCGAAGGCGCGGTAACCTCTACGGAAAACGGCGGTATGAACGGGAAGGGGCGAATTTGATCCCTACCTGTGATTTCATGACCATCGGATTGATATTTACAATGTTACAGCACTTTACAGAACAGCCCTAGTGGCCACTATTGTGATGTCGGGCCATCTGCACTCCCTGTCCAAAATGTCCCTACCTGTAGGGTTATGGCAAGGAAAAAGTGTATGAGAAGACCTCAGGACAATCACAAACCTAAAAGTGAGATCATCCGTATCATTCAGGCCATACCTGCTGAGGAATGCATTCGGCCCATTGACAACTGTGCAGGTTTGCCTACAGCGCGATGATGGCCAAAATTGAAGCATGTTATTCAAAGTGCTGTAAAATTATGACTATCAGTCTGATGGTCATGAAATTTGGTAGGGTGAAATTGAATGATGTACAAATGTGTGAAATATCAGGGAGTAATTGCTTAAAATGATAAAGATATTAGGAAAATGCAGGGTTTCCATTTTTTTTACCACCCTGTATATATTCTCTTGTTTCACGGCATTGTGGATTTTAGTTTTGGCGTTGCAGACCCCGATACAATTTCTCAGTGAATAAAATCAAACAGATCTTAAATTTTCAATCAAGCCAAATATAGCAGAAAAACATAAAATCATGCCTTATCTTTATATTAGTTCTTTATCTCTGCGAGGCAATTCATCATATTATGTATGTTATATACATTCATATACTTTTTATCTTTAATGACCATGTCCAAAACTAGTACACGTTGTTCAGAGGCGCTGGATTTGACGTTTTGCCAAAAGACGAAGGCAATTTCTTAAGATACACTTTACAAAAAAAACATTATTGTCATTCAAACATTTTACACAAGTCTAGGTTTGGAGAACAGTCTCTCCTGGGCTAATGATTTTTTATGAAAAATATACAAATATTATGCCCAAGAAGATATAGCCACCAAAATTCACGAAAAGTTGATCAGCTCTTCATAGTGCTACTAGTACATTTGAAACAAATTGCACTGATTAGAAAATGCAAAAGCCCTGAATACTTTAGGAGGAATTATCAAACCCAATTGATCCAATCCAATCCACCAGCCAATCAGAAATCTAAACAATACTGAGAAAGGGAAAGAGTTGGAAAGTAATAATCCAATGCTGTTTCAAAACAAAAACAATAATTGCAAACTTTAATTCTAAATAACGTTCGTGAATGAGCGTTCTGGTTGATTGATGAAAATGTTTTTCTGCACTGTCAGTAGCTTCTGAACGGGAGAATGGCATTAAAATACGATAAAAATGAGAACGACGCATCCCATGTTTTTCCCTATGGAAAACTCACCCGGTCCCATTGTTTTCAGCTGAAAAACCTGATATATACAACCATGGGCTTTCAATTAGATTATATAGAACTTGTTTAACCTTAAATGCAATAATGAGAAAAATCAGATCATTTTGAGAAAATAAGTCAGATACTGTGAAAATGTGTAAAGGCGGGGTTTTAATCCATGGTTTTTCGAAGCATCAAATTGATTAGGGAGGTTAAGTTACACGTCTTTAAGAAAACCTGTACCTAATTACAATTGTTTTCCGTTATATTTTTAAACTCAATCGACCAAGTAGACAGTGTAAATGGGAGATCTTATCCACAGAGGATAACTCTACATATTTATGTACAAGTTAAAACATATATCTCAACCTCCCTTTTTCAAAATAGTAATAGTTCTACATACACTTTAACATAAAGGCATGAATTAGATTTCACACATAATTAGACAACGTGTGTCCAATTCCAGCCAATCGTAGCACGCTATTTCACGTAACTGCATTCCGTTGTATAACCAATAACGAATTCAAAGTCACTAGTTGAGCTGTTGTCATGGTGATGACTAGACTCTACATATTGAAATTGATACTTTGTCCGCTTGACTCTTGCAAAAAGTTTCATTGAAAATATACACATTTAGTGATTTTAGTGATTCGTGATTTCGTATTTTTAGACTGATTTTGTAGAAAATATTTTGCAATGTGGAAAAATAATTTAAACCCAAGACTCAATGCATTTTCCTTTCAGGCGATGTTTCCTAAACTTAACACTCGATGTTCCGCATCTCGTGCAAATTTTGGAAAGCAATACCCCAAAGGAATGGGTCATTCTGCATTGCACTGAATCCAGGGCATAAATCCAGTAACTGATCTTTATAATTAAAACGCCACTTATCTATATTATTATATACCTCAAATGTATTCTAGATGCTCATTGGCTTATTCATGGTCACATGACATGGAATAGATGAACTAATTCCCTGGAAAGTCCTAAATCCCTGCTTTCAGGGAAGATGAATTGTACTAATCACCAGTTAAGTCAAGTGAGCAGTCAATAGTACATTTTATCTTCCCCCAAATCTGAGATTATAGGAGTTGAAGGGTAAAATGCCTTTAAATGCCAATAAGAACCTGTGAACATTTGATATTGAAATGAAAAGACTTCTCATTTTGTTTTTGTTTACAGAGTACTTATCAGGTGTATAATAAAACAAATAGTGACTGCCACATTTTCGGGAAATAGTGTAAAAATTTTCCTCTCGGGAATATCCTGTCCACTGACTTGTTCCCTCGGCCTGCAGCCTCGGGAACATGTCAGTGGACAGGATATTCCCTTGAGGAAAATATTTTGCACTATTTCCCTCAATGGAAGTCACTATTTGTACAATAAAAAACGATCACTTGAGTATCGTCTTCTGACCTGGTTACTTCGGTAAGACTTTGACCTACGTTTACTAGTATAGTATATTTACACCAAGCGTCAGGCCCCGGCTTCGTGTACACAAGCATGCACATGTCGGACATTGGACCTGAAACAAGTCCATGGTCAATCCATGTTTAGCAAAAAACAGTTCGATAAATTATTTATATAATCGGAAACTATCAAAATGACTATCAAAATACGAAATTGCTCTTTAAATTAGAAGGTACTAATAATCATTCGGTAATAATCTTTCAATAGCATTTTCAGAGGCTGTCCAGGAAGGTAAGAGAACCGAAGGGCAAACATTTAATTGAAAAATTATTTTTGAAAACATTTGAAATTTTCTAAAGAATTAGGCCTACAATGCCCAGTATGTCAGTTTGCAACCTATATTTCCCAGTTTATGTTAGGAGGGGCAAATTGTGAGCATCCCCCGGGTGAGTCCATGTCTGGCTCTGGGGTCTCACCATTTTTCAATAACAGAAGCATAATAATGTTTAAAAGGACCCGTTTTGGAAGTTAACTTTTATGAATGTAGCGACCACAAGCCACACCTGGTTTCAAATTAAAGGTTCTTCATGCTATGTAACATAGGTTATGTAACGTAATGCATATCACAGAATGCAATTGTCTTGGCACTTCCATTAATTAGAATCTAGTTTCAGTTTGATTCTTTTCTTCTTCCGAGCTTATTGCAATGTGAATAATGAAATGAGAAATATCCAAGATGGGACATGCCGACCTGCCATCTATAGTATCGTCAATGAAAACAGCATTTGAAGTCACAATTCCCATGACATCTTTTGTCGATCTGCAAATAAATCGATCGATATTGTCTTAATAGCACTTCAACTGAAATATCACCGTGATGAGTTTTCCGTCGAGTGGCATGGTGAAAGGTAAGAGTTAGACCTTAAACGTCAGATGACATTAATTTAGCTAATAGAAATAGATCATTGGATTATAATTTCGTCGTTGTCTCTGTCCATCTGCTCGTAGCCATAATGTAACATGCATGTAATAGTAGGACTTGTAGAGTCCATTTCACTGGTTCATTTCGTCAGTAGAACGGCAAAAATAAGAAATTGGGAGACCATTGTGCAATAATATATGGAAAAGTATATTCATAATGTACATGAATGACATTTGTATATCTTGGATTGCTTCTAGTTTGGCTTATAAAGTGTGTGGCCTCTTATATTTGGATGTTTCTCTGCCATGTTATTTTCAATACGATTAACATGGCTGAAATTCTTCAAATTACAAGACGGCACAGGCTTATTGCACAAAAAACTAAAAAATCTGAAATATACAAATGTCATTCATGTACATTATGAATATACTTTTCCATATATTATTGCACAATGGTCTCCCAATTTCTTATTTTTGCCGTTCTACTGACGAAATGAAGCAGTGAAATGGACTCTAATACCTAAACAGCTTTCTCAACTTTTGTTAAATTCACCAATATTATGTGTAACATTTTTGTAATTGGTTTCGATTCACCATTCCAATTTAAATATCAAACATTCATAACTTACTGCAATTCTGAAGGTATACAATAAGCGTTGCATTTGATTGACTGTGATTAGCCTGTGCAATCGACAACGCTGTTCTCCCCTTTGGCGTTCTGGCTTTGACGTCAGCACCGCAATCAATCAACCACTTGACTGTATCTACAACAGCGACATCTTTAAATCATGAGAAAACAAATAATGCATTATACTTTACATTTATCAATAAATCTTGATGTCTAGAAACAACCCAATGCATGTCATCTATTATTTAATTAATTCTAATTTATCATATCACCATTAGGCCTAGTATACGAATATTTATGATACAGGGTGAGCCAAAAATGGTAACCCAAAAATGGTAATTACACAGTCATCAAGGATGGGTTGAAGGTCATATTTTGCGCTATTGAACCTTGTTTAATGTTCTTTTATTATCCTTAGTTTCATTTGTTTGATCCCAATGTTCCCGATTTTATGGCCATTTTACAAAACCTGCACCAAATGCCGATACATGCCAAAATCGCACAATATGAACCCCAAGAATTTCATCTTATGGGCTATTTCAAACATGTATATTTAAACAACTTTAGAAGCATCAGAAAGTTGAAACAAGAGATTAGAAGGAAAACCTCACCCGATACGTTCAAGTTTGCCTCCAGAGACGAAACCAGCATTTTTGACCATGTTCTGTAAAATGGCCACAAATCGTGACCAATTAGAGCAGACCAATAAAACTTGGAAGAATGAAATAACATTGAACAAGGTTGAATCGTGCAAACACGTTTAAACACATACTGATCAATGATCATGAATGACTGAGTTATTAACATTTATTTGGGTTGCCTTTTTGGTTCACCCTGTAAGAATATTTTTATGAATAAGAACACAAATACATCATTTAATATTTCTACTAAAACAAGTTGAAATATACATAGATATAAAGACATATACAAGTACAACGCTTCCCAATGTACATCTTTAAGTAATTGTAGCGATTGTAAAAACTCCATTTACCAAGATGACCTAGACGTGAAGCAAGGTGTAGAGGTGTACATCCACTTTTGTCTTTGTTATCCAAGGGGCATCCTCTTTCCTTAAATACCTGAAACAGTCAATGTCGTGTGCATCTATCATAATCCCTTATAAAACTGATGGCAATTATATCATCATACTTTATATCACGAATATTAATAAATATTGATTGTTGAACTATACATGTACTAATTATTGCAATACTAATAGTCAGTGTCATTCTTAGATTGTTAGATTATTGGCATTTTGAGCATTTTGGCAACTCTTTTTTACATGTAACACTTCCTACCTCTTTGAAAACTATTACACCACGATTTGGAAAATCAGCACACTCGTTACATAAACAGGGCTTTGACAGACTATCAAATAGAAGATCCACTTAAATCAATCAAGGTATTTAAAACGACCGAAGGAATACACTTTGACAGTAGAATGTCATCAGGGCTGTCAAAATTTGAATGGGAGTGTGTATTCAACATACTTGTAACACGTCTAGTCTCCCGTTCGCTGCAGCAGTGTGTAGTGCCGTGCGACCGGTATAGTTAGCGACGGTGGGTGACTGAATGAATAAAAATACAAAATATAAATAAGTACAGGGTGGTACTTTCCAACAAGATGGGGCTCCAAGCAATAGATATCACAAGAGTGTCTAATGTTTAAAGGAAAATGACGTCATTTATATTATGGACTCGCTGGTTGACAGACATTATAACAAATTTGAACTCATGATATACCAAATTAAAGATGAGTAAATTCCCTATCCACTGGTGTAAATCATGACATGCTATCATCAAGAAAATCAATATCTATTTTCGAAATATGAGTGTTCCATTTTTGGACCACCTACAACATACATAAGATAATATAACATAAACGTCTAATATAGAATCACATCAAGTTATCCACATATCATTTTGTATTCCCTATGCTAGTCTCTATTATGTACTTTGTATTTCAGATCATTTTTCCGAACGAGTAAGTTTCAAGCGTTTTGCCTACCTGGCCATCGTCTAACGCCATTTGTAATTCCCGGAGGTCCCCGAAAAATGCTGAAAAATATGTAAAATGTTCGAGTTAAAGAATTACGTACTCTTCCATTTGCGGATGTCCAAGAGCAATATTTCTTTATCAGTTTAGCATGAAAATGCCATAGCTGCATTCGGAATTTATCAATGTACTTACATGCTTCATGAATGTCTGGTCGCTTGAACATCCTGATCGCGTACCCTGAATGAGTGTCCACTCAACTCAACAGTATCCCTTGATGCACACAGTGTTATTTTAAATGTATCAAACACTGTAGCACTATCTCACTTTCATAAGAGAGATGGTTGATCGATCCAAGGACTTGATCGATCAAAATATCTTAATCCAAGTTTCTAAAATACTCATACAGTGTTTTGCACTGATTAATCCAGTGAATCAGTCCGTTTGATCCAATGCAATCCTATACACTCTCGAATATTGTAAATACCTTTCTCCAAACGAAATAAAATAGATTGCATTGCATGCCTTTTGAGATAATGGGATGTTGTATGTCTTCACTTCTCAATGTTTGTAGTCTACTTAACGAGATTGATTTAATTCTCCAAGTGCAATCATTACATGATAAACCCCATAGATAACCTACGCCGAGGTCATTTTTTCAAATTTACCATTGAAAGGAACAGGGGGAAAATGATGGAGAAGACGTGTACAGTAAGTGTAACACGCTCTAAACTCTATGCCATGATCCCATAATTAGACGCATCATCCAGATTTACAACGAAACACTTCAAATATTCTCGCAATTGCAGAAATTTTATGCTTGAATAACATACAATCTGTGTTGGAGAGTAGATTGATTTTTGTAATGTGAATTATTACTGTTATATATTGTATACTACATCAACATCGGTTGAATATGCTTATTGATTGGTGTAATCCTGGATGTTCTTCCTATTAATGAAATGTCAAAAATCCGTGTAGTTTATATAGATCACAAAAGTATTTGGTGGTGTTATACCCTAATTTCAAAGGCTGCTAACAATTGTTGAAACTCACTTTAAAATAATCGAAATCGGGAATGAAATTATCGAAAAAGCAAGGGTAGTGATGGAGAAAATATTATTACAGATACTGGGAAAAGCATAGCCCTTAGTCGGGCCCTTAGTCCACTTGAATCCATTGAAGAAAGGCGGGTATTAAGGCTACTAAGGGTTAATCGTCTGTTCGGCTGCAGCATTATCTGCAAAAGTTGCCCACATCTCATTTTTGTTTCGTTCTAAAATGGCAAATTACGTAAAAATAAAGAAGCTTAAATCCTAGAAAAGGCAAGAAAGTGGTATGACCATGGAGATTTTTTCGATGATCAGAAAGAAAGGCATTGCTTAACAAACATTAACTGATATTACGGGCCTTGCATAGGATTGTTGAGTGAAGTTACAAACCATACGATCATTTCACACGTAAGCTTGTAAGCGCCGATCTTACGCGCAAAAATGTCCGAAAGTAGTCCCATGATCCCATTCAGTCATCCTGACATCAAGGAGGATTGGAACCCGTTATTCAATAGTCTATGAGGGTCTTTTAAGCAAGACTAGTTATTCAAGCTCGATACTCCGTTGCCCGGTGTGGAACAATGAGTTTGAATAATGGCTGCCTATCCTCCTTGTCCTGAGATGAAGAAAAGTGTTTTACACCATCCCAGGCTATCCACAGATTTCAATAGCGAATGTAGGAAAATATTGCACAGACGATCGCGGCGATTACAGATAAATATAAATTACCGCATATCGTTGATGCAGATGCATATACCAGTATGCATTCCAGGGACTATTAA
Organism: Owenia fusiformis; assembly: GCA_903813345.2. Classification (NCBI taxonomy): domain Eukaryota; kingdom Metazoa; phylum Annelida; class Polychaeta; order Sabellida; family Oweniidae; genus Owenia; species Owenia fusiformis. Next base: position 21,484,524 of record CAIIXF020000002.1, on the reverse strand, counting down.
TCGATCATCCTCATACAGGTAGATAACTATAAAAGCAGGTCACTAGAAAAATTGCAGTTCATCATTATATTCAACATCAAAGTCAATTATTATTATCTAGTCAACCCAGGATCTGTAGTCGATCGTATATTTCATAAGCTCATGGTGACATCTATATTTATGCGTACTCGTTTAACCAACATGTAGAGTCAATAAAAGATATGTACACGATGTCGTTTATATCGTTCCGTATTGGTCGTTTTGTTTACATTAATACAGTATAAAACATATCATTTTATGAAAAATAGTTACCTTGTCCTACGGAAATTGAGATTATGCTCACAGCAAGTTCGCACGGCGATGATTCTACTTTTTATAGACACTAAACACATCTCTGACGATGGAAGAATAAAAAAAGCATTAGGATCCCAACCTCTTTTGTTAACGGGAAAGCCTGGGTGAAAGCCAGGAATCCTAACCACTAGACCATAATGGATCAGTTGGCATGTATGTATAAGTCGTTAGTCATAACCAATCGACAATAACCTAAAATAGAAAAAGCCTGTTCATCTCACCCATTTGATTTGTCCGAAATTTAAACAAAAATGAACGTTCCATTACCGGGAATCGAACCCGGGCCGCCTGGGTGAAAGCCAGGAATCCTAACCACTAGACCATAATGGATCAGTTGGCAGGTAGGCATAAGTCGTTAGTCATACCCAATCGACAATAACCTAAAATAGAAAAAGCCTGTTCATCTCACCCATTTGATTTGTCCGAAATTTAAACAAAAATGCACGTTCCATTACCGGTAATCGAACCCGGGCCGCCTGGGTGAAAGCCAGGAATCCTAATCACTAGACCATAATGGATCAGTTGGCAGGTAGGTATAAGTCGATAGCGATAATCAATCGACAATAACCTAAAATAGAAATAGCCTGTTCATCTCACCCATTTGATTTATCCGAAATTTAAACAAAAATGAAAGTTCCATTACCGGGAATCGAACCCGGGCCGCCTGGGTGAAAGCCAGGAATCCTAACCACTAGACCATAATGGATCAGTTGGCAGGTGTGAATAAGTCGATATTCATAACCAATCGACAATAACCTAAAATAGAAAAAGGCTGTTCATTTCACCCATTTGATTTGTCCGAAATTTAAACAAAATTAACGTTCCATTACCGGGAATCGAACCCGGGCCGCCTGGGTGAACGCCAGGAATCCTAACCACTAGACCATAATGGATCAGTTGGCAGGTAGGTATAAGTCGTTAATCATAACCAATTGACAATAACCTAAAATAGAAAAAGCCTGTTCATCTCACCCATTTGATTTGTCCGAAATTTAAACAAAAATGAACGTTCCATTACCGAAAATCGAACCCGGGCCGCCTTGGTGAAAGCCAGGAATCCTAACCACTATACCATAATGGATCAGTTGGCAGGTATGCATAAGTCGTTAGTGATAACCAATCGACAATAACTTAAAATAGAAATAGCCTGTTCATCTCACCCATTTGATTTGACCGAAATTTAAACAAAAATGAACGTTCCATTACCGGGAATCGAACCCGGGCCGCCTGGGTGAAAGCCAAGAATCCTAACCACTAGACCATAATGGATCAGTTGGCAGGTAGGTATAAGTCGTTAATCATAACCAATTGACAATAACCTAAAATAGAAAAAGCCTGTTCATCTCACCCATTTGATTTGTCCGAAATTTAAACAAAAATGAACGTTCCATTACCGAAAATCGAACCCGGGGCCGCCTTGGTGAAAGCCAGGAATCCTAACCACTATACCATAATGGATCAGTTGGCAGGTATGCATAAGTCGTTAGTGATAACCAATCGACAATAACTTAAAATAGAAATAGCCTGTTCATCTCACCCATTTGATTTGACCGAAATTTAAACAAAAATGAACGTTCCATTACCGGGAATCGAACCCGGGCCGCCTGGGTGAAAGCCAAGAATCCTAACCACTAGACCATAATGGATCAGTTAGCAGGTATGTATAGGTCGTTAATTATAACCAATCGACAATAACCTAAAATAGAAAAAGCCTGTTCATCTTAACCATTTGATTTGTCCGAAATTTTAACAAAAACGAACGTTCCATTACCGGGAATCGAACCCGGGCCGCCTGGGTGAAAGCCAGGAATCCTAACCACTAGACCATAATGGATCAGTTGGCAGGTATGTAGAAGTCGATCATAATGTTAACAATAACCTAAAATAGAAATAGCCTGTTAATCCCACCCACTTGATTTGTCCGAAATCTAAACAAAAGTGAACGTTCCATTACCGGGAATCGAACCCACATCAATCAGTTGGTATGAGGGTAATAAATAACATATATATATTAAGCAATCACCTGAACATATTTAGTAAAAAGTCCGTTCAACTTAACCACTTTTATCAAATAAGAGTTCTTTCTTATCTTGGGACTATTTCATTCATTGATTTCTTGGAGTTTGAGTATTTTCTGACCTTCAAGAGAGGTACGTGTGTGTTTTAGATCCAACATTTCAACGAATTTTGGTATTGATTATTTACTATATTATTAGTGCTTTTAGAAACTAGAAATATGACCAGAACTACAATAAGCAATAAAATCAAAGCAATAAAAGTTTTTTTCAAGTGAGGTCTCGTTAGGACAAAATAAGGGCCACGTTTATGAAAGATAATCAGGACATACAAGGGTCATTCAAAAATAGTTGACACACTTTTATTAACATACATAAAATTACACAATGGCTCTAATTCTACACAAGTTAGTTACTCAATTATCGTCTATAAGTGTCATATTTCCTAATTTGGCTACACATTTTTAGCTTTGCGTAACCATAGCGGGCAGCAGAGTTGAAATCCATTTTTTCGATATTTCAAATATTTTTTGTCATATCTATGTTAATAAAACTCGATTTTAATGTATTAGCAATCATGTTTATTGTTATGCCTTATTTTCAATAAACGTCTGGTGTCACTCGGGAAGTATATCCATATCCAGTCGACGAATACCCTGAACTTCATTTGACGCAAACATTTGACTCAAACAACTGTACCAGCGTCCACCCTTGTATGTGTGAACCTGAAATTAAAAAAAAGTATCATGAATACTGTTCAATCTGAACGAAAAGGTATATTTTAAAAGTTGTGATTTCATAACACATTTAACGTCATGAAGTCTAATCAATTAATACGGTTTTATATAATATATTTAAATTTTCAATAGGATATTATACTATTGTTTGAATATAATAGTCATGTTTATTGAATTATACCATTATAAGGTAGACTGAATATTGGCTAGTGTCTAAGTGCTCTAAGTGATTACAATGTATGCAGACCATTGATATCTACCTTTCCACTACACCCTCTGTTAGGACATGTAGGAGTGCCGACCGCCTTAACTAATGTGATACAACAACGCCGTCTGTGACGTCACAATGTATATAGGGAGGGCAGCAAACAACCGGTGTATTGTTGAAGCATTGTTTTGGAAGCGTTAACAAAATATTACAAGATGAGATAATATGCCGAACTTCCACCACCTTTCAGTGACATCTATTGAAGTAAAGCTATCATATAATGAGTTAGATGGATTTACAAAAAGACTTGTAATCGGGAATCCTAACAGAAACTTCATAAAGTTTCAAATTCCTAAATCAATTGTTGTTACCATGGATACAATATTAAAGTAAGAGAACAATTGAGTGAGGAATTCTTAAACTTACGAAATTTTCTGTTAGAGAGCAAAAATTATCAAACGTGCAATGCCTAGAACCATTTTGATGTACATAGACTAGATGACAACTACACTCTGTATGTATTCCGCTTGGTTTTGAATTTACTGTTCTGTTTTGTTCCATCTAAGTTTAAACCTGGTACTGATTAAACGAAACAAAAAGAACATTTAAATATGATATTCACATTTATTACTCATGCATATATTCCATTAATAGTAGCTATTTGTACAGCAGCTAACTACAAGCGTTCTAGAAGCGACATCTATCCATTATATATACAGTATACATGTGCAAACAACATTAATAATATTATCAGATGGTCTGATTAATTCAGTTTTAGCTTTGCGCATTCAACACAATGTGTTCCATATCCCATGCCTCTCTTTAACTACATTTTTACCCAGCATGCTACAAAAGCCATATTCATTTAATTTATATAATAACTATATCATTTATGGATATACATGTATTTGAATATACCATATATGTATCTACATTTCTAATACACCACTACTTTGCCGTGGATACTGTCACAATCAAGGTATGTGAATTAGCAATTAGGCATATTATATCATCTAAGAGCAATTCCAAGAACTGCCCACACCCAAAGATCCTTAAAATAAACAGCAAAATTAGAGTTAGATTAGTAGAGTACCATACATGATGGTGGTATATACTTTGACATTGACATATTCAGTAGGATGGTCACCACGGGAGAATTATGTTTAAAATAAAGGGAATGTATTACGCCGATCCATAAGTTCATTTGAGCACATTTTTCTCATAACTTATTGATCGACCTCGTAAATGTATCTTATTTGATTTCAAACATTAACGTGCCCTTGTTTTAATGGTGGAGCATTTCTTGGAGTTGTTCTTCCCAAGGAAATAATATAAGATAATAAATTGATAACATTTTCAAGCTAATGCCTAACAAGTGACGTTGTTTGAGTGCGTGTTGAAGAGTTGTACCCGGAGTGAAGAGTTGACCTTGACCTCGAGGAATTCTTGTTTCCAAGGCAACGGAATGCATCCAGAAACCCTTGTCTGAACCTCTTGTGCATGAAACAGTACGTGATTGGGTTGCAGAACGAGGTGCAGTAGGAAAGTAAATTGAGTAACGCCACAACTCCTGGACTGAGAACTGCTCTCGCGCCATGATAGTCAAACATGATCCAAGCATTCACCACGTGTGATGGTGTGAGGAATAAAAAGTATTCTAATACAACAATACATAACATTTTGATAACCCTCTTCTTCGAGGCTAAACTCCTTTCATAGTTCGTTTGTCGAATTGCATTGCTACTTGTCCTGTTACTGTCTTTATTACTGACATTTTTCTTGGACGAACTGCACCCATTTTGGAGTTTACTACCATTTGACTGATCCCCATCTTTACTACTATATTTCGAGAGGGGACTACTACTCTGTGAAACGAGAGCTTCAGATGAGTCTCTTAGCTCCTGCTCACGTTTGCCGTTTAGTTTACGTAGCTCTGAAATTAGCATTTAAACATGAATGAAATATATGTTGAATCTATTTTTTGTGTATCCAGAAAGTAGGTCAAATAGCGCCCAAGAAGAATTCTGCTGCTTCGATAGATCAAATTGCTGCTTTTGGTATTTTGGTATTCGGAACGAGCAACAATCAAATCCTGGGCAATGAAATTTCGCTTTTGCTCCATTACGTCGTGGAAATAGACTTATTGCCGTTTTGAAATATTGTTCTTAATATCAAATTAAAATTAATTAATCTTTAATATTAAAGTATAAAATCTAACATAACATAAAAACGTGGCAGAAATGGTTGGAACAGAATAAAATTGTGCATCGAGTATTGGCTATTCATGCTAAATAAGATATACAAGTACGTCGACTGAAAAAAAGATGGAGGAAGTTTTGCTTTGCTGACTACAAATACCAACATATACGAGGGGTGATTAAAAAATTTATAGACATTCTTTTTAGCCGACTCATCAATCAAATTTCATCACTCTATCTTGATCATTCATTTTAGAATTTCATAACTTTTCAGTTCATATTAATTCCTACCTGAGGATGTCTTGGCCTCGAACTTTATTCCCATCCACAACCTGCGACTGATTAAACTATATGCAAACACCATGATTATCAACGGCACTAGTAAAAGAACGATATCCAGGAACACAGTATAAGCCTTCTTTAGGTAGAGTAAATCTTGGGGCCAATCCTCCTGACACTTATATCCACCGTTCGTCAAAGCGCCGTGTCTCATATGTATCGGGATCGGGATCATAATAATGGCGGCGAGGACCCATACAATAAGACAGACCTTTCTTGCGTGGGAGGTCGTCTGCCAACCTCTCGACCTCAATGGTTGGACAATGGCGAAGTAGCGCTCCATAGACATAGACACCAGAGTGAAACTGCTCACCCCATATGTAATACCTGGAGCACAATAATGTCATTCAAATGTAGATACAGGACTATGGTAAGCGCAGGGCCTTTGACGCTAAGATTTTTATTTATTAAAATTACATAAACACATTTCTTTAACAGTGATAAAAACCTCAAGGGGTTGAAAAAGCATATTTTTCACAAATCTCGCTTAGGGAGCTGGATGTCAACTCCACAGTACAAAATGATCGCTGTTGCCGATCCTACACGCTAAACCTTGTGAAAAATGCATTTTAAAAAATAATAGTCATTATGTGAACTTTAAATTCCACCCAAAAAGCCCATGGTGCCAAATTACTATTCATTGATGTATATTTATGGTCATCAATGAGAAGCATCCAATGATGATTTTCTCGTTTGCACCAAATGTAAAGGAATTTAAATTCTCATGATAATTGGGTAATGGGGTGATTTACAAAATTACTAGAAATTAAAACATGAAATCCTTTATGCATGGGTACTTAAGATTTGAAGTTTTTCTGCACTAGAATAATATTATGTCAGTTCTTACATCATAAGAGCTATGGTTGTAAAGATCGGAAGATAAATGATGACATTTACTCCAGAATGATGGGAAACTAACTATGTAACTAATATGTCAAACCGCCACTTCGTATTTTAGGTATGTGCATTTTATCTTTTTCCACGTCTGTTTAAACATCACCCAATCGTCTGGTAATTGACTTTCCCACGTGGAAAATGATATTTTGCTCGCGTTTTGAAATGAAAAGTAGAATGGAAAGAGATGGATAAGCTATGAATATTATAGAAAATAGACATAATGTCGACAATGCAGTTATTTTAGCATTCATACTCCTGTTTCATGCTAAAAAAAGAATGCATTTTCTTAAAGATCACAGAGATGTTTTAGGCAACAATGATTTTTGAGGGTTGTGTGGTTTTTGAAAGGTAAATGTTATGTCAGTTATACTTAGAGTGTGGTTGACTAAATAAGATGTAATTTGGTGTTTTCTTTTTGAACATACTGTGTTTTGGTTCTAAAAGAATCTAACCTATTTTCAACCAAACCACAACTTGCATACTTCTGTTTTGAAAATGTCAAGGATTAGGGATCTTGATCGAATAAAAACATCCCCTTCTTCCGTTGGTTAATGCACTTTGCATGGACTCTGTAAAGGGTCTGGATTATAAAGGAGTTGGTTCTGCAATAGGTTAAGAAAGCCAGCTAGTTTTGTTATGCCCTAGTTTTTCAGGCTATTGTTTTCCAAGGATCTTACTTTAAAAGGACTTTGTCTCTAAAATACCCAAACTAAATTAGCATTTTGAATATCGATCTCTTTTCTAAAAATATCATAACATAAAAAAAGTTCATATTGAATTCGTTAACTATGTGAGCAACAAATTCTCTCAAGCTGCAATAATTACAAAGAAGAATATCTGTTACAAAGATAGTGCAAATTATGGATTATTCTGATTTACTTTATAATTAACTTAATTGTGTATCTAAGGAACAGAAGAATGTACAAAGCTGCTTTAAGGTCTTGTTCCACTGCGGGTACCACTGACTTGTTTTTTCCTCTATTTTCTGTTGCCACACACGCGGTTATCAGGTTATTAATATTAGGATAGTACTCTCGTAATTATCATTGACATTTTGATTCATCTTCAGTCATTTATATTTGACATGTCCTTATTAAACATACGACATTTTCTATTCCACTCAAACGCAGTGATAATAGCTTTGTATAAGATCTGATAATATGTATTCCTGGATCTCGGGCTTATATGCTCAACTGTCTGGGAAACCTCAAATAGTATACTGAAATAATTCACAAAGTTAAATTGAACTGAGGGGGTGATTCCAATAGTAAATCCGATCAATCGTCCCTAGATTAAGTGACAGGAATCTAATTTAAAAAATCTGAGCGGTCTCATTACAAAATTGCATTGATTTATCACGGTGAATTAACTAAACCTGAGAAACGAAGCCCTGAAGGAAATTAAACTAAACTTAAGAATGGAAAGTATAATACCCAGGAAGTGTAAAGTGATTTTTATTATCGTGTGGAAGTAATCTACGTAATAAGTTTGTTTTAGTTTGGTACAAATGAAAATAATAATTTGAGTCACAATGAAAATGAAAGTTTATGACCCTTCCTTTAATTATAAATATCTTGTACGATCATCAGCACTTTCCTAGCTATCTTTATGGTGGTATTTTTATTTGTTGGTTTATTCGTTTCCAAATGGGAGTCAAGGTCACCCATTGTGGGATCCACCGCGACTTCTCTTCATTGGAATACAGCGTTAGGTAAGAGGGCCCGGGAAAGAGGGGCACTGGTAAAACAAAATGGCGGTCGCCAATTATAACATTTATCACACCATAGCACTCCATCATTGTCTAACGCTTGCGAGATTTTCATTTTATTTTTTCAATCAAAAATTCATGTTTGCACTACCTGGTCATAATCATTAAACTTTGTGGTCAACTAACAAGTCAAGATTTGAAAGAGGTATGCGTAACCCAAACCCATGGGAGCTCTGTTTCGTTCAACTTTAGAAAAGAAAAAATGATTTCATCAGTGAATAAACCAAAGCTGCTACTCCTTAGAAAAGAAGATGGTACCACCAATATAGATACTGCTTTAAAGCTAACTGCTATTTTATGGTCCACTCTAGGTCACACTGATCACCTAGAGAACCCTGATGGGTACCGTAATTGCCGGCTGCGTTCATGATGGAGCACATTCGTGCATACGGTATAAAGATAGTAAACTGATTGAAGCTCTTTCATCGCATTTAACTGCCATTTTTCATCTCTAAACGTTATTACATCATCTTCTTAGGTTCTATTACTGGGTGTAATTTTTCATTTGTCTACGATCACGGCATTCGAGAATACAATCGGCACTATTAAGATTAGTAAGAGGGGGAGAAACCCCAGGGTTCAAAGATGGCATACGCTTATAATGTAAATCTGTATTGAGATGACATCGTTGCTGATTGGTTTAGCGAGTCGATCGTTGATTGGTTTAAAACTAGGTCAATTTGAAAACTTTGAAAACCAAGATGGAGGGTAAGTTTTCGACAAAAGGAGGTGCGCGAAGGAGCAAATCGTATGTCATCAATTGAATCATGGGGTTTTCCCTCCTCTTAAGATTAGTCATGTATCCAGTCTCTGGACCTCCCCAATTAGCTTCATTCCACTTCACATCGGGCTTCACACCTAGTGGAGGTATAAAGGGATAGGGGCTTAAAGCAAGACTAGTTGATAAAGATATGCAGTACAGTAAGCACGATCCGGAAAGCAAAGAAACACCTCAAACACATGTTGTCATGCATGTCAGATTAGAATTATATGGTGAAGGTGTTCTCTCTAGCAATAAACAAGTTGCTATACAAATACTGTATGTGAATTGAAATCGCAAATTCAAATGAAACCAAAGAATATCATTCAGCATAAAATATTTTTATTTTCCAAGGCAAGTCAGAAAACATTTCTGTCACAGCCAACCGTTGTGATTTATCAGATAAAAATGTGCAGTCCAGCAAGTTCCTTTTCCAAGTAATCAGTTTGAATTGGATAAATAAATTATTGCCTTGCTAGTTCAATAAGATAGTTTCTAAATAGCTGAAAATGAATGAAATCCAGTGCTGATATCTTTTATTAAAAACAATTCTTGGGCCAAACTTCTATTGACTTTCATATAAGATCTTAAAAAAATGACTTTATTTCATGATTTTGTCAAAAAGTTTTGGTTGAATCTGTTTTAAACGTGATTGATATACCATGTGATTACCCTTTTAACATATACTTATTGTGATTTATCATCAAAATTTGGGTTGTTAAACTAATTAACCAAGGTTTTTAGAGAACTTAAACATTCCATCAGTGGAGATTTGGCCCAAGTCTTTTAATAAAAAATCATGGAAAATAATTTAAATAACATAACTGTATAAATCAAAGTTATTCTTGTAGAAAACGGTTGACTGAATTCAAATACCATTTAAAAGGAGGCAAAGTAAGTCATTAGAGGTCTAATATGCAAATCTCTTAAAATTTCACGAAAAACGAGATTTAGTGAGATTTCAAAAGCTATTTGGAAACTGTACTATTGCCCATATAAAACACTTCCGGTGTTTTTTTTATTGAATTGATACCCTCTATATTATAACACTCTGAGTTCTACCTTTTGATTGGTCAGTTTATTTTTTGATTTAAGAAACTGTTTCCAAGGTCAATGTCCCACAGTATCTAGTTCTCTTACAGAGGATGGAGAAACAGTGGATTTTTCGATGGAAGCTTATTATTGCTTCAGCAAAATCTCACCACTAATCTATCCGCGTTTTAAATATATCTTCTTCTAACTTTTACAAGTATGATAAGATCTTTACTATTTTATATATCTTAGTAACCCATTAGTTACCTGGTCTGTTCTGTCTATGGCATAAAATTAATTTTCCTATATCAATTGCTGTACCATGGTTATAATGACGTCATAGTAAGGGAACCCTAGTCTTTTCAATCTATGAGCAGCGTCCACCTTGACGGAATGCCATTCTTCACACTTCGTCAGTCAGTTACCATAATATAACTACTTATCATCCGTAAGGTAGAATTTGTTCAATAAAAGCAATTTATGACTGCATTACATGACAAATGCCACGCACAATTATATGCATTTAGGATTTACTCTTCTAATAAAGGATGATAGAGGGAAAAATATTGCTAATTTAGGTTAATTTACTCACAGATATTCTGATACCCGCCAGTATGATCGTTGAAGAAGTAACATATCCAAGCAATTTATATTCTACTGTGTACGTGTGTTTTTTGTTCATCCTTAGATTGTTGTATAAACAAACCTCGTGACCATGGTGATAATGATAGAATGAATGAGAAAGAAAATAATCAGAAACCACAAAGGTCAACATTCGACAAATTACAAAGAATCACAAAATTGCCAAAAAGCAGACCAATTTATAGATTATTTATCAATAAGAAAAGCAGTCAACAAAATATCAAATTCCAAATAAATCCCAAAATCCCTGGACAAGATCGTCTACTTTGCACAAAAAGGTCAACATTAAACAAATTACAAAGAGGAAGCATTCCTAAAAGCACATCAATCCATAGACTTTTATATCAATAAAAAGAGCAGTCCATTTAAGATCAAATCCCAAATAAATCCCAAAATCCCTGAGCAAGATTGTCTACTTTGCAAATATATACCCCATACAAACAAATAAGTTCATATTCCACGGTATAATTTTGACATATTGATTGTTACCCATTCAATCTTCAGCAATTTTATTTACAAAACGTTTGTTATTCTTTAGATGCTTGATAGATGTTGAGTATCTGTCCTAACTAGGATCTATGCTAAGTTATTTCCGGGATGGGAACACGTTTCAATGATTAAAGCTTTGTGTGTATGTGACCCAATAACGACGATTTATTTAGATTTGCATATGTTAACAGATTGTCTATTTATCTTGTCAATGTTCTTGTCGTGCCATGGCAAGACAAAATATTTCGTTGAACTGTTGTGCGCTCAAAACCTTTTGTTCTTTCATACACAATAGTTTTCTTCTTTCATATACAATAGTTTTCATCTTTCATTTACAATAGTTTTTTATTTCATACACAATAGTTTTCTTCTTTCATATACAATAGTTTTCATCTTTCATATACAATAGTTTTTTCTTTCATACACAATAGTTTTCTTCTTTCAACGCAACGGTTATGCTCTTTCAGAAACAATAGTTTTGCTCTCTAGAATGGAGATTTAACGACATATGTTTATGATACAGAATTTTTCCCAGGATAAGCCTTTGATTTTACCGTATCAATTACATAATCTGAGTTCCTCAACCGACGTATCATTTTTCTCAGGAATTGGTCGACAATCTAGATTATGACAAGATATAGAATTCCAAAATGTTATCAGGTTAATCAAACCGGGCATTTGATTATTGCATTGACGGAAGTCGTCAATTTATTTGTGGGTTTGTGTTTTGGTCAATTCAACATTTTGTCTCTGAACGACATGCATGGAAAAAGAAATCGTGCTTATTCAGGGTGGGGAAACGCGTAGAGTATTCTTATAGAGTACCAAAAATAATTTTGGGCCAAAAAATGCCTTAAGGCCCCAAAAAGTGGGCTTTTTGTTCATTACAGGGCCTTCTAAGGCCTTATTTTTAATTTCAGGCCAAAGAAAATGGGCCTCAAAATTTTTCGGTTTTAGGGGCCCAAATTTTTTTTGCGCGCAAGCGGAAGTTTTTTTCTCTGACCGTAAATTTGCCCCCCCCCCTTGTTGGTTCCTGGATCCGCCCCTGAGAACAAGCGGAAATAATCAACGAAAACCGCCATTTTATTCAAAACATACATGTAGGTAGATGTGTAGTTTTGTATTTTATCGTCTGTAAAGTCCTTCCTCATCTCACGATACAGTCATAGTGTTACCGGTACACCAGGGAAACATTCAATTGTTACAAGGTGACACAAAAAATGCCACCCACATAATATTGCATTCATCATTTTTCTGGATGATATCTTAATTGTTCTTTAGTACATTAAAACTAAGCTCCATGGAGCAACTCCAGAAGAATTTTCAGATGGGCATTTTTGTGTTGAATAGATGATGTAACGCTCAAAACGGTGAATCTTAGTTGAGCTAGTTATTTGAAATTTTTTGTGGAGTTATGGAATCCAGTTATCATGATGCAAGCAAAAAAGTTTTGCAACATTTTATGTTGGTGGGTGGCATTTTTGTGTCACGTCACAAAAATAGCCTACTTCATGCGTTTCCGCCCCCTGTTATAGTAGCGTCAATGAAACCCTCGTGGGATTCCACCAACAACTTGTTAAAATACGTACGGACATAATGGATGACGTTTGTGTCGTAGAAACTTGCATAACATCACACCAATTTGACGTAGAATGTAGAGATATAAGAATGCTTATCGTGTCTCGTTAATAAGTACTAAATAAAGAAAAGTCAACACCCGACGGTATTGCATGCATCTGCATAGCGCATTTATCAGTGTAATAACTTTGATTCTTTTTGCAGTGGGATCGTTCTATGTTTAGAAAGTATACATGTAAGCTGTCAAAGAGTTGCCATTATCCTCCACCAAGCAAGAGTCGAGAAAACTGTGGAGTGCATTTATAAAAATAAGCAATTTTACAAGTTCTAGCATAAACTGAAATACTGAACATACAAAATCATAAACTTTGATATAATGATAAATATATAAATCCTTAAAGGAGTGATAAGACAGAGTAAAGCAGTAAATAAAAAATAAAAGGGACAAGACAAAATTATAGAATTTGACAAAGTGAACACACGGTAAGAAAATGGAACAGCTAATAGCACAGCCAATGAAAACAAACCCCAATATCTCACAGGCCTGTAGCCAGGGGGGGGGGGGGGGCTCTAGGGGCTCGTCCGAGCCCCCCCCCCCTGATATCTCCTAAAAAAATGTGGACCTACCTTTTTGCTTCCTTGAAGAAAAACTTGCTCTTCCCCACATTCACTGGGCAATTTAAGATTAAAAAACTGACATTACTGTGCATTGTTTTTCGAATTTGGGCATTATTTTTCAAAATTTGGCCCAGTGTTTTGTTAAACATAGCATTCTGGCATGCCCCCCCCCCCCACTAGGATGGGCCCGGAAAAAATGTTGGCCCAAAGATATTGTAGGGCCTCTTTAGTGGGCCTTTTTGGGCATTACTTGACCTTTTTGGGCCTTATCTTTTTTAATTTCAGGCCAAATTTTCAAAAAACGGGCTATAAATTTTCAAAATTTTAGCCCGAATTTTGGTTTTAGGGCGCTAAAAAACTTTAAGCACGGCCCTAAGATGGGCCCAGAAAAAAATGTTGGGCCAAAAATATGGTAGGGCCTCTTTAGTTGGCCTTTCCTTGACCTTTTTACTTGACCTTTTTGGGCCTTATTTTTTTCAATTGCAGACTAAATTTTCAAAAAACGTGCCATAAATCTTCAAAATTTAGGCCCAAATTTTGGTTAAAAGGCCCTAAAAGGTTTTCCGCGCAGCCATAAGATGGGCCTAGAAAAAATGTTGGCCCAAAAATATTGTAGGGCCTCTTTAATAGGCCTCTTTGGGCATTAATTGACCTCTTTGGGCATTATTTTTTTCAATTTAAGGCCAATTTTCAAAAATGGGCCATAAATTTTCATAATTTTTACCCAAATTTTGGTTTTAAGACTCTAAGAATTTTACGCACGGCCCTAGGATGGGCCTGGAAAAAATGTTGGGGCAAAAATATTGTAGGGCCTCTTTAGTTGGCCTTTACTTGACCTTTTTGCTTGACCTTTTTTGGCCTTTTTTCAATTTTAGGCCAAATTTTCAAAACACGGGCCATAAATTTTCAAAATTTTGGTTCTAGGGCCCTAAAAGGTTTTCCACGCGGCTAAATGTTGTCCCAAAAATATTGTAGTGCCTCTTTAGTGGGCCTTTTTGGGCATTACTTGACCTTTTTGGGCCTAATTTTTTCTATGTTAGGCCAAATTTTCAAAAAACGTGCCATACATTTTCAAAATTTTGACCCAAATTTTCGTTTAAGGCCCCTAAAAAGTTTTTCCGCGCAAGCGCGGATATTTTTTTCTGACTATCAAATTATTTTTTTAAGGAACAAAACCCAAAATAGTGACTGTGATAATTCCAAAATGAGTAGTTTGACATTGTCAAGACATAGTGGGTCATAGTTCTGAGACATGCCCGTAGCCAGCTTTTTGTAAGGGGGGGGCTCGACTTTTACAATACAAATGGGCTTGGTTTTGAATGGGAAATTTTTTTTTTGGGGGGGTATTGAGGGGGGGGGTCGAGCCCCCCTTACAAAAAGCTGGCTACGGGCATGTCTCAGAACTATGACCCACTATGTCTTGACAATGTCAAACTACTCATTTTGGAATTATCACAGTCACTATTTTGGGTTTTGTTCCTTAAAAAAATAATTTGATAGACACATTTCTAACAGCTATTACTGAAATACAAAAACATTAGCTACTTTCATCTATTCTTTTTCTCATTTAATTAATGACCCGTCCGTGTCTAACTTGGTAGACTGTAAATCATGTAAATCTTGTGAAACTTGTAAAACGTGTATATCTTGAAAATCATGTAAAAATGTATACTTGCAATGTTTAAGATATTAGTCAAAATGGTGGAAAATATTGAAAATGCTTAGTATGATTTAAATGAACATTTGGGGAAAATATTTGCTGTTTGTTTCATTATATTTAGTTGCAAAACAACTATATTGTAGAAATTAATTGACAAATTGTTATCAAATGGCACATCCTCATCCTATCTGTAAATGAAAGCTGCCATTCATATTGATGTCCCAAACATTTCAGCGATGTTCTGTTTGGATTGAAAACAGATGAAAGGATTTTCAAAGCCTTATGCTTTTAGAATTGCCTGAAATTACCCAATGAATAAGATTGTGTATCAGAATGCTGGTACCAGGCACGACCCTGCTAGCCCATCCAGAATATCATAATATCACATCTACCATTACTTGACATTTGAGGACTGCAAAATCTTTAAAAAATTCACATATCACATTCTGATCACATCGGACTGCAATATAAACCAAAGTGGTTTAAACTTCACATGGGGCCTTTAAAATATTCTCTTTTTCAGAGACTGACACTGATATCTGAAATCAAGTGAATAGTCCCTAAAATTACAAGATTTACAATTTTTACAATTTTAAAAGATTTACCCGTTTTACAGTCTACAGTCTAACTTTCGCTTCTAGAAAGAGAGAGTTTTATGCGCTAATGGTATCATTTAACCAAAGGAGATACAAATTATAGACTCTCCGAAGAGGGCATGATTTACTTGCGGATAGTCTAAAAGATCAACTTAACTTAAAGGCATCTTTAACTAAAACATAGACGTCAATACCCTAAAGATCGATTAAACTAATGGATATGCTTCATTAAATACCTGTATCTCACCATTAAAGGATACTTTCCTGTTATTAGCCAATGTGGAACATGAGTGTTTAACCAGCATAGTCCTATCCATTTAAAACATCTATCGTCGCTCTTCATAAAAAGAGATTAGAAAGGATAGAGATGACCTGGTAGAAAGTTTCGAGAAATTGTCACTATTTACAATATTTTTTGTTTTATCATTTCATGTCGTGCATTTTTCTAAAAAGTTCAAAAAATCTGAAAAATATAAGAGAAATATTGGCAACATTTTTTTTGAAAGATTGCCTTCAAGATTCTAGTTTCTATACCTTTTAATCCTATCCCTTTAATGTTTCACTAGAATTGATATAGTCCGATAGTCGAAAAGAGATGCTATATGCTTTGAAATTAAATAACAGTGACGGACATTTTATTTGACTTATGTCTCTCGTATTTGACATGATATTGGCACTATCATTAAACAGTTTGACACAAATGTATTGATAATCATCTTAATTCACTAGGGATTGATGAATCGACTCTATCGAAAGACTGGAGTTTTGATGTACTTTTGGTAAATCTCGAATTCGGTTTTTGGAGCCGCACACAAGATCCGATCAGAACATATCTTACCAAACACTCGCAGATTGATCAAAACTTTCAACCAATAATAGATACTTTTTTCTAATATTATGACGCTGGTCAATGATATCTTGTTTCAACGCTTGTAGATGCCTTCTTGATTACACTTTCTATTGGTATCAAGATACAATTGATATCGTGTATGTTGTTTGTTAGTTATGCTTTGCAATTGTTGCCACTAGAAACGTGAAAAGAATGGTATAGGAAAATTTCATTTCCTGAAACGTACCTGTATGATAAGTAATTATAATGATTTTATGAATGTATGTACTAATTTTGAAAGTAATTTTGAAATTGTGTAATTTTTGGAAATATTTTATGTTTACTAGTTTTATAAGAACTATGCTAATGAATTCAATCATTTATTCAATTATTTCATTGTATTATTAATGATACATTAATCAAAAAATGCCATTTTGTGAACTGCTAAGGCAAATTTAAACATGTGAAGTATGTTTACTGAAGTTTATACAAAATATACAATAGTTTTGAAAACTAATTAATAACCCTCTCGAATGTAACATCATTATCCGTAATTACTTTTATTCATACAATAATCAATAAAACACAATAGTGTGTCCATTTTCTGCCAGACTAAGGCTAATCTAAATTCATACAGATTTTCCTCATTAATTGATAAATGCTCCCAGGCGTGACCCGTGAAGAAAAACACTTTCAACTCTATTAAACTATATCAATGTGTGTAAAGATTTCCATTTAGATAAAACGAGCGAAAATATAATCGACTTTAAAATACAAAGGAAAGTAATTCCTTTGAGAAAATATGACAGGTATCCACACAATGCTAATAATTATCTACAATGTTGGTAATCTAAGCCTTTGGAATCTTTAGTACTATTCTAAAGATACGTACACTCCCCTCTATAAGTTTGGCAACTTTGGTCCAAAAATGCCACCAAGATCTCTTGAAAAGTGCTCTGAAAGGTGGCAAACTGCATGATTGTGAACTTGATAATTTGCCCCCCCCCCCTGGCTAGGGGCCTTTAATGTTTGAATCTTAATTTTATTTCTTAATTACGATAGATCCGTTACGGCAGTCAAATTTCATAATTTTTCTTTTTTTTATTTAATTTTTTATTTTCATTTTTTTTATATATCTTTTCGCCAGAAACATAAACAGGCTTTGATGAGTGACTTGATGACGTAATGAGGAACTTCCGGTTGGCGAACATATGGATGGGAGTGTAGATTAAGTTTGTTTTTGCATCAGAAACAGGTGTTTCAGGATGTAAAGAATGGTAGGATAAGCGTTTATCAGACTGTAAAGTAAGCTCATCAATCGTAAAAACGCTTATCTTAATTTTGTCATTTGTCTTAAGATGCGTATTTTGTGACATTTGTGGATTTAGTAAAATTGTCTACTCTCGTGTCTTCATAAGCCTCAAAATTGGGTCATACAAATTTGCTGAGGTTCCGGTGAACATATGTGTTTCTCTTTGTTTGTTCTGACAATACCATATTTAATTGTGACAGATCGAGAGGAACGCAATAAAGAGAGTACATCCAAACAAATCATTATGTAAACAAATTGAAAGCTCAATTCTGACTTAGATGCATCTGATAAGGTAAACCAAGTCAAAGTTTTCCGGTGTCAAAGTCACCTTATGTCAAAGCTTCCCGACTTTTGTATAAATAAATGTGCAGACGCAGACAATATAAATATCAAAAACACCCCATCATTCTGATTAACCGGAGTTCCTCTTTATTATTCAACGATTGTGGGAATCCCTGATTTATCAAATCAAAAAGTGTTCATAACAATCAATGCAAAGGAGGAATAAATGATTGCCAAACACGTGTTTGTAAACTATTAAAAATTAATGGCTGCTTTACTCTTTACATACAGGGTGACCAAAAAACAGAACCCTCAAAAATTGTAATAATTTCTGAAATATATATCCTATCAACCTAATTGTTTATGTGCATAAACAAGGACCTATGGGTGATAATGTGATATTAAGTTTGTCACACAAAATTGATTATTTGTGATATCATGGATGATCTTAGAATGTGTCCAGTTTTTCGTAAAATCAACATTGAGACAAAACCATATCTTGTGATAGCATCGAACGCAGTTTCAAGATATCACTCAGAAGGTGCAGTCACACCTAAATATGGCTTAAAGCATTCTGGTATGCCAGAGCCCCTCTTATCTGCCGTTTTTCACTTTGGAAGGAAAAAGACAAAGGGGGCGCGGCTATCGCGATGGGCTTAAAGGTTGTTACGACATTTCCTCATTAATGATCTCAGCCTTTGTATTCACAGAATGCACCTTTCACAAGAAGTCAAAATAATGTGACAGATTTAATTTAAACAAACAATGTGTAACCCCTTTTATTTGGTCGACACAAAAAAACATTTTCTTTTCATTCAAAAGTGGATTGTAGTTTCTGTACATGAAAAATATAGCTGATTACATATGCATTTACGAACTTATTTCATTTTGGAGTGCTCCATTTTTGGGTCACCCTGTACAAAGACTGTCTTGGGATATTGTGGACTTATAAATCATAATTTGTCCATACACAAATCTCTTTTATGATTTTATTATCATCATCTGCTAATGTGATTTGGTAATCGGCTATGGCACGTAAAATTCGAAAATATGATAATAATTTAGATATACAAAAAATGCAAGTCCTGTGTGAGTCAATATTCTAAAGAAAAAACGATTTTCTTTATGAACAAAGCGGCAATATTCAATTTCATCCTTATTATACACATTATTTTTCTTTCATTCAACATCAGTCTGAACTGCATCAAACTGATGCATTTAGATAGAAAAAAGAACATTCTATGAATTATCAATTCTGTTTGTTACATTTATTTGATTTTCTGAAATCCCTCGTGTACGCTTTAGTCTACAAAATGTAATACATAAATGAAAATATCGTATTCTGCGAGAATGCGATTACTAAGGAAGAGACTATGCGATATCATGCTGCGAAACGGGAACCATTGGGCCTGTCAAAGATCCAACTTGCACGAAAAATAAATTACTATTATCTAGAATTTATTTTAACATGACTTTCAACGTTCAATGACCACACACGGGTAATATTAATACCATTACACGGTGTCCGACCAAAACGCTCTTACACGCATGGCGTAGCGTTTCATTACTGAAACTAAACAAAGAAGCGCTCTGGAGTAGGAAAAATGGCGGGCGGGAATGATAAGCCGTCTGACGATTTCCCCAATAATGGGAATAAGGGATGTGTGTTACTTATTTCGAGTATACCATTCGATGGGTGTGATATTCATGTTGTACTTGGCTTGCTGTTGATGTTTGAAGCAATTGAGAAGAGCTGTACGAAGCGGTAAAGTTATCAAAATTCATAAACGTATTTTTTCATTCTACAGGTCAAAACCCCTTTTGTCGAGACATGTGATTATTTGAGTCAAGATTAGAGCATCAGGGTACATTTTGATCAAATTCCGAAGATTCAACACAGCATACATAACCGTAATTGTGATTTGATGACCAAAAATCCAGTCTTAAAAATATCTCATATTCAAGAAACGCTGCGAACTGGTTAACACAGTGAACTGGAAACGCTGCGGTACTAGTCTAGATTTGGTTAGAAAATATCACCATAACGTATGATATGCAAGAGAAACGAGTGAAACAATACTTACATTCATAGTGGGATCTTCATTAGCCGCCATTTGATTTCGCTATGTAGCGTTCCGCGTGAATAAAACGCTCCGTCGTGCATGTAACAGCGTTTGGGTTGGACACCGTGCATAAAGTCGATAAGTGATTTAAAGTTCATATACGAGTTCGTATGTCCATGCAATAATTGACTTGCCCGGATGTGCTAATAGAAAAATCTTTAATTTGAAATAAGGTATGAGTTGAGTGGATGCAAAAAGGTTGTAACTTGTTATGAATGAATTACTGATCATTTACAACCAATTGACCTAAAAGGAATAGATTAACAAAGAAATTAGAGGGGAAAAGTTTCAAGCACTATCAAGGATATACTATTAATTTTGTTTTGAGATTAAAGGCCCTGTGCAAAGTGTAAGATTATTTAAAAAAAATTTGAGATGTTTTTGAAATACGTTGACTCTAAAAATGAAACAATATTGTTTCCAGTTTGAAAACAAATATTCATAAAATATATTTCTTTCATTGATTCCGGTAGGAAAAAATTAAAACATATTTTCTGAAGCACTTGCCCCTGCTAATGAGGTTACCTACGAAATATGTGTGTGACAACTAAACTAAAATTTTACAAAAACCTCGACACGCCAAAAATTATCTCTGACATAACCCTGACCCTTGTTCCGTAAATGGGCTTGATAGTCCCAGCAGAGTCTTGCTCAAAGACTGTATCCACCCCCCCCCCCCCCCCCCGTCACCTTCACTCTTTTTACCTGGCAATATATAGAGAGAAGGATAAAGGGGTGGGGGGAGTACAGGATCTTTTAAGCAAGACTAGTCCCAGCAATCACTACTCTTAATAACAGGCAGTGTCTGCTTTCGTTCGACCATGATCGGATTATAAGAACCTAATTTGTATATAAATTCCTTCAAGACACAAGCTTTTCTCTTTTTAATTAGGATTTATTTGTCCCATCGTAGTACTTAATATATAAGGTTATTCACCATTCAGATAAAATTAATTTCCACCCGTTTCTAATACTAAATTGTGTGCATTATCAGGACATGTTTGAAACAGCTCATCAGGTTTTCATCTTGGATTTATTCTTAACATGTTTGTGATATAGTCTCCAGTATGAAAAAATGGCTCATGGTTTTGTGGCCTCGGATTGAACTGATGGTTTCTGGTTGACTGGGGTATACGACAGTTTCTTACACGTTAGAGGTCTTGAGGTCTCGATCGGTACTGATGGTGATATTAGGCATTTCTCTTTCCACATTAGACAATAGTTTGTGATATTGGGGTCTGTTCTCGTATAAATGAAATGTCCCATGTTCTTGAGGTCTCGGATCGTACTGATATATGGTTCCTAAATGATGGAGATACTGGGGTGCTATTAGACAGTTCTTACACGTTAGATGATAGTTTGGGATATTTGGGCTTTGTTTTAGTTATGGCTGGTTGTTTTCTCAGCTTGTATTCGCGAATGAAACTTTCGACCATCGGCTACCGGATTAACCTACCTTTTTATGAAGAACACATTTAGATATGAATGGAATGGTGGCAGGTACTGTTCATATTCAAATGAGTTGGTCATAAAATATTAGATTAATCCGATAGCCAACAGCCGCTATTTGCATTCGCGAATACAAGCTTCGATGGTTCATTTTCTTGCTTAGTTTTGTAGCTCTTTTAGTCTTCTCCTTTTGCACTTAATTGTGCATTGTACATTATTCAGTTTCACACTTGATTTCACGTAACATGAATAAGATATAGTTTGTCGATTTGCAACTATATTTAGATATTTGTCATTAGAGGATCTGGGGAGTTTTGTAATTGTTCGTGCAATGATACCATAAATGTGTACCATAGACTACCCTTTCCATTCCCTTTGCCTCTTAATAGAATTTCGTCCTTTGTAGTTTAGAACTAGACTCTGCGCGCAGGGTAACTATAGAATGTACTCAAAATAACATTCAAGAGAGGAACCCCTTTGTCGGAGCGGAACAAATATTCATTATGAAGCATTCTGGTAGACGTTAAAATGACGATGTCGCTACCCGTGAAACAGCAGTCTCAACAAACAAACAAAAAAACAAACAAACAAGAATCCATTAGAGTTGGAGTCAATATATCCTCAGTCTCCAGCTTCTACAATTGAGGGATATTACGCTATTACCAAACGAGGAGGATTGGCTCCCAGAGTGCAACAACGATATTCTGTCTCATATATGGGCATGTCGTGATACAAAATTCGAATTCAAACAGCCGCCATTTTGTTCACTTCAATATTTGAATCGTGAATTTTGCTCTTACTTCCTAACGAAAAATTCCATAACTCACAAGAAATGATCGAAATATTGGTTCGAATCTTTTGAAGTGTTTATGTTGACTTTAAAGTCGGTTATAATTTCAGAAAATAACGACATTTCGACGTTTTCATTGTTGGAAAATATCGATTGTCGATCCTGGGAGCCAATCATCCTTGGTTGCCAAATTTAATCTGCGAGAACTCAATGTTGGTACATCAGCAACTCATTAATCCAAAACATCAAATGCTAATCATGAGGTAATAGCTAGATCAGCTGAATAAAGTCTGGAAACTAAATTCCACTAGTATAGACAGTAGACTGTGTGCCCATACATATTCAAAAATGCATTTTAAACCTAAACGGATGTTTTTTTAACTAAACTTAAAAAGGGAATATTTGTATATAGACAGCTTCTTTAAATATTAGCTCAGTCTCAGAATCGGGATGGCTGTTATCATTCCTAAACTTGGCTTTATGTTAATTTCTAAATGTTCTATTTGTTCTAACAAATCGCCCCTTTGTAAATACATTATGATATCTCTGCTGTTCACTTGCTAGCCAGGTTTGTTTATTTCCAGAATCTTGATATTTCCAAGATGTCCTCTTCAGCACCTCTACCTGCCGTTATCTCAGTATGAAACACCTCGATGATTCCAGATTATTACAACCTGAAACTACGCTTTAATTTACTACTATTAGCGTAACTTGTAAATAATCATTTTGAAATATAGGTCTATATTTTGTGTTTATGACTTTCACAGTCATGGTTCCAGCCTGGTTACTCTATGTGCAATGAGCCCAACTTCGTTTACATAATGCTCTTCAAATCAAAGATAATTCTTTGTTCAAGCATGGGCCTTCAAGAGAATACCATGATTCAAAGCTGATAATCAATCTAAAATTCACTACATTTTCTGCTTACGAGGGGTGATCAATAAGTAATGGACGCTCTTTTATTGATCACCCCTCGTATATGTAATTAACACGAATTTCACATTCGAGCTTTGATACAAGAACATGAAGATAATTTAAAGGAAAGCTATGCCTAGATATTCTGTTATAGCTTCGATGTCAAAATAAGTGTCAAGTTGACCTAATTCCATTCAAAATGTTATGATCCAAGACCTGGTTTCACCTGTAATATCACCTGTGATGAAAGTGGCACTTCGATTAAAGTGCCCTGATAAATGTAAGTGAAATTGAGGATTAAGCTGTTTGTCTCAAGAGGAACAAATTATGCAATATTTCCCATCATCACCATATTTGTATTGAATTTCCTATTAATTCAGGCATGAATTATTCACGTAAGTTGTGTTTACACGATGTGTGTATTGACAAAATACTCATGATATGGAATTGTGTGTAAAGCGCTCTCTGTGCTGATTAAAAGTTTCTTTTATGACAAGGAGCTGGCTCCCAAGGTTCGACCTTGACCTTTATCGATGACAACATTGAAAATGTAAATATAAATTCATAATCAGCGACCTATTTTATATCTTCATATTTTTATTTTCCTATTCTGTATATTCATGTTGTAATTTTTAAAATCTAAAATAATTTATGTACTCATCTTAAAGGTGGAAATAAAGAAACATAAACATAAACTAATATCCTGGTCACACTTCTTGTGTGTTTTTAGCTTTTTTCGTTTGGGAATAAGACCGAAACTCGCAATTTGAAGTGAAAAAATACCGGACGTTTTGATTTTGAATTTTGTTATCACGACGTGACTACGTGATGTCAATGCCATAACACCATATATGGCAACAAAATCGATGTTGCATTCTGGGAGCCAATCCTCCTTGTTTTATGATACGTTTGAATATTTTCTCACAGGAAACAATGAGACGGGAAATCACGAAGTTGATCTCCGGAGATTTCCGAAGTTAACTTCATCCTCCGTCATATCCACATTGAAGTACATATTTGTGTATGTTTTGATATCGGTTATGACGCAGTCAATCATACCACTTTAACGATTGACTTTATATCAAGTTCGTCTAACGTATTATGGTATGGGATTCACAAACGTGTATTGTGATATGGGAATGCATTCTTGGGCTTGCACTCTACCAGTGTTATGCATTATTTCAATCAGTCGTGCCAATTTTGTTTCGATGTTCCGATCCTGATCATGTTTATTTTACTTTTATCGTGACAATTTTGTTTTGATTTAGCATATTGTATTGATCATAATCAGAAATCCAATGCCAAATAAACAATTATTTTGAAAAAACTCACAGAGTCAAATGCATTGGCAGATATTTAATATTAAAAATGAGATACATTGTTACATGGTTTTAAAAAAAACATACAGTATATATTACATGGCCATAATTTATAACGATTTGGCACTTGCTATTAACCTATTGTTCCTATTCCTGTCTCCCAGTTTGCATTAACCCAATTAATTAGTTCCAATGGATGTCATAATTATATAGATGGCCAACTTGCCCCCACCCCTCCATCCCCTACATTAGTAGACGGTTCGCAGCACACCATTTCCCTTAATTGTCCAAATGACATCATAACCAACAGATGTCACGAAAACATTCGAACTCCCATGGCAGTGTCTAGAAGCCCTGCCACGGCCGGAGTATGGAAAAAATTTGCCTCGTATCTAATCATAAAAGAAACATTCATTAGTACTCAGGATTAGTCTTTATTGCTAGTCTGTTCGTAACAATGACACATTTATGCAATACAGGTTCACGGTCATCCCAACCCTCTCATATCATTCTGTTTCATACTTTATACATTTGAATTGCTGCATCATATTAGGTCATGCATGAAAAATACATTAAGAAATATTTACACACCATTAAAACATTTATACAGTCTAGATTAATTTTGATCATAAAAAACAAAGTAACAACTATCTGTGCAGCGGAAAAGGCAAAGGGAAACATGACACCTAATATATCTTAATTATAAAGGAAAGATCCTATTGAAATAATACATACGCACTAAGGTGTGATGAAGATAAGATGGAAGAAAGAGAATAAACGGGAGTGATCGAGTGTAACAACTACAGGTAAGAAGACCGGCAGACTTAAGGTAGACTGGGTTGCAGACTGGGATGACATCGAGCTAAGTACTATAAAGGCTTCAGGAGATGACGGGGTTAGGATGATTGTAGCTGATGTGGCTACTCATCTGAGGTATAACATGACCTCATTTAAAGCAACTAATAAAAACTATGGTATCACATGACCTGATCTAAACCAACCAACGAAAACTGTGGTATCAAATGACCTCATTTAAAGCAACCATCACATGACCTGATCTAAACCAATCAACCAAAACTGTGGTATCACATGACCTCATCTAAATTAACCAATCAAAACTGTGGTATCACATGACCTCATTTAAAACAACTAACCAAAACTGTGGCATCACAGGACCTCATCTAAACCAATCAACCAAAACTGTGGTATCACATGACTTTATCTAAACCAACCCTACCAAAACTACCGAAAAAGGGAAAGGGAATTATTTTGGTCGGGTTAAAATCTATATTGCCAATCATAAAACAGAATTGCTTCTTAAAAATACAATGTCTGTAAAATTGATCGATTCGTGAATGAAACATCAGCAACAAAAAAGGCCCAAACTACAAAGCTCATTCACAATACAAGTTGCCTTCTTCAGAGTAAAAAGTTCAGGTTGTTGATCGGGAAGTTCTGTACACCACACGTGTACATACGGCCTTTTGACTCGACCCCTAAGATAAACTAGGATTCGGATGAAACGATGTTCAATCTTCTCCTGCCTTGAAAAACATTTGAAATGTCAACCCTGTGATGCCGACGCCATTCCTCAGTTGTCCAAGCTAGTTCGATACGGTATTGATCACCAGCCATGACTGATGCCATCACCTTATCATCCTCATATAACAACCATTTGATTAATTGAATCAACTATCTATGAGGATGCATTTGTTTAAATTGATTACGTCTGTCGTCTGCTGCACACGACTTCGAGGCTTACTTTGATGGTTTGATGATTTAAGGTTTCGAGAGCAGACTGGAGTCATTAGCATCGAAAAATGCCTATTGATCGATGGAAACAATTTGAAACAAGGAGTAGTATAAATTCCTTGATCACCCAATACCCTACAGAGGCTTGGAGCCTTGATGGGGTAGACGAAGCTCTCTTTTAAGGAAGCAACAACAAACTATTGTAAAGTGAAGTCACATAAGGTTTTCAGCAGAGATTAGAATGATCTCATTGCCGTCCGTGTTTTTATCTTTTCAACCTTCAACAATCCACATGTAACATGTACAGTGTACAACACAAACCCGCATTTGTATCATGTATATTATCTCACCTGTATTTATGGTTAATGAGTCCTTCAAAATGCAATCAATATGATAAAAGACACGGTGTCTCTAAGCTAGGTTAAATACTCATCCCGTTTTGTTTTATTGCGATTTACAACATAATTGCCGTTGTACATCGTACAGTTGCAATAACGTTAATGCTGCATTCTTTTACCCTGCGTGCAGAGTCTAGTTAAACTACACTCTGCCTAGTAGAGACCATATTACAGTTGAGTAGCTCCGCCCCCACGATGGGTACCGGTGACAGTTTCGGTAATAAATCACTTTTGACCTACGCGCTGACCTTTCTTCCACTAATCAGCGAGCTTGAAGAAACATACGCTAAATGCGTTCTAATTAAATATGCGGATGTCATTGGTCAATTCCGGGCTCAACGATGACGTCAGAAGTAATGACCATATATAGAACGTCGGTCAAATTTGGCCGACGAACACTGATTGGCGCGGTGAGTTCACAGGTTTATTTTAGTTTGAAAGAGTGAAGACGAAGCTCTCTTTTAAGAAGTGAAGTCAAACGAATGCAAAGGGTAGCATTCTTTTCACGTTTTGGAAATAATTTAGGCAAACTTATAATCAGACAAGACATTTCTGCTAAATTATTAAATGGATTGAATCGGTGAAAATTGTCAGATAGCTCTTTGAGACAACTATTGTAAAATTAAGTACGGTCAATTTTAATAAGCAAAACAAAAAGTTATAAAATATATGGTTTACTTTTCGAATGGTTGAGCAAATAGTCGACGTTAACTATACCCCTGTTAGTCTCAGATTTGTATTAAATCCAGATCATGTAAAACTCAGCTGAAAACACAGCGTTTGATACCAAACTAGAAAATCATACAACTAATCCATTATGAAAAAGAAAAGAAATGAAGGGTGGCTGTCTGTTAACCAGAGTTACACTTTCCTTACAGAACGCGTATTTTATTTTATCTCAAATATGTTGCTTATGGCGTCTATTTGTTGTGGCAGATTCTCTAAGATTATCATAATCATCCCCTGCATCTCTTAACTCTTTGGTGATAATCCGCTAAAGATTACAGCGACGTTTATCGGGGGTGTGCGTTCATTAGCGATAAACGTCATTCGCGTGATTTGAATATAGAGCTTAGA
This sequence comes from Owenia fusiformis, assembly GCA_903813345.2. Lineage (NCBI taxonomy): Eukaryota > Metazoa > Annelida > Polychaeta > Sabellida > Oweniidae > Owenia > Owenia fusiformis. The sequence goes on along the minus strand of CAIIXF020000002.1, from coordinate 21,456,408 downwards.
ATTAACAAATAATGTCTCTCTCCGTAGCTATAAACATTAGATAGGTAGTTCTTTAATCCTAAAAATGTTCCCACTTTGCACGTCTGATAACTATTCATCATTTGATAATTCATGTCAATGTCAAAAGTTTTTTCCAAAATAACATATTCATAGATGTGGAAGGGTGTTGCATACCCCGTTCTCTTCACGCCGTACAAATCTTCACGCCGTGCACTTTTCAAAAATTATTTTCCCTGAATTCTTCCATATATTTTGGAAACTTTAGTATAATAAATTAAACACTTCACAATGATTGGGTTATTGAAACTACATGACTGGGATATTGAAATACATGATCAGTTTTATGAAAAATGATAATTTTTCTACAAATTGACGTACTTATACAAGAAGATTTGAGAAGTTCGAGATCGTTTAGAAATTAAATGTAGCGAAAATTAAAAGTCGAAAAAGTACAACTCCGTACTTTGCGGATTTTCCTCATGTCTATAGGATTGAGCGAGCAATTCTGGATTAAGAAAGATTAGAGATTCATTTGTCAATTATGCATCTTGAACTTTATCTACCAAGATTAATCGAGTGCTGATATTAAACATGCTTACACAAGGGAAATACCAAAAATCCTTTCAGTACTTTTAATGGGTAAACCATTATTTTTGCCAGGAAATAAAATTAATCACAAATAAATAAATGAATCCCCAATTACTCTATAGACCTTAATAGTCAAAATGATAAGTTTATAACGTTCGAAATAAGTATTGAGTCAAGGTCAAGTTTGAGTCAAAGTCAATGTCAAGCTTGAGTCAAAGTCAATATCAAGTTTGAGTCAAGGTCAATGTCAAGCTTGATTCAAAGTCAATGTCAAGTTTGAGTCAAGGTCAATGTCAAGTTTAAGTCAAGGTCAATGTTAAGTTCAAGTTAAGGTCAAGGTAACCTCTAAGTTTCAGATTAATTATTTCAACTCTGTGTCAAATGTCAGGATGTAAGCAAAATTGATGTCACGAGAGATTAATGTCATATTCTGAACTATGGAATGGTAGTTATCCACATTTAAAAATTAGTACTAGCAACGGAATATGCTCTGATTTATGTTTGTAGCGTATGTACCTGCATGCACATGAGTCAGGGTAGGATGTAAAAAGGTAACAAGGCATTAACATGCAAAATGTCACAACCTGCCATTTGTTACAGACGCCGGCCTCCTAACGCCGACCCCCAAACTCCGTCCACTAAAAAGTGGAGACTATAACAATTAATGTCACCAGTTCTGGTGGTAATATAAAGAGACAAAGGCAAAAGATAAATTAACAACGAAAACGAGTTTGGAATTCGATGTGACAGAAAATAAGATGAAAGAAAATTAAATGGGGAGCGGTGGTGACCTTTCCGAGGTATGGAGAGAGACGAAAGTAAACCCAAGGATGTGGTATCCAGCTGGGAGACCTCTCCTTCGGGAGACAATGTATTGATGTGGCTACTTAAATGTGCTATCACATGGTCTCGTCTTAACCAACCAACCAATACCACACCAAATGGGAAAATGGCCAATCAATGTAGATTTGCAGAAGCCTTAATAATACGTTTGTCTCGAGTATTATTTGGTCGGGAGAAGACAGGATGCATTTATCAATCTTGGTAATAGCTCGCAAAATGTGACTGGAATATCAGTTGGTTTGTTTTATTATCTCGCTATAGTAAATATATATCTCATTGTTTGCTAGAATATTCTCATGGCTCCGAGTAGCATCTCGAAATTGCCTCAGACGTTCATGGTAAATCTGGCGCCGAAGTGGATCGGGGTATGATATTTCTCTCGGAGCCAATGTAATGCATATATTGCTCATCAAATAAATAATAATGATAATAAATAAATAAACATTTGTTAATTCGATGTTTGTTGATTTTGGTCTCTCTTGGTAATGAAGCGCGTCCCTTTTAGCAAAGCTTACTATTTTGATTCAAATCATAAGCCAATACGTTGTAGGTACAACGATAAAGTTGTTATTTCAAATCGTTGACCCAGATTTTAAACATCTTCCGAACTAGATTCAAAGACTGGGCTATGGGTATCGCCTATGCCCCTGCAAGCTCACTTGCACCCGTTTTCTCAAATAATATCATAAATTTTAAAAAAAACTACGAAAAATCATTTTCTACTTTCTCAAAAAAGAGTAACTATTTTGTTCTTTTGTAAGAAAATTAATACAGCACACCACAATGAAAACGTGCATATCATTAATAAACTATACCTGGAATGAAATAAAAAGTAAAAGAATACGAAACGGAGATCGACTAGGAGCGATCATTGTTTTGCCTATTTGCTTCTCATTCAGGAGACAGCGGTCACTGCACACCCCGAAACCTATAAACCATATTCTTTAGTGAAAATTACTATATAGTATTTACGATTATCGCAAATCGTTATGCAGTTTCATTTACTAGTTAAGAGATTCAAATTGCAGAGCTGTCAGTTACTATAATTTACGAAACTAAATACATCTGTCATTACATCATTACTATTATCATCATCTTGAAATTGATGAATATCTGCGTTGCGTGGAACCAAAATTATCGCCATTAATCAAATAACTCATTTTACTTTGCTCTTACATATAAATTTATAGAGTGAGCCAAAAAACAATTAGCATTGAAATAAGAAAGTTAGATAACTCACACAAGAAGGTGAATTACTTTGTATCGAATGAAACATAGACCAGTACTGGGTGTTTCTCCTCATGAACGATAAAAATAAAAAATATAAATGTATTCTTTATAAACAGATGACAAAGGAAACGATAATGGATATTTAATGATAATTTTTTAATGAGATCGGAAAAATTAAAAATCGACACAGCGAAAGATTATAAAAGTTTGAAAGTAACAAGGCTCGAACAAAAAAAAGATTTTCACATCGCACTATTTCCTGATACAGCTTTGCCTTGTGATTGATCCTTTCCACAGCGAATTAACCTAAATTGTGAGACCTACGTCAACATTAGTGGAATTGGCACATAAATAATTCCTTTTCATTATTTACAAAAGATATATTCCAGGAATGAGTCTTTTAGATTAAGGAAATACCCTTTAAATACAATTGTCAATATTATTTAAGATGTGGTACTATCAATTAGGCCTACCTCAAGCTTTCTCTTGTTCCTTGATCATGGTTTTTACAATCAACAAAAAAGCAAAACATACAAATAACAGCACAGGACCAACTCTGGATTGTTCCACTGTGTGTGTTTGGAACATTACCGCATCCTGATTTCAATAAAGAAAGGATACAACTTGGTGTTTTACATTGTTTGGACAAGGAAATATGGACAGGATGTATTCCCCTTGTTGTTGTTTTCCTGAATAAATACAATAAATATATAGGTAGATTTTCTTGTCTCTTTGGGTGCAGAAATAAGTTGACGCTTTTAAGCCATTCATTAACAATACAAATTACAGGTTGGTACGATTTTATTTATTTGGTTTGAGATGATGAGTCACTTTAACCAATACATTTTATCCATACTATTTTGATTTGGTTGATATTTTGATTAGTTGTATATTCTAATTATGTAACGTGGGTGGCCGAAGCTATATATTCCAATGGTGGCATATTGATAAAACAAAATCCAGAAACAAAAATGCAGCAATGTAAGTGAAGAGCGGTAAACAACCCAGACAGCGCTTTTCAATCCATACGAGATAAATAAATTGAACTTCAATTATCAATAACTTCGAACATGTTCAAGGAAGCTACTGCAAATGGAAAAGCGGCACTTTTTTGTTTTGTCGTAAAAAACTCAATATATTAAATTGCTTGACTAAATAACCCATGAAAAAAGACTCAGAGACTGTAAAACAAAGATTTTAGCAAATGAAGCAACTTGCTCATTGAATGATATCCCAGAAAAAGCACCTCGACATGTAATAACTTTTTTATATGTCTCTGTCTAAACCATTAATATACGATACAATGTTGAACTTGACATTAACATTGATATTGATAGCCCATAATATCCGATGTGGATTCATCCAATCTATTTTAATGGTCATTTCAATTACCCAAAAGGTCCAAAAACCCATAAACATCATCTCCCTTTTGAACCAAGTAATACCATAAAATGTTATACTGCTATATGGCTGACAGAATAATAACATTAATAATGATGCATACAACTTTGAACAAAACTAAAAGAATTCGATAATCTATTGTTTGTTCACAATCATTCATGTGTATTTGTATCATTATTGTTAATATTTAGATTATGTAATTATTTCCGATTCCTGATTTAGATGTTCAGTTTTTAAATTTGATTTATTGATTGATTGTTTGTTTGTTTCATTGATTGATTGATTGGTTTGTTGATTGTGATGTAATGCAGTCTTCATTTCTCGAAGGCCATATCTCCAACATAATATCTTAATGAGTAGATAGAAATTTGAAGCTATAAACAAGTTATAAATCCAACTCTGATATAAAATCGCCATCATAATGTGTATTAGTTTGCCGTTTGGGTTTCACGGCCACTTCAATTAATGACTTAATTCTAAAAACCATGCTGTGGCATCGTATAAATCTTTCAGAAAACTCGTAAAACACGAGCTAATGTCGATTACTACAGGATGTCACAATTAGCTTTATGGAGATACTGTCACTAATCTACATACTTTATATTTTCTGGATCAACAGTTGGGTTTTGAGATCACCCCTGGAGAATAGAGCGATTTCGATAAACTGCGTTCCTGGACTAATGGCGAGAGCCGGGGCGAGAGGGTATGTACTTTGTTAGTGATGTCATGTGCGAGTCTATGACAGTCAGTTGCTTGGGTAACTTTTGATTTTAATTACTCTAGGTTCATCGTCAATGAACATCGATAAACGTTTTGATGAAAGGATTTAACCCAATCTCTCAAAATTACAAATCATAATAACTTTCTGCCCTCGCATTCACTCGCAACCCTGTTTCACCCCTGATATTGACCCCACCAACATGTTTCACCCCTGGTATTTGACCCTTACGTGCACCCCCCAAAAATTATTTAAACGTGTACTCACCCTGTATGTAACGAGTTCCGATACACATCACCTCACCAAAGATGAAATTTTTAAGCACAATGGGAATGAGATTGAACGGCATGCAGAAGATGGCCAGCATCAAATCGCTTATGGAAAGATTCAACAGGAAAATATTGGTCACATTCCTCATCTTTTTGTTCCGTAAAACTGTCACTATAACGAGGGAATTTCCCAAAACTGCTAACACGAAGATTAACGTGTACAACGTTATCACCACTTCGTTACTGTTCACAATTTGCCTTGTGGTATTAGCCCATGTTCCATTTGTGCTCCCATTGTAGCTGAAATTGTCACTATCATAGGTGTCAGTTGTAAAATTAGTATAGAGCATGTCGTATACATGTATGTCACTGTTTTTATTCCGTGAAAAGGGCTCATAGTCCGCATAGGGTTCCGCAGATCCAGCCATTGTTGGTGGATTTAGTCCGGTGTTGTTGTTGTTATCTAAATTGGGATTATCAAGAATTGCCATGCTAGATTATATTTCCCAGCTTCTTTTGACAGAAATCCCTCTTCGAGTATTTCTTCTGTAATGGTTATAATAGCTCACTAAGTGACACTTCATTTAGAGAAACTTTTAAGTGGAATTTGTCCAATGTCCGACAAGAGTCGGAATCGCTTCCTGGTGATGTCTATCGTGGTAGAACCGCTGCGTCTAGAATCCAAAATGGCTTTAGATTGCTTAACCACTTCAATCAACTTCTATTTTTGACTAAAATGAAACTTCTTGTGTTATCAGTTCTGATTTTTATACCTCCCTGTTCAATCAATATTGAATCATTGGGGCCGTATTGCCTACAAGATGAATTTATCCTAGAGGCGATTGCGATCTAGAACGCTCCGATCCGCTGTAGCTTGGACGGTGCCGGAAGGTTACATAATATTTTCGCTCTCAATCTTCGGATAGAAATATCTTATATCATTTGTCTCTTCGATATTGAATAAAAGCACTTAAGGTTCAATACAGGTAAAATCACTTAATGTTCCTCAAATACAATAATTACCCTTGGCGTTTGTATTTCTTAATGGTAAAGATTGGCGGCTCCAGATTAGCTTACTCCTCGTAAGATTATATCCATTCAAAGTGCTCAACCGCGTTTGGAACGGTGAAATTAATGACTTAAATATATACTATTCTCAAACCTATTTATGAATGAATAATACCCGAGTCAAAATAATATTTACCGATGCAAAATTGTACATCCGTGAGTCATTAATTTCAAAGCAGGTATTATTGGACAACGTTGATTCTTCGCCAAATTCCGTGGACGCACCACCGATATTTTAATTGGATTCCTGAACTTGTTTTCAAATATGTTTTTAATAGTCATATCCTTTGTCTTATCTCTGGCCAGCATCGAGCAATTTGCTTCAATTGATTTAGACAACTCCAAGGGTTAATCGAGTACATCTAAAATCCGTCTGCTCGATAATGGCTTTCCCGCCTTTTCTTCAGTTGGATGATTCTGGCAGACGATTGAACCAGGCTGCGTACGTTTGTTCTTGTTTGCTCCGATTCCACTCAATTGATCCTGGAATTAGTTGCACTCTGAAAAACACAGCATTAAGTAAATATCCTTACCGCATGGTTAAGTAATCACAAACGGCAATCAGTGGGCATGGATGCGATGGCGATCAGTCCATAGCATAGAATGTTATACCGATGTACTTAGGCTTATTAGTCTATTGCTGCTCAAAAAGGCCCATTTTTGAGGCCCTACAAAATGTTGGGGCCCAAAAACTAAAAGAAATTCTGGGCCCACTAAAGGGGGGGCGCTCCCATGCACGGTGTAGGCTAAGCCGCTATTTAACATGTTTTAAAATTTTAAAAGTGAATCGTAGAATAAGAAAATTTGAACATAAGGCTGCATGAATGATTAAATGATGAAAAAAGTATTTTCTAAAATTTTCGCTAATAATCAAAAAACACAAGTGTTGTTTTTATACACGTAGCTTATGTGCTTAAAATCCGCAAAATGTTGTAGCCGCTTAGATTTTTTAAATATTCATTGTATTTAAATCCAAACAAAGGCTCACTCACAAATCAATACATCATTATATAGTTTTACATAAAAATACAGTTAACAATAATAAAAGGTGATGTAAAAATAATAGAAATGGTACAGTAAATCAATAGGCCTATTACACACAATGATAAAAGATCAAATGGTATTTAAATTGAATCGGCCCCATCCATGTCCGCCACTAATTTCTTATGTTTCTGTGGTTATAGGATCTAAATGACACTGAATACAATAAAATTAAAAGAAGGGTTAAACTCCCAGATCCCTAGTAATCTATTTTAGAAATTCCGAACTCATTCCCGTATTTTACCAACTACTCATCATCTAGCTTAGTTTGTAAAATATCCGCTAGAGGCGCTCTGCAAAACAATCCAATATGGCGGTCGCGGAAATGAAAAATCGTAAGTTAACAGACAAAAGTCGAATTGCGTGGTAATTATCGCTGATAGACAATAAAGATTGCAACATATTGATATTATGTATAGTTGAGATGATGTAGGACACAGAAAATGTGCGTAAGGTCGAGTCTAAAGATAATTATTACACGTTTTATTCTTTGAAATTTTGGTCGCCATGTTATCGCCAGGGAAGCTTTCGATTAGACTCTAGTCTACAACTTTCAACATTCAGACAAAAATAGACCTAATACTTATCAATAATGTTTATTTTTAGGGACATTGGTGAATTCGTCTACAGATTGCTAGCTATTGATGTTAGGCCTACAATAAATGAATGGAGATGTAATCCGGGATGTCACAAATAATACCCTGGGTGTCAAAGATGTGGATGTGATTTACTCAACCGATCTGACTTTAAGTGACTTATCTTTCATTAAAATGATGTTTAGTGCTAGCTAGCCTAGAAGTCATAGCCGGCTGCTATTGTGTACTGCGTATTGTAACATGTGATACACATGAAGGCAAGGAATACAAAATCATTTAAACTTTGATGCCGCGATCGAATACAAGAGGATATATGTGGTGAATGTAGATTACCACAGTACCAGTGCTGTCACAAATACTCAAAATGTCACAAATATCATTGTTGTAACAACCCTCAAATGTCACAAATGCAATTGATTTCATAAATACGGTAGTCATAAACACCTTATTTGTAATACAATAGGAAATAGAACCCTAAATGTGACAACGTTGCAACAGTTTGTAGCTACGTACAACATATAAGAATATGGAGGATCAGAGAACTCCTGCAGATGTGGCCCGTCTAATTTCAAAAACTGTAGACCAACTTAAACAATCACATCTACATACACAGCTTCAGAAAGCAGCAGAGGTATTTATTCTAAACTAAATATGTACTGCATACAAATTCTTACTGTTAAATGTTATGGGTCTAGCAAGATAAGGTACATTATGATATAAGGACCTCAAGTCATAAATATAACATGTAGGTTCTACTTTTCTGTATGTAATTTGCACGGGTGTTAAAACACGAATATACCATGAGCACATGCTTTGAGGATCCGCGTTGTTTGAACCTACCGCCGAGCACACTTATACATTAAGACCCGTTACACAGTCATGATACTGCCGAGCAAGCTCAATGCATCATCGGGTCTGCTTTACCCCCGTGTATAAGGAAGCTGAATATTTGATTTAAGTGAATCTTTCATGTTTTTGAAGTTGAACTCCCAGTTCATGTAGATGCACCTTTTGTAGCTCATCTTTATTTCCAGGTTGAAGTTGGCAGGGCAGCCATAAGAGTCTCAGATGTAAAGACTGAAGTTGTCAAAGGACTAATCAACTCAGGTGAGCACATGTACTCAATGTACTGTACATTATACGCATATATGTACATTATATGTATTTATGTACATTTAAACATGTGTAAGTGGAACACCTTTGGTACCTCAAGATACTGTAGTGTTCAACTAGTTATTGGATAACTGAATGCAAAATGTTCCAACTTCCACAAGTTGTTCTGAACATGTTGAGTGAATAGGTGAAGTGTACATACATGTACATACAGGTATATAGTGTAAATGTATCATGTTGAGTGTATATGATGGAAAGAATATATCTGTAATCTAACATGGAGTACATGTTATATGTCATAATATAGAGATGATCATTCATACTAAGCTTTGAAGCAAATTACAATTTAGAAATAATCTTGCACCCAGTTAAAAACCATTTGTCTGTTGAATTTTAAATCATTTTAACAATTATGATTATAATTGAATCCATAGTACTATGTATTTGTTTTATCTAAAAATGTGTTTTTCAGTACAACAGTACAACATCATTCCAAAACTGAACACTCATCAAATCATTGCTTCTATGTTATAACATGGAGCCATCTTCTGCCTGTGAAAAATTAGAAAATTGTATTGACAATAAAGTAGATTAAATCAGTTTAAATGACGGTGAAACAAAAATAGAAGCTTGACTGTAACAAGACTGTACAAGAAACATTGATCTTCCCTCAATAAAGTCATTTGTCTTCCCGTCGGTAATTAAGTTATTCCTTGCTTTGTTTAGGATGGGAACGTAAGTTACGTAACATGGTGTACCAGCACATGCAGAAGGAGTCTCCCACTAAGCACCATCTGGCACCAGCTGAACACAACAAGGAACCATTGACTTATCTTAGGAAAGCTCAGGTCAGTCTGGTATTTTTACAACAGTGTTCTAAAATTATATCCCAGAATTCATAGAAGCATCCATTTAATTTCATTGATACTGGCATTGACATGTTGAATTTTTAAACACAATTCTTTAATTGTTTTATAAATATTAATCACAAATATCTTTTTTACTTCCATTGTTCTAAAGAAATATGTTAAAGTTCAACCTAAACTGTAATATCGAAATCCAAATGTAACGATATGAATTCTTTCCAATATAACATTGGAAGATCAGTTTTTAATCTAAATATGAAGCCTGCCAGGGAAGCGGTTATTGGTGATTTAGGATGGCGTCCGATTTTGAATACCATTGACAAAAGAATAATAGATTATTACCTTCATCTACAGAAGCGCATGGAAAAAAGTACACTTTTTAGAAATATATTTATGGAAATGTTTAAGCGTTTCGAAGATAATAAGATTTCATCCTGGCCCTATATTAAATCAATTTCTGATACCCTAATTAAACATGGTCTAGATAGTTGTTTAAAGTCAACTGATCAAACTTGGTATAAGTCCTTCCTAGAAATCTCTAATGAAATGAAGAATACAGATTTTTTCGGAGCTATAGATAAGAGAACATCACTGAAAACTTACACTGTTCTTAAGAAACATACACTTAAAGAGAACTACCTCCAAGATGACATCGATTTCTATTGCTCCAGGTTAAAATTCATGGCAAGAACACTGGGTGCTTTAACTTGGAGGAGGATAATAAACGATGGAAGAAAAGTGATGGAATTTGCCCTCATTGTAAAAGTAATGACATTGAAGATTTAATTCACCGATTCATTGTATGCCCTAAGTTTATTAATGAAAGGTTACAATTTATAAATGATATAACTTCAAAATGTGACGCTCTTTTAGTAGCTGAATTCATCTCTCTCTCTCCTGAGGAGAAGCTAAAATACATGTTAGGGGATGATGTCTTTGAAATTTGGGGGAAAGAACAAGGTAGAATGTTTGACAAATGTTTTAAAAGGTTTTTAAAATCAGTTTATATTAAATACTCAAAATGAATGTTTTTAGTAAGTTGTAATAATTGTTTTATCTTAACATGTACATTCGACGCACCTTTGCATTGCAGAGAGTGCCACTGTTTCAAAAGTGTAGATCGAAATAAATAAATAAATATGTTTTGAACCTTTTGTCTAAAATCAATAAAAAATTCATAAAACCCTCATTAGAATCAAAGAAAATGTCACTCATTGTTCGATGGTATATCCATATGGCATATGAATGGGTATTTATTAATTTGACAAAAAAGTATATAGAAGTTGCAAAATCTTGAAGGAAAAATATATAAGAATTTGCATTTTATTTTGTTTTCAGGTGAACTGGGAGAAAAGAATCCTAAAAAGTTTGAACAGCATGTGTACAGAGCTAGGAGTGCCACTTGCTAGAAGGGTAATTTTGACATTATACCCATAATATACGATTATAAGTAGATGGTACATCTTAAAATTGAAGTTTGTAATCCAAATATAAATATTGTTTCTTGTAGACCTAAAATGTCTTATACTTTGCATTGGGGTTGCATGCATAGAGAGAAATCACAATATTGCATGCCATCCTGTTTAAATTTTGCTTCCTTTATTCAAAATATGCCATTTGAAAATAGGCATAATTTTGGTCAAAATGCCATAAGTTTAGTTGTAATTGGCATTTTAAAAATTAAAATTTCACTTTTGGCAAAATTCTGGAAAAATTTTGAAAGCAAAAAGAACTATTTTACATATTTTAGAGACCTGAGAAAGAGCAGAGAGAAGTGTTGGTGAAATGGAGTGAGCTGGGCACAGATGAACCAGGTAAAGAAAACCACTATAGGATTAACAAGCTAAATTCAACAATTTTTCTGCTTATGTTAGAATTTGAATAAAATGTTTAATATTCTGGCATTTATAGAAAAGAGTAAGAGTTAACCAATTAGCCCATGGAGTGAAATATAGTCTTATATTATGTACATGTTTATCAGATTTTACTATTCACACGGATTATCAATTTTGTAAATGAACCTTACCTCGATAACAGGGAATATTGATCAGAGTTAAATGCGTTATCAAACTTGGAAAAATATGATGTTTTACACCAAAAATCATTTGGGCAGTTTTTAGATAATTCTGAATAGAATGTACATATGTATTTGTGAAATGAACTATGTTTCAGATTTGAGTGCATTTAGGCCAGTATATGCCCCAAAAGATTTCCTAGATGTTCTAGTCAGTTTGAAGAATCCAAACATGAACACAGCAGATGACGCAAAGTAAGATTCCTCTTTTATGTCTCATAATTTTATGGTTTAATATTGTATAGAGTGGATAAGAGAAGAATAAGCAAGGACCGGACGGGAGAATATATCCTGGCTTTGTGTAAAAATTAATACAAACAATTAGGTAATGCAATCAAGTCTTTCAGAATTAATAGTGATTTTCCCTTCAGAAATATACATGTATAGAATTTGCTTTAAAAGTGCTTTTTGTAGTTATTTTAAATTTTGTTAGACATTGTATATACTTCTGCTCATGCAATATGTAAACAAATTCATAAGTTTTATGATTATTAGTTCATTTAAATGTTCTCATTTGCATGAAATGATATAGCTTTCTCAAATGAATAATATTTTGCATTTCATATAGATTTTATAAGTTTGTAGACCTTAGGTTAGTGAAATACATTAGCTAGAATATGAGCACTTTTAAGACTAAATGTTTTTGGCATTTGTTTTGCGACAATATTTTGAGTTTTGTGATTTTATTATTGAATTGCACTCATACATGTATGTGTTTGTTTAAAAAAGTCAATATGTGTCTTTTCTCATTTTCGACACGGTTTGAATTCAAGTATGTCATTTTTTAGCAATTTTACATTTTACTTAACTTTTTTTAAAATATTTTTTAAAGAAAAAGAGGTTTGTGGATTTGTTGTCAAATATACATTTACAGACTGTATGAAAATCAATATGGACTCTATCCAGATTAGAGAACTGAGATCTTTTTAATGAAGCAGGCATATTTTAGTGACAAACTTGTTTTATGCACATTACTGGTACATCTGTACATTAGACTACATTGATGTTTTGAGTTTTCACTGTATGTTTGTATTGTGTTTCTCAGGTATGCACCTGTGCAAAGTAAACGGTAAGACATCGAAGTGAAGTGTTTCGCTGTGTTAGGGGGGAGGGGGGTAACCCAGGGAAATGATACTGTGTACATTCCATTATGGTCAGTGGAACACTCCAAACAATGTCTTATATGTACCAGACTATGTCTTTTACACTAGACTATGTCTTATACACCAGACTATGGTTTATTCACCAGACTATGTCTTAAACATGAGACTATGTCTTACACACCAAACTATGTCTTATACATGAGACTTTGTTTTATACACTAGACTATGTCTTATACACCAAACTATGTTTTATACTCCAGACTATGTCTAATACATGAGACTTTGTCTTATACACTAGACTATGTCTTATACACCACACTATGTCTTATACATCAGATCATGTCATATACACCAGAATATGTCTTATACACTAGACTATGTCCTATACACCAAACTATGTCTTACACACCAGGCAATGTTTTACCTTGTACATCTAGAGTGATATAATACATTTCTGTTTACAGATAACAGTAGATTGTTGATTTGTTTATGTGTTGTTTTTGCTAAATTGTTTTTCTTGGACTATTTGAGTGAAATACCTTTCTATGTGAACGTCTAGTTTTATTGTCTTTTTGAATCTGAATTGGAATCATCCATATCTGATCTTGAACCTACACTATCCATATCTAAACTGAAGTTTTACTATCCATATCTAAATATGAACTTGGTCTATCCATATCTGATGTTGTATAATCCATATCCATCATAATTGAGATTATACTATCCATATCTTAACTTGAACTTCTACTATCCACATCTGGAGTTTTGCTATCCATATCTGAACCTAAACTAAAAAATATAATTATTTCATTTTTCATTGCTTGTAATTTCATTTTCTCCATTATTCTGGCAATTCTGGTTAGGAAATGATAAAATACCAGAACAATAACAAGAACTTTGTGATCACACTGTATATTATGTCTAAAAGTACAGGATAAATGACAGTTTAAAGATGAACAACTAAACTATTTCATGACTTGATTTATATATTGCGGAAAAATCAAAAAAAATCATCATATTGTATAAGAAGACATGTATTAAAAAAAATTCAAATTTGCAAAATCATGACTTTAAAATTATACTGTAATTACTTTCAGTGTGTTCGCCATGTGGGGTATAATGCAGGTTCCTCTCCAAGTGAAAAATCTACAACAATTGGTGAGTGGTCATCTTTAGCAGACCCATAGCCAGGATTTGCCAAGGGGGGTTCACTTTTTGAAAAATTCCAGGGGGGGTTCACTTGTGACAATTTTGGTCCAAAAATGGCCAGAATCACTTAAAAAGTGCTCAGAATGATTTTTTTGCCGGGGGGGGGGGGTCGCTCGAGCCCATCGAACACCCCCCCCCCCACTGGCTACGGGCCTGTTTAGATTCATAAAACAATAACCTTCTCAAAAAATATTGGGCATTTGTCAGAGCTATAATCAGACAGAATCAGTGATATAATTCTTCGATTCAGTCTATTTCTTGTCTGTATTCAGGTAACACTTAATTCATATTCATACTTAGCAAAGCATACTGTTAAACCAGTGTATTCCTTCAGTTATATGAAATACCTTGATGGATCAAGATGGGGCAAATTGCCCTTAATGTGGTAAATCTTATAAATAGACTTGTTCCACTTTTTATCTCAGTTGCCTGAATTAAGTACGCACCTCATGACCTATTGAAATGTGAGTTTGTCATGAATATAAGATAAGATTGCACATAACAAAATAAATAAACAACAACATATTTCAAATATAATACTCCCTTATTGTTGTCATGTTATTAGCTCTATATCTGGTATTTGTAATCAATCTATAGTGTGCAGAAAACAAAACACACTCAGGCCTGTAGCCAGGCGGAGGGTGGAGGTCCTCCTCCTTCCCTGGCCGAAAATTCTTTCAAAATCATGCAGTTTTTCACCATTCTGAGCACTTTTCAAGTCATTTTGGCCATTTTTGAGTCAAAGTTGTCAAAACCGAGCCCCCCTGGAATTTTTCAAAAAGTGAAAAAAGTGAACCCCCCTTGGCAAATCATGGCTACGGGCCTAAAGCTGTTTGGGATTCAATCCTACAAAATGTATGTGCAGTGAACCTCTCTATATAAGCCACTCATCCCAGTTTTGAAAGTGAACAAATGCCAATCCCACTTAAGAATGCAGCTAGATACATTTATAAAACAACAATAAAGAAATAAAGTTTTTTGCCAAAACCCCACCAGTAATTGAGCTGCTGAAACCAACCATAAAGTTACTGAGGTTTTTATTCATCAAAATATCAGAAAATTTGTCAATTACTCAGATGCGAGTAGGTAGTTACCAGTTTCACCACCAGGTGGTTGATTCGGGGGAATTAACATGGCAGGGTATTACAAAATTCCCTTAAACTTGAATATTCATCAGTTTTAGTGGTTCACTTTTTATATTACCCTTATGTATCTGATAGTTATACAAATTAAAATATGTCCAGTAAAAGAACACAACACAAGAAAAGATATTTCACTTTTTGTGGTTTTACAACATGGGGTCTATGGGGAATCTCCCCGACCTAGAAGTCACATTTTTAAAAAAAATTAAATTTTCAAAGTTGATAAACTCTTTTCAAAACTACATTTCTAAATGTAATTTTACATGTAGATTTGAATTGTGAATTTTTAATGACATAAATCAAGATCATTTCTACTCGCATCTGGGATATTGAATTTAAATTCTGCAAATATATGGACCAACACATTTTCCCTGGTGAAGTAATTGATGGTTATATTTTCTGTTTATCTCAGAGGCTAGAATACAGTGATCTCACAATCAACCAATGTCAAACAGGAGTAGAAGACAGCGCTGAGATAAATATGGACCAGTTCCAGCAGGACAGAATAAAACTTGCAAAGAAAGGTAACACAGAATACAACACAAAGTCATTTGGAACTCATGTCTCTATTTCCAACATCATCCCTCTCTATGCTCTTTCCATTTTCTTTATCAACCAGGCTTCAGAGGCTGTACATTTAGAAGAAACAAGAGATTTCCAAATGTCATATTTTCTTTCAATATATTGTGAGAAGGAGAGCATGAAAAAGAATGCCATATTATGTGAACGTATTAGTTCCACTACTTTGCATTTTAGTTAAGTTTAACACAGAAAAAATGATGAAAAGATCCTATTTTCTCCCATCTTAAGTCTCTAATTAATAATAACATCAACAAACAATTTAACAACAATACCATTTACACTTAATTAAATCTTGATATACCTCTATGGAAATTGTACATTTGTGCATCCTCAATTCACTGTTTTCCAGTACTTGCCTCAGATCACTGCCCTCTTGCACAAGAGTTCGCAAAGAAGGGAATTCCCCAAGGTTACAGAGCAGAACTATGGCAACTGATTCTTGGACTGCATTTTAGTGATGAGGTGAGTACTATACTCACTCTATATACAGGGTTTGAATCTCAAATATGCCAGACTGCCACTGGCATCCACTTTTCATTCTTAGCTATCAATTGTTTGCCTTTGTGCAATGTACCAAATGTCAGTTTGGTAACTTTGGCTTTAACTTTAATCTTAGTCTTGAACCCTGACTGTATTGTAAAAAAGGAGAGTGTGTGACTGTGTTTTTTCATTCCTTATGTTTTAACCATCATAACCTTAGATTATGGGGAACATTTTGCGTTTTACATTATTATAAGCTTACAGTGTGAGCTGTTGAAATGAAGGCTTAAAACTACCTGCAAAGTACTTTCATATTATTTGGACCATCTACATGTTTTAATTACAACACATAACAAAAGACCAGCGAAATTTGCTGTCTAAATTCTGAATATTATCAAGTATAAATTCTGAATATTATCAAAAGTGTAAATATGACTTATGTTGATAAAATTGTAGTAAAGTAACATTAAAGCTAACATCTTATGAATATCAGTAAATAAATCAATTATACTGTTATTCAAATAACATTTTTTTAATTAAATTATGATAAATGTCACTTACTATATTTATCATTTTTGTGTGAATATGACACCCATTCTATTTGTAAGGTCCTCCTACCACCTGGTGAATATCATTTCAGTTGTATTATGTTATTCATTGGAGGCTAGTTTGATCCATAGTGAATGTTATCAGCCAACCAGGAGTTGAAGAAGATGATATAAATATTTAGATAGAACATTCTTAAAGACTCGTCATAACACAATAAGGTTCATGAACTTAATCAGGTTCATGAAAGTAATCAGGTTCATGAACATTCTCAGATCTGTGAACTTTAGGTTCATGAACATAATACTGTGCAGGAACAGTGACTTTCAAAATAAAAAGCGTATAGGTATTTCAATTCAGTTAATGAATTATAACCTTGGTGTAAGTAAGATACTTTAAATTATTTCTAGCAGCTTAATATCTTTTATCAATTAAGAAGATTTGAACATTTCTATTTACATAATTCGAGGATATGATATGTAATATCTATTACTCAATGATTTAATCCTATTAAACCAACAATACTTCAAAGTTTCATGCTCCTGTTATTGTTCATAAATCATGTAGCTTGTTTGTTATCTGCCCAGAATTGATACAAACATGTTAGAGGCACCTAGCTTAGAAGTTGGAGATTACATTGGGGCTTATTGAGAATCATTTGCACCCAGTTGGGTGAATATTTTGATTTTTAACATAACTTGACTAAATAAGGTAAAATAATAGTTTGAGTAAAAAGTTGAGAAAGAATGCCCAGTGAGCAAGTGAATCCCTAAGCTTGTACAGGGTGACAAAAAAAAACTGGAACCCACTTAAGTCTTAATAACTTCGTCAATTATGCATATTGAGCTTAGTTATTTGGTACCTGTATAGTAAACTGAATGTATGACAAGATGTCAAGGTTTGAGCATTCTAGCCCAATTAGTCTCCAAATGAGGCACGTTTAGATAATGTGCTCCAAATGTGCACCACAACGTTGGATGCAGAGCTGGATTCTTCTTGCAAAATTGTCAATGACCCGACTGCATTCATCTCTGACCATCTCTCTAATTAGTCTTCCTATGTTGAGTTTGAGGTCATCATTTGTCAGTGGACTATCTGTATACACATTTTCCTTGAGATAACCCCGCAGATAAAAATCTGGGGGGTTCAAATCAGGGGAGTGGGGGGGGCAGATGTGGTGGGTATGGTGACTGATTAATCGATCACCAAAGTGAGCCTTAAGCCTTCGAATGGACTCATTTGAGGTGTGGGGTGTGGCAACATCTTGTTGGAACCATTGCTGGTCCCTTCTCACGTCACGTCGTCTACCCAGCGCTCTCCAAAACTTTCGAACGTAAGGGATGTAACGTTCTGTGTTGACTGTTGAGTTTTCTTGAGTTCTGACAGACCTCTGTTTCCCAGAATAGGTTGGTTTACCATCACTTTTCTTCTTTGTTGGTTTTACAGTTCCTTCTGAATCAAACTTCTGTACAAGCCTAAAGATCTTTGACTTGCAAGGGGCTCTTCTTTCCCTTTGATCTCTCCTATAGGCAGTTTGTGTCTCTTTATATGATTTTGTCTCAATATACTTTCTCACAATATAAGTCCTTTCTTCTGTCGTCCATGGCATGATTAATATCTAAGCTACAGTACTCATTATGGTGTCATTTTGTCATGCATTCAGTCTAGTTTCTACCCTGAAGAAATGAAGAATGTAGGTATAATACTTTCCGAGAAATTTGATGATTTATGGGTTCCAGTTTTTTTTTGTCACCCTGTATTCACGAATGCAACTAAAGCCTGTCGGCTACCGGATTAACCTGCTATTTTATGGGCAACAGATTTAAATATGAATAGTATCTGCCACAATTACTTTCATATTTAAATGAGTTGGCCATAAGATAGTAGGTTAATCCAGTAGCCGACAGAAGTTAGTTGCATTTGAGAATACAAGGTTAGCATTCTAGGACATAACTCAATCAACGTGACACAGGACAACAAAAATAGCTTAAAATCACATACTTATTCTCCAGTGTGTGCCATTGGGCTGACTTTTGGGAAAGTTTATGACTACAAAAGGTTGTAATGTCAAGGCCAACAAAACACACCAATCAGTGGCAGTATTTGCTTTTATTTGTAATGTAACATTATTTCCATGATATTTTGCTTCGTGTTTCAATGAACCTTGTTGTTGGTTGTTGGTTGTTCCATTTTTCATTTGTTCTTCAACAACGTTTTTCACTTGTTCTTTAACATGACTGTGTATTACACAATTCTGTAACAACATCTGAAATGTACCCGGTCTCTTCATCCTTATACTTTGTCCCGATTTCCCCAACACATGTCCCACTTCCTATAGGTTCAGGATTGGTACACACTCTCACCTTTGACCTTTTCCCACTTCCACAAGATTTCGTACATTGAGTATAACTGCTAAATTCACCCCAGTCTCCATTGAGTGTGATTTTCTCTGCAATCCAATCTATGTAGTTGGTTAATTTTGTGTATACTCCTCCGTGGATGCCACATGAGAATTTAGGGCCCCAACTTGTGATCCCATATTGTGTCCATAATCGAGTTATGGGATCACGACACATGAATGGACCTCCAGAATCTCCGCTACATGTATCTCTGCAACAATACAGGAAATTCAATAAGGAGCACATCTACATACATATTCAATCCCTCACTATACTACTATAAGTATTCTATGATTTACCATTATACAGTATAAACCCAATATCATTAAATGGAAATCTCTAAATACAGAAAAATTATGCTATTTTATGAATGATTCCTATAAAAAATTGAATATAAGACTTTTGTTAGTATTATTTATTGAACTGTCACCCAGTGATGCTTTGATTTTGTGTGTAGCCTTGGGTTGCGCTTGATCTTACTTTTGTGGCATCTTTGCACAAAACATTGTCATCTCGTCCACCCCTGAATGTTTACACTTGATTTCTCTCAAAGTCACTTCGAGCAAGACCTCTGATGATTTTTGAAAAACCATTTTTGCAAATCCAAAAACTGATTCATTTGATGCGATTCCCCACCCTATAGCTACACAATACTTGTCTGGCGAACTACTTTTGGACTCTGGGAGGAGTATAGGTTGAGTAACGTTATTGAACACTATTGGTGGGTCCACTGTAATGATTGCAATGTCATTATTCTTTGTATTTCGATCATAATCTTCATGTATGATTATATTTGTGATGTTAACTTCACGTACTTGTTGGAACGGTTCATCAATAGTCTTGTTATGTTTGCCTACAACAATACAAATGTATAAGCACAAGTGCCAAGGGGAAAGGACCAAAAGTTGTAATGGAACTTAGCAAGAAAAGCAAACTCTAAGTGCATATCAGTCAAGAAAAACAACCCCATATAGCCCAAAACCATGATCTAACGTGAAAAGAAACAATGTCTAATACCCCCTTTCCCCCCACAATTCAAGAACCAATATCACAATCCAAGACCAGAAGACTAAAAGACTAAATCTGGAAATCTAAAACTGTCCAAAGAAGTGTTTCATTGATTAAAGACATAGTATGTGACAGTATATTATATTGTATATTATGGTGCTGCATTTATTTGAATTTAATCATGAATGGTCTCTTTGTTACAAGCTAGGATTTGTTCAACCGAAATTGCAAAAGCCGCTCAACATGTTCTTAATTCATTCATAATTTGAAAAATAGCCCCGATACTTGGTATTTATCTTTCTTATGATGTATGAACTGTCTTCCTTGTTTTGAAAAAATCCAACGAATCTATTACATGATTTATGAAGTGTATTACCTGTTTTGATTATTAGTGGCATCTCCCTTGAGTTGATACAATGGGCTGCTGTTAGTATATGTTTCGGGGTAAGGATTGTCCCTCCACACTTTGAGCTCAAGTGAACCATCCACCGCCAGTTATACTTTGGCTCTACTTCTGTACCACCTATAATAATGGGTGTGCTGTCCGTGATAGGTTCTCCCGCTCGGGAACATGCATGATCATGTGATTGGCTCGTTGTGAAGTTTATGGTCGTAGAAAAGCAGTCAGAGCCATCTTCACCTTGTAAAATATAATTTTTTATTATGAAAGGGTTAATAATTGTTCTCATCTTAAGTAACCCTAAAATATTTTCAAGTCATATTAATGATAGGTTATTTGCACAAGCAATGGACCAGACAAACTTTCTTTACTGAAAATATCAAAGCTTAAGAAAAAAGATTAATAAGGATGATACAGCTGTTTGCCGTTCAAATTAGATTATGATTGATTATGAAATTAATCCAGTATAAAAAAATGATTATGAAATTAATCCAGTATAAAAAAAATGTTGAGCTCAAAATTTTTAATCACTCTCTAACTTTGTTATGACTTCATCACGTGAACCAAGTTCCCATGGTACCACATTTTATCATTTTTAAATCGCAAATTTTGAAGCTCTTACCTTTTGCACCATAACATTGTCGGATCTGTCCTTGCCTTGTACATCCACCACTAGATGGAGCCAAAGGCGAAAATTCACTATACTTTCCTGGATGAAAAGAAACCTCTATATAGTTATAAATAGTAATACGGGTTCATGTCTCGCTGTTCGCCTATATTAAGTTGTGTCTCAAAAAGGTGCTCTGACTTTAAAACCACATTTTCCAAAAATTGTCATATTATTCATAATTTGCGCCATCTATAGACCTTGAAGGCTTGGAATGAATTGATCACCAAGAAAGCAGCTTGACATGTGTTAATTACAAGTTTTACATGCTCCTCTTTAAACTTCAAAAAGATGATTATATAATTTACTACCCATGTCAACAAATTTTGATCTTTTACAAGAAAGAAAGTTGTTCCATCAGGTATGTGGTTTACCTTGTGTTCCTCTGGCACATGGCCCATGACAGGGGATATGATTCTTGGAGATGCATGTACATCTTTCACAATTAGACTTCCAATATGTGTCATTACGATACAGTTTTGTTCTTTCTCCCGTCACTGACTTGGGACAGATGTAACACTCTAAAGACAGATTCGAAGACAATAAGCACCTTATGTTTATACTAAAAGCATGCATAGCAGGCCCATGGGTGGTTCAGGGGTATGAGTGAACCCCACACACTCTTTCACGGGGGTCACATTTGATAGCTACTCCAAAATCACTTGAATTCCATTATTCGCTTAGAACAGGGTGGGCCAAAAAAAACGCCACTTTTTTTTCAAGACACTACAACTTTTTTATTTTCCAACCTACATACCCCAAATTTTGCAGTTATATAGTGCCAGGGGTTCTTAGTAATAATATAATGTAACAAGTCCTTCAACTTGGATTATATCTGATTTAAAAGAGGAGTTCAATTGGTCCGCCACGCCTATTTGATGATATATTTTAGTTTTAGTCGCCTCGCTGATATAGCAGTATCAATGGAATGTTAGCTTAATGTAAGTTTTTTTCAACCTGTCTTAATTGTCAGCTTTAGTTGAGCAATTTTCTAGATTGGGTGCCTTCATACAATCTCCTGGAGACCTTCCCATACCCTATACCTTTTTTTTTTTTTTTTTTTTATTTATCATGTTTTATTTAATACAATAATATATGTAAAAAGAAAATTTCCAAAAAGGCGACTTTGTTTAACATTATAAGTCGCAGGGTTAATTATAAAATTTTATTTAAAAAAACAATCCAATTGGTGAAGCAAATTGGTGAATAAATTAAGCATAGAAGGTTTGATAATTGCTGCTAACACTCAGACACTTACACACTTCTGGAGAAAAGAGGCACTAGTTTCAAGAACAGTTATGTTTGTAGCGTAGTTAAGTTTTGAGCTGCCAAAAAGAAAGAAATTCAATTTCTCTTGTTGGGTCTTAAAATTCTTTTTATATTGGATTTCAAGGTTATTTAGTTTAATTTCGAAGTCAGTTAGGAGGGTCCTACGGAGTCTGCAGTTAAAGATGACATGCTTGGATGTTTCACTTTTGAATCCACACTTACATTTTGGTGTATCAGCTAGAGTAAAATTGTGGGCATGAAAATGAGATTGAAAAATCAAGTCGACTCTAGTCCTATTAAGACTGATTTCCTCTGGTCTAGGTAAATGCAATGAGGTAGATGATATGATAGGTTCTGGATAAATGAGAAGTGTCAATTTAGATTTGAAAGTACTTAAATTGTCTATCTCTTGGAGTTGTTGGGGTAGTTTGTTCCATTCTGAGATAGCAGTAAAAATGCATGTTTTCTTTAATATCACAGATCTTTTAGCGGGCAAGACAAATTCAGTTGGATTTCTCAAATAGAGAGGAGGTTGTTGTCTCTTATATTTATCAAAAAAATAAATACCCTATACTCACTTGGGTTTGCATCAGGACTATTAGCTTGGCGATCATCAGGCCATATCAGTTCAGGAACATTTTGCAAATTATGCTTATTTCTCATGGCACACCACATGTTTAAGTGAGACGCTGGTGACATATTTTAGTCAAGTAAAAGTGTTCAATTCATGATACATGGCTAGATAACAACCTCAAGTTTCATTTGGTATGCAAATTATGATTTTGTATCAAAAATTAAAAAAGTTATAGCATTTTGAAAAAAAAGTGGCGTTTTTTTGGACCACCCTGTATATATACCATAACAGTACAACACCTTTCTAGCCACCACTGCTCCCGATCCCCTTCCCTGTCTCTCAAGTGAAGCACCCTCTTACAAACATTTCTCTCTACTGGTGAACATTACCTTTGATGAGCACCCATATCTCTGGTGAACACCTTTCTCTCTGATTTACACCTTTAGGACCGGCCCATCAGAACAGAATCGATTTTGGAACTTTAGACTTTAATGTACTAGAATAGTATTAGATATAACAGAACTGCTTTATCAAATTAATAGTTGTCAAAAATAAAAGGTAATTACTGTTTTTCTTTGGACAGTTGATTTGACCATTTCGCAGGCAGGTACATTTACTACATTTGTCCACGGGACTTCTCCAAGGTTTGAACCCATATTTGTGTTTCTTGCCTGCTTCATCCTTGCATGTAACATTCCTGCGATATAAATAGATATATTGAAACGAAATAATGCATGTATTTATAATAGAGATAGACACTACAGAATTTTCTCTCAAAAGTTTTGGAACAGCCACACATCCAGCTATGGTACTTTAGTATTTAAGTATGGAATTATATGTATTAGAATACAAATATATGACTATACCTACAACATATAGAATAAAGGTTAGCTTGGGAGCTGTAACAGAAATGATCCTTTGACTTCTTTGCACATTTTATACTACCCCCTCCTCTGCATTTATATGGAACGTTTTTATCATCCATCAATGGGTCACATTTTGGAATCTTGTATTGGCAACATGCCTTTTCTTTTTTCTTACACACATATGTATTTGGGCAGGAAGGTGAACGCTTACTGCATGTTATGTTGGGATATTTCGCACCATATTTGCATGTGCTTTCATTTTCAGTTATAGCCTCTATCATGAGACATATTGAGAACCATAATATCTTCAAGGTTGACATTCTAGAACCTTCCAAATTAATCCTTATGAACGTTTGTTTTTACGAAGGTGATGTTATTATATCCTTGTTTAGATATTCCTAAATATTTTTAGTCTTTTAATCTTTTTATGGTTTCTTCATTATAATATGGAAAATTAATTTATCCTAGTATAATTTACACTGAATATCCTGCCAAAAAAGATCTTGCTTTTTATGAAGGGAATGCCAATATTCTTGTGCTAATCATATCCTTAAACTTGATATATATCCTTCCGCAACCTTAACTATAGCCTTGCCCAAGTCGGTATTTTTTTACTTATCTGATCTTGAATTGAGAAATCAAGATAAGTAAAAGAGACTGACTTGGGCAAGGCTACCTTAACTATATCTCCTAGTTGTGTCCAGTACACTGATTATTGATACCCTTTGACTGATCGGCTAGCCGTAACCATACTAGATGTGTCAAACTTTTTTGTTAAGAATATACTGTATTGTTGTATGTACCATCATATGGTTGTATCCTTAACTTTTTCCAGTTAACAATAGTATGAATGATCGTCCTTTCCTGGCTGATTTACAACAATCTGTTGTTTGTATATAGAAAAATAATATTGGATATTTTAACACTTATTAATTGATTAAGACATATAAATTGTTCAAATTAATGATGGGTGATGTATTTGTTTTCCTTCATGCTTGAAATCCTGTCTACTTATGCTAACAATTATATTTTCATCTTTAATTTTTTTTATAACACAAGCTAAAGAATAGAGTAGGCCTACCCAAGTTTCTGATATGTTTTAACAATTTTGAGACTGAGTTAAATGACAGTTTATATGTAGCTTGATTCTCAATTTTCAATTAATTATGCATTTAAAAAATAATCAGCATGATATTTTACAATATAGCAATTAAGTACATATTCAATTTCAGTATTTGTTCATGATAAGGAAGACAGTTCAACAATAAAACATCAACTTGGATTGCATGGTAGTGCAAAATAAACAAAAATTAATTGATCATTGTTTTAAATGGATAATAAAGTAGAAAGTGTTGAATTAGAATATGAACAATTAATATGAGGATAAGTAGTACGAGGGGTGATCAATAAGTAATGGTCGCTTTTTTACACCGATCGTATGTGGTTTTAATGGTAATGTTTTTCCACAACGGAACAGATGTCATTTAATTCAGATAGACAATATTGTTATTGAAAATATAAGACAGTGACCTATCCAGCATTAAAGCAAGTGGGCGCAGCACCCACCTGAGATTTTGATAAGAGGCTTGTACTCACCTGAAAATCCCTTTGCACCCACTTGAAAATGAGAAAAATCATAAAAAATTGGTATTTTTTACCAATTATAGCGTGAATTGTGAAAATGAGAATTTTGCACCCACTTGAAAAAAAATCCTAGGGAGATCACTGTAAGAAAACCGAGCATTTGATTAGATATTATTGTTTCTTCTGCAAATGACATATTAAAGATGTAATAAAATTGTTTTACTCGATTTAGATTATATTTATGCTACCTTATTGTATGACGACCACACTAAAAGTTATTGAATGATTTGAAGTGCAATACAGGATATATTCTGCTCGAGAAATTCCGTATTGGAATGAGACACATTCG
Source organism: Owenia fusiformis (assembly GCA_903813345.2). Taxonomy (NCBI): domain Eukaryota; kingdom Metazoa; phylum Annelida; class Polychaeta; order Sabellida; family Oweniidae; genus Owenia; species Owenia fusiformis. The sequence goes on along the minus strand of CAIIXF020000002.1, from coordinate 21,430,423 downwards.
AGTGCCAATACAGAATATCGAGACAGAATATATCCTGTATTGCACTTCAAATCATTCTATAACGTTTTTATCGTGTGATCCTCTTTATTGCTACTGAGAATGTCTCCTCCGTACCAATATTTTCTGTATTGCGACGGAGATGTTCAATGCGGACAATCTCAGTAGCAATACAGATCGGTACAGCACAAGAACTGACCAATCAGAAGGCTTCATTTTACAGATCATACGATAAATTACAATGTTGAACCACCAACAAGTTCATTTTATTGTGATATCAGGGATGTAAGGTCAGCACATATCTGATTTCATTTTCAGAGCAGAAATTGTATGTCACGTGACATATCAAATGGCACTTCATACTTGTACCTAGCTCAAATTGGTATTTCCCCACAAAACATGATTTATCAACTTATTGGAATTATTTTAAAAAGCATTTTGTTTGTTAACATTGCTCCCTGCAGCCTATGATTTCATGAATCTGATCATGAATCTAATATATAATGATCCTCTTTTCATTTTACTCATTTTTGGATTAAAAAATGACACAAAACTATGTTTACTTTTGAGAATCTGACTGTATATTTTCAGGATGCTTTGTACTATGAACACTTAAAGGCTTATGTGCTTGAGCATGACCTCTTGGTTGACAGCCTCATATATAAGGTGAGCTTACAACATAGACTATAGACTAGAATCAGGTTAAAGCCCCACTATGCTTAATTTAGAAGAAAACACACTCAATTAAATATGATACAAAGTTTGATTTGCAGTAATATTAAACCAAGGAAAAAATAACACCTCGAAAACGGCATTCAGTTCAGAGATCATTAGTAGTGCATGCATAATTTTGACAAAGTGCATGTTTTAAATTACTCTTGATTTAAAAGATGGCGACACTTCCATAAAAATGAATGTATCATGTAATACAAACAACTTCGCCATCTTTTATTGACATTGATGAGAACTTGATATATAAAGCTTGACAGATCAAAACTATTTTTTGATAACAATATTGCAAGCTTCGATGTGGCCTGTTTTTAGCTGTTTTTGGTGTCAAATGAAAGATAAAGTACTTACTTAAAGTACTTAAAGACTTCTTTTTGCCACAAAATGTTGAAAATACACAAAGTGGGCCTTTAAATTAAAGTTGATCTACTTAATCACTTATTCAGAATTGATATTTGAATCATTATGAGAGATCTTGTGGCTTTTCCTTTCTCAGAGACAAACTGCTTGTTAAATAAAAGATATGATGAGTGATCAGAATGGTGTAAAAGTACAGTAAAGTCCAATCTGAACACCACAGGGACAACCACACATTGATATTATGTGTCCTGTATTAATGATATTAAAATCAAGATTTGGAGCAAACTGAATACTAATTACAGTGACATTGTTTCAGGATGTGAAACTAACTGCAACAAATGATGACCAGTACTTTGTTTTTGAAGATGTCCTTTACCAGGTAAGACATATCGTATGTCACAAAAGAATAGCTGCTTTTTGACAGCAATTTCTCAGCAATAGATGAACTGAATTCTTTTAAATATTATAGTGAGGAACTATAGGTTAACTTAAGCATGTTGTTTCTTAAAATTAACACTCGACGCTGCGCATTTTGTGCAAAATTTGGAAACCAACACCTTCAAGGAATGGTCATTCCACATTGCACTGAGTCTAGGCTTAAATCCTAAAGTTGCAACTAAGAACATTATAAAATAAATTAGAAAATAAAAGCAGCAATAGTTATGAGAAGAATGACTATATGTGAATCCATAATTTATGTATTTATAGGTATTGCTGCCATTTTCCCGAGACACATCAATTCTTCGATGCTTTGAACAAAGTAGCGCAACTCCAGCTAAGTCATATATTCGTGGCAGACTCGGGGATAATGATTTTGCAGTGATGTACCCTCCAAGCGGAGTTATACCTTTTCATGGCTTCACTATGTATGGTGAGTCATTAAATTCATGAATCATAAAGATATCATCATTGGGTTTAAAATGAATCATATGCATGATGATTGTTGCTTTTCAAAATGTACAAGTGGATGTATATCAAATATTTATGATAAGCAATACATTCACAGATAAACATTGCAGTAACCATGGTAACACACAATATGAACACGTGAAATACCAGTTGCTAAGTACAAAAAAACAATAATTCCATGCAAAGTGGCCTAATTATACTTCAGCGAATGGAAATCATGCTGAACTTGAAAGTGCCCAAAGCCCCTCTCCCGAAACGTTTGATATTGATTGTTAAGAGCTCCATTTTGTTTGGCCTATTGGAATAATCAAGTGTGAAAGTGTTGACAATTTATAACATGAACCTTTGTATTTGCCTTTCAGTTGCAACCCTGTGTTACCTGTACAATGATCCAGTCTCAATATATTTCGTTTTTCGAGAGCTCTACACGAGATATTTTTTCCGTCTACATGCAATCTCTTCACATCCTGAGGTAAGATTACTGTCGTCCTACTAATGGAATAGTTACATCGCAAGAAATGATAGACTTGTAGGCCTAGCAGTTCTTTTCTCGAAACAGTTGCTAGTAAAACAACAAAATGTCATGATATGAGTATCAAAATTTCTAGACATTTTTTTCTATTATTTCTAAGTTTCCATTGGGGTTATTTCCCTTTGAAACAAACTTTTAGGGTTTGTATTTGAAAGTAGTATCTAATCACTTCTATTTATTATATTTTTATCAGTACTATGATCATTATGAGTCTATTGCGAATTGTATGAAATAAAATAATGGTGTGGGTACATGTACCTCAATGGATGTAGAGGGTGATGTGATGGAGAACTTTCGGTATTTGGGTAAATCCTGAGAGAAAAAATTATGGGTCACTTTACACGGGTGTTATTAGCCACGATGATACCATGAGCACATGCTTTGAGGATCCGCGTTGTTTGAACCTACCGCCGAGCTCACTTATACATTAAGCCCCGATACACAGTCATGATACCGCCGAGCAAGCTCATTGCATCATTGGGTCTGCTTTACCCCCGTGACTTTATATACGTCATACATCTCCAAGTATGGGATAATTGTTTTCCAGGGCATAGTATCTCTGTGTGTTCTCTTTGAAAAGACTCTGCAAGCTGTAGAACCGCAACTGTTCTTCCACCTCAAGCAAATTGGCTGTCAACCGTAAGTTTTACTTCTTTAGTCTCAATTTATGCCTCCACCAGAAGGGATCTCATACAGTATTGTTATAATCTGATACTTTTTGTGGACAGTATTCAACATTTGGCAGTCAGCATTTGTAACAAGCGAACAACTTACAAAGTGGTGACATTTTGTCATGTTAATGCCTCTTAATTTATTGTATGTGGAATCATTGGATCAATTTTTAGATGATTGGCATCATGCTGGAATTAGCATCATGTGGAACTATTACATTCATGTGAGACTATTACATTCATGTGGGACTATTGTGGAACAATCATGTGGAACTATTACATTCATGTGGGACTATTACATTCATGTGGAACTATTACATTCATGTGAGACTATTACATTCATGTGGGACTATTGTGGAACAATCATGTGGGACTATTACATTCATGTGGGACTATTACATTCATGTGGGACTATTATGTTCATTCATGTGGGACTATTACATTCATGTGGGACTATTACATTCATGTGGGGCTATTACATTCATGTGGGACTATTACATTCATGTGGGACTATTACATTCAGGTGGGGCTATTACATTCATGTGGGACTATTGTGTAACAATCATGTGGGGTTATTACAATCACATGAAACTACAATAATATTACTACCTACAACCTATAACATCATGAATCAGCAAAGATATCCTAGATTCTTAGCTTCCTAGCTTCTGTTATTGTACATTTATAGTAAATATTAGTCTATTTTGCAGGCTTCGTATTGCATTCCGCTGGCTTATCAGAGCGTTTGCTGGATATCTAGCAAGTGACCAGGTACTCAGTCTGTGGGACAAAGTTCTAGCTTACGACTCTGTCGAAATAATTGCAAGTAAGTTCCAAATTGTTTTCATACAAGGCAAATTGTATTATTTAAAACTTATTTTAAGCAATGATTATCTTAAAATTCCTCTGAATCAAATATAAAATGGTATAATAATTCTTGCATGATGTAAATCTTATGATTGGCCAGCAAAATCCCTCTAGCCTTGGGGATCAAAGCCACTATAACCTGTAAATATGTTACATTAATTTAAATAAAAAAACAACAACTACAAATGCAATTGCATGAATCAAACCAATATAATCATTTCATTACTCTTTCCCTACATGTTTAAAGTTTCAATATCAAAATATCAAAATGTTTTAGAAAAAATTGACAAAATTCATCTTGGGAGATTTTATAGGAATTTTACATGTTAAAATTACAGTTAAACCCCTTGAATGGTCCTTTTTCCATATAGCATTGAAATCTTGTTAAAGTCTCGTTTTTTAATGAGATTTTAGGAGATGTGCATTTTTAACCATTTATACTAAGTTTTTCTTCTATTTGATGGCATATTTGAATTCTGTGTGTAATTTTCTATCAAAACAACTTTGATTTGCACCGTTATTTACCTTTATTCAAATTCTAATGATTCTCTAGTTTTCTAAAAAGGTCGGCTAAATCCCCATTGACACCATGCTGAAAAACCTTTAAAAATTCATTTACTCTTACAAGGATCACAATTTTAATGTGAAATCACAATCCACATGTCAATAAGATCATATAGTTACATTCCAATGATGTTTTAAGCTGATCCAAATGGAATTACTTCTTAAATCAAGTGGTTCTGGCAACACATTTACATGTATTCTAGCCCTACCCTAGCCCTACTAGGGTAGGGCTAGAATACCCATGATGCCATCTATTTTCCATTTATATGGAAAAAGGTCAAATTGACTCTTTCATCTATTTACACACCGGAATAGCCTGACAGCGATAAAGTCGGATACCGTTGTCACAAATGGTGGTCATAACTGTCACTTCAATTAGATTTTCATGAACTGTATGTTTAATAGAGCACCTAGACTAAATTCCTTTGGAACAACAATCAATCAAAGTGTATTTATACTCATTATACAGTTAATAATATTCTACCATCGAAACAAAGTCTATAATTCAACCGATCAAAATGACATCCGGGACAACGGACACTGTATTAACATATGGCGTGGTCTTTGTCAATTATTTCAAATTCAGATTCAGTTGTCATTGACAATATCGAAGATGCTATATTATAGCGATTCACGACCCAATTTGATCGAAATTGGGATTTCATATGACACATCATCACAAGAGTTTTAAGTACACATAAATAAACTTCAATGCTTCTATAAAATGACATGAATTTTTTTCATTTATAGCTAGTACAATGTATAATCTTTAAACTATGACATTTCACCTTAAGTTTGCAAACAGCTTTATATTTGTTCCCATGAGGTCATTCTGATCTATAGATAAAATAAGTACTTTAGAAACGAAACAGTTCAACATTTAAAAGTACTTTATCTTTGAAGGCCTTTTAATAGGACAAATCAAACTTCAAAGAAGTTGACTATATTTTAACATGCAGTACAGTAAAATCTGACTCAGTGAAAAGTTTTGGTGTAAATCCTCAGCATTGAAACTAAAAGTGGGCATTTCACCCAATTGAATTTTATATAAATAAATAAATATAAAAAAAACAAAAAACAAACCCAATTGAATCAAGTGGGCATTTCACCTAATTGAATCTATCGGGCATTTCACCTAATTGAATCAAGTGGGCATTTCATCCAGTTGAATCAAATGGACATTTCACGCAATAGAGAAATCAAATAGGCAAGGCTGCCATGCATGGTCAAGAAAAAGTCAGAGTAAAATCAAAATTTTCCTCAAAATTGGCTAAAATAGTTAGGAACCATGTGAATGCTGAGAATGTCTGAGAATTTAACGTGAGCAAAATTTTACATTATATATTAGACTATAAGCTGACAAGATCCTTGAAATTAGGAAAACCTAAATGGAAACCACTCAAAAGCATATACATGTGGTCATTGAATTTGTTATTTTACTCTTAATTTTATTGGAGGCAAAGAACAGTATATTGGGTCAGGAAATATTACTGTTGAATCAGGGAAACATTTAGAATTGAAACCATTGGCAACCATTTTGAATTTAACATATTCATCTCAATTACAAATAGATAACCAGTGATGTCAATGGTATTTATCTCACTACAACGAGATCCTCCTTCAGTGAACACCAAATATTGAATTCACACATAGCTAGGCAAGGTGTGTCCGATTCCAGCCAATCTAAACACAGTATTTCATATAACTGCAGTGCATTATATCACCAATCACCCCATCTAAGGTCATTCCTTATGTGGTTGTCAAGGTGACAACTTGACTCTACAGATTGAAATTACCCTTGCAAAACTTTCCATTGAAAATATCTTCTTTTAGTGATTTTGTATATCTGACATTGAAGTCCAGGGCTTAAATCCTTCAACAATATGTGTGTTTTAACAGGTTCTACTGTATATGGTATACTACAGGGTGTCCAAAAAAAACAGGACCGTAAGAAAGTTGAATAACTCGGTCAATTTTGCATATTTTGCCTTGAAATTTAAGAATTATTTAGTTCATTCAATGTGAATTTTGTTCTGAAAGTTTGATGACAATCCGTTTATTGTGTCAAAAACTACAGTCCTTTACAAAACATGCTCAAAGTGGGCACTTCTCCTCTCTATGCACAAACGAATCCTGCGAACAAAGTTGTTAATGACCCTTACCTATACATATTAATGTGGATGGTAAATATTGGGGTAGTTATTGCCCTCTTAAGATTGTTAGAGGCCTGTCAGTATACACATTGGCTTTAAGAAATCCTCGAAGACAAAAATTTGGGGGATTTAGATCAGGTGAATGAGCTGCCCATATGGTTTGCGTTCTGCAACTGATGAGCTGACCACCAAAGCATTGCCTAAACCATTTCAGCATATCATTTGCAGTGTTGGGGTGGTATTGGCTTGTTCAAACCACTGCTTAATTATCTCCTTAGATGTCCCTTCTGGTGCTTAGTGACCTCCAAAACTTGGTGAGAACTTACTGGTCCTTGTTCACTTTCGAACCAAAAGGGACTGATGATTCCATGTTTCCTCATTGCCACCCAGGGAGTGCATTGTTCAGAATGCAATGGATGCTGTAACACTTCATCAGTAGGATGTAAGCCCCAGTAGCAATTGTTCTTGGAACAAACTTGTCCATTCAGAAAGACATGTGTGTAGGAGGATCATCAACATGTTTGTTCGCCGGATTGAATTGTGCATAGAGATGAGATTTGCACATTTGGGGCATGTTTTGTAAGGAGCTGTAGTTTTTGACTCAATTGGTAGATTATTATCAAACTTTCACAACAAAATTCTTATTGAAGGAACTGAATAGTTCTGAAATTTCAAGGCAAAATATGCAAAATTGACCGAGTTATTCAACTTTCTTACGGTCCTGTTTTTTTTTGGACACCCTGTATTACAGAAGTCTATATATGGTTATTAAGATAACATAGATTCTTAGTATGTAAAGTAAAATATATCACCTCTTGAGTAATTCTCAAGTACTATTGAGTGTTGAAACATCTACAGGGTAGCTAATAAGTAAATAAATACTACCCTCATTTTAAACAAGAATCAATACATGTACATATACATTACATTGAAGCAGATTAACACATATGGCTTAAACAATACATGCATGGAACATACATGCATGTATTTTGAGTTCAAGTTTGAATTAAAAATAAAGTCTAATTTTATTCACACCAAATAACTTTTTACATTTATCAAATTAGTTGAACACCCTGTATGCATAACTCTAAATGTAGACCAGGCATGTTTACAAGAAACATTTTCTCGAGTGATGAGTTTCTTTTTGATTGAACTCTGGAATTGAAATAACAGAAGAGATGGCCACAAGCGCAAGACCCAAAGGTATGTACATTTCATATGAATAATAGAATTGTTCGTCGCATTCATCAACAGTTAACAGTTGTGTCTCTTCATTTCTCTTTTTTATTTTTCATTTATATTTCATTTTGTATCTTAATTTTATTCATGCTACTTTTAGAGAATCAGCACCCATTGATAAAGGAGTTGACATCATGCATTATGAAAAATATGCAGCTAAAGAAAAAACATGGGAATGCACCCCACATTGAGATAGCAATTTCTTTGAATGACATTGGAGGCATCCACAGTCAACTTGGTAACAATCCAAATGCATTGAGGTACTACCAAGAAGCATTTGGTGTAACTGGTGCAATAATTCCTAAACCTGATAGGCAGATGGCTGTCATACTAACAAACCTCGCTGGGATCTATAGAAAGATGGGTGACATGAAACAAGCAATCGCTTACTACAATCATGCCTTCTCCCTGAGATGCACCATCTATGGGGAGGTACCACATGATGACCTTGTTAACTCAATGTATGATCTGGCATCAGTGTATGAGGATAAAGGTGACACAGAACAAGCAGCTAGGTTCTACAGTGATAGCCTCAAGATGCAGCGTCAGTTATATGCCCAACCACCGAAGTTTCCATTAGCAGTTACTTTGAACAATCTTGGAGGTGTGTACACAAAACAAGCAGAGACACAAATGGCATTACAATGTTTTTTAGAAGCACATAAAGTGGTATGGCCAATTTATGGTACCTCTCCCAGCACGTTTGTTGCAAAACTGCTGAATAACATAGCCTGGTCCTACAGTGATCTTGGTGAAAAAGATAATGCATCCCAGTACTTTGAGAGATCATATAAAATGAAAAATACCTTGCACAAAAGTGAACCACATGAAGATGTTGCTAATGCCTTAACCAGTCTTGGGGACATTTGTATCAAACAAGGCAAGCACGATGATGCATCCAAACATTTTAATAAAGCCTATGAGATGTATACAAAATTACATGGCAAAGGTCCCCATTCTGATCTGGCTGATGCTCTTTACAATCTTGGCAAGTCTGAGAAGAGTCTAGGCAAGCCTGATAGAGCCATTGATTATTTTATGAAATCCTTGGCAATGGACACAGAACTTGGGCGGGGACAGTTGGTGCCCATTTGGCGAACCATAAAGAACATCGGTGACATGTATGTTAAATTGGGCGAAAATGGGCAAGCATTGAAGCAATATTATGAAGCAAGTGCAACCTTGGATACTATAAAAGGTGCTTGCCAAGAAGGTGTAGACATTCTACATTGCATAGGTGACTTGTATTATACCTTGAAAGATACAAATAAAGCTTTAGACCGACACAAGGCTGCATTAGCTGTAATAAAGCAAGTCCATGGAGATACAGTCAACCGCCAAGTTCTATCATCCTTAATGAAGGTTGCAAAGGCGTACCATGCAGTGGATGATAGCAACAGAGCCATTGGACACTACAACAATGCAATAAAATACATTCGACAACTTGATGGAGATAAACCAACCCAAGTTCTAGCTGAGTGTTTTGAATCAGTAGGCAAAATATATATGAAGGTACAGAAACCTGATCTGGCATTACAACCTTTTCTAGAGAATGCAAAGCTACAAAGGCAGCTTTCTGATAATACAGCGAACACACACATGGGTGATTCATTTGAACAACTGGGTAAAACCTGTTTGGCCTTGGGAAGTAAAGAAAAAGCACTGGAGTATAACAAATTGGCACTTGGTGTGAAGAAACTGATTTGTGACAATAAGCCAAACGTATCTGTTGCTGATACCATGGAAGAGATAGGGAATATTTTCCAGCTGATGGGAAATGCCAATGAGGCTATCAAATGGCTCCATGATGCTTTAATGGTCAGGAAAGAAGTATACAGAGGGAAACCAAGCTTAAAGATTATGAGAAACTTGGTTGCCTTGGGAAAAGCATATGAAGAGATTGATGAGAAAACAAAAGCTATTGAGTTTTTAACTGATGCAATGCAGGTGAGACAGCAACTTGTTAACTACCAACCAGACGCTGAAGTTGCACAACTGATGCATCATATTGGGAAGCTATACAAATACAATCAGTATAATACAAGGGCAGCTTTAAGATACCTTGAAGATGCAGAAAAGGTTACTTCACAGTTATATGCAGAAGAACCTTCAATTGAACTTTCGAACATTTTACAAGATACGGGTGATGCCTACATAGATAGTGGAGAGCCAAGAAAAGGGTTAGAAAAATTGACCCGATGTTATGAGTTAATAGAAAAGCTCTGTGGAGATAAAGCAAGTGAACAACTGTCCAATACATTACACAGCATGGGGAATGCACATATGAAGCTTCTTGATTACAAGATAAGTTTGAATTACTTCCGCATGGGCTATCTTATGCGCAATGAGATTCACGGGAAGGTCCCCAATAAGGATGTAGCTGCGTCCTTGAGTGGCATGGCTGAAGGCGTTGCAACTTCATAATGAGGCTTTTGATATGAAAGAAAACCTATATGGGCAAAATGTTGCTAATGATGACCTTGCAAAATCACTGCATAATATTGGCAAGGTTCATGAAGCAATGGGAGATAAAGATAAGGCCACCCAATATTTTGGTTTTTGCGATGGAATGTTGAAGAAAATAGCATATGACAGGGAAAAAACAAAGGATAGCATTCCAAGTGTCACAACACCAAGCATGATTGTATAATACCATATGAAACCATATACATGCATGCTTTTGACAGACAGGATGTTGACTGACAAAGTAAAAAAGCAAAGTGCATGCTCCAGACAGGCAGGAATTAGCTATTAATACAAAAGACACAATAAAAAGCAATTAGTAGTGCTTGACTTCACATACATTTTCTTATTCTAGTATTAAGTCTGTCAATGTTAAAGAGAAAATCGATACTAAGTACATGTAATTAGTAATATTAATTCAAATATGTAGCTTTAGTAAATTACTTTAGGTAATGTGTGTGTATATGGAGTATACGAACTATTGAATTGAATACTGAACATAATTATCCTTTAAATGATAGCATAATACAGGTATGCTATTATAGCAATAGAGGAGTTTCTAAATAGCTTTGAAATCTAATTCTCGTTTTTCATGAGATTTTATCACAAAATGTACATTGACAGAGTCATACAATAGTATGCCATTTGAGTTTCAGACAGATTCACCCAACACTTTTTGATAAATAATGAAATTAACTGACTATTGCAAGTTTCTAGCATTGAAGTGAATTGAGGTCTAGCCCAAGAAAATCAAAGACAGACAAGGGTGACATCTATTATGTCAGCGTTATTCAGCTATTTAGAAACTATACAATTCTCTGCGAGATTTTACAATTCATAATTGTCCATGCCATCATTATTTGAAATATAAGTAGATTATACTGCAATGAGATGCTTAAAATAAAAAATTATGTATGAAATTTAATTTTCTTGTACTGTGAAATGATGGTCATCATCTTTGCCTCGATCTTTCCAAAGTTTCGCAAATGACAGATAAGAGTGGATATGGTAAACCAGAATGGATGTTCATCCTTATTGTTATTTTTACTTCAATAAAGAATCTGAAAAATATTGTTGATAATGAGAACTTCTATAGATGGCACTGATCTCTAGTGTGCAGTGCTTTTTACATCCTGTCTGATTGGTTTGTGGGTAAATGTGGCTGATATAAAACTTAAAATACACAATATTGATCGAATTAAAATCAATATTTTCATCATAATTTCGTCATTTTTTGTGAAAACATTTGATATCAATGTTATTTGTCTTTGAGCCTTTTTTAAATATTTTTATATCAAAATAAAAGGCCTCTTTAAAAACACAAACCAAAAGCAGGGAAACATTAGCATGAAAGAAAAGTCACTAGGAAAACTGTTAGTAAATCCACATTTCGATCAATAGAGCAAACCTCAAGATATAAGCTGATTAGATCTCTGGGGATTTTTTATTAAGGTTTTACTCACTGCCAATCACTCAGTTTGGTGTATCTTTAATGCGTTATTGGCAATTCCAATCTTTCCAATTTTTGCCAGAAATTTCTGGAATTAGTTTGATTTATTATAGAATATAGGTCTTATTTACATTTATACATATATTGGTACATGTACTTCCAGTTCTTGCCGCTGCCATTTTCTCATACAGAAAAACCAACCTGTTGCAAGTAAAGAATTTACAAGCTGCTGAGGTATATAAAACACAATGGAGTTAATGTTTCTGATAATATCGTGACCAAATATATTGGGGTCATCTTGTAAAATGCAAAAAGAGTAGCTAAGGATAAAATAGTTCGGATTAAAGTAAATAGACATGAAGTTGATACTCTATATTGTATAAAAATGCCAAAAAATCAAACACTTCAATCAAATATTAAAGAGGAATTCCATGAAATGAACATGAGCAGACGGACATTTTAGTCATAGATTGTTGTGTTTATTTGCAGGCTGTAATGGTGGATGTTACAACTATTAGTGTAGTCCCCTTGCTTCAAATGTTTCTCTTTACCAAGTGACATTAAATAGAAGTATGCAGTTGAACTTTGTGATAACATAATTTTCCTTTGGGAGATGATGAAAGGATATACAGTGAAACCTGTCTAACTGGAACACCCTTGGTACCTCTAAAGTGTTTCACTTGTGAGGTGTTCAACTTATAGAGGTTCATTTTACATTAAGTCAGTTGGTCTCTGACCTCTGGGGTGTTCCACTAGTGGTGTTGCACTTAACAGGTTTCATGTAGATCATTTTTAAAGTGACTCTCAACTTAAAAGTTGGGCTTCGGACAAAACTGTGATCAAGATTTCACCTTATTGTAGAGAAATCATATTTGATGTCACTATCATAAAACAGTGGATATAAGACACTCAAGTCAAGTATGCAAATGTGATAGCAGGACTTCTTATATTGGAGTCAAAAGGACAGTCTATAAATCTTAAATTCAACACTATGTATCTTGACCCATTAAAGGCCCTGTACAAAGTTTGAAAATATTATTTATTCATTCATGACTCTTCAAATTGTGTGATACATTTTTTTAAAGTTATTAATCCTTTTTCAAATGTTTGATTTTTAGATCATCAAGTAGAGCATAATAGAATGTAAAACACTTTATTTCCTCTTCCAAATTGAACTACAATATGAACTCAAGTAGTCCATACATGGAACCTTTAAAAGCAGAATCAGAAATAACCTCCTTATCTAAAGCTTGAAAAGACACAAAGTCTCAAATAAATTATTTCTGCAAAAGGCATGATATCTTATACTTGTTCTTGCTCTCGAGATCTGATTCTGCCTTAAGATGATTGTTTACTGGCAATAGGTGGCTCCATGCTATAGCATAAGAGTAATGATTTGATGAGTGGTCAGCTTTAGGACATAAAGATTTTGTGATATCACACTTTTGAAAATGAATTTTTTACTTTATATTATGATACAGTACATAATTTTGAAGAATAATACCCAGTAGTGGCACTTTTATTAATGTATTTTTGTCACACACTTGTACATAATTAAAAAAAATTAAAACCCTATTCCTAACATTGAGGATCAAAATGTTTTCTAGCTTTAACTAAAAAATGAACTGGGTGACACCAACTTTTATTTTTATTTGAATATGAAGCATAATTATGTCATGGTCATTTTGATATAAAAATAATAGCCTGAGGGTAAACAACCTCCTTAATTAATATGAGGTCATATCAATATCAAAAAATTACTGCATGTAATTGTAAACACAGCATTTTCATAGATGAAATACTTTTTACTGGGACAAAAGTTTTTATTGTATGTCAACAAAATGTTGACATTCACATAGATGTGCAAACATGTACTTAAGAATGGATCTTGCACTACACTGTCAAAACATGATGCAATGATATGATATGTCATATTAATGTATAAGACTCTCTGGTGGATCTGGGAGTGTGTTCGCTTAAACACATTTATGGCCTAATTATTTGACAAAATGCCAGAATGTTCTTAAAAATAGGTCAAATTTGTGCCCTATAGTCTGTAAATAACCAGGTCCACCCCGACATTCTATTTCAGTGATGTTGCAATTTATATCAGCAAATGATATGTGATGTTGATTACAAGTGTGGAAATCAGCCAAAATAAATGATGCAATGATAAATATAGATTTTAGTTTATTTCATTAGAAGGTGTTTTAAGTAGGTATGCATCAAATAACTCTCAGAAAGGCCCTTCAAACTAATAGTTTGTTTCAGTTGTCCTTTATATGCCCAAAGTATCCTTTGTTATTTGTGTATCAAGTTTTCAGTCAATAACATGATGCAATGACAAAATGTCATGATGGTGACAGTTGTTTGATATAAGATTATAGATATTAGATTATAGAGGACTTGAGACCAGTAGCAAGGAATATATAAACAGACGTGTAGGTCTCTTTATCTCTGTATAATGAAATAGTATTATTTGAAAAATTCCAATCCTTCAGCTACATTCCGTTTTCCAAAAATAAGTACATGTACATGCAAAACATAAGATTGAATTACTCTAGCCTCATAGATAAATTGGAACAAGGCACATGGCACATTGCATCATATGGTTAAATATTGCTCTGTTAAATATATGTGAAAGTCGGGTACTCTCTATCAAGACGAGGTGGCCGAGTGGTTAAGGCGATGGACTGCTAATCCATTGGGCTCTGCCCGCGTGGGTTCGAATCCCATCCTCGTCGACTGTTTATCATAATTTTTATCTTCAAGATATAACTTAAAATATTTTTGATTTATTTGTTGTCATTCCAAAGAAGATTGCATCACACATAATTTGGTTTCATATTGCCTAAGCTGTCAAAATGGTCTAGTCTGCACTTTTTGTATACTTGCAAAACTAGTTCATTGTTTTCTCTGTTATGTAACAATTCAAATTTCTAGAGTTGTATGTAGAATGAATTTGGGAAGTTTTTACATGTATTTGGCTTGTTTTTCATCTTAAAGTGTGCGCCTGACCCGGCTACGTATAGCACAGAGTTTATACTGGCGGATTAGACTAGTTCATTTTTATATGTGTGTGAAAGCTTTCTCTTATTAGCGTTTTTTCGTTTAGTACGGTTTTGTTATAATTGCCGAGGTCATATAACCGGGATAAAACAATGATTATCGTTGACTACCCACACACAAAACATATGTTGAGTGAACAGTGTTATTACAAACAACAGGCTTTAGAATACAAAGCGTAGTGTGATAATAAGCTGCACACTACCACTGCTGCATGTACATATTACTAATTTACTAGGGCTCCCAAAGAGTAGATAGGGAGGTTGTGTTTGTCACTTTTAAATTTTGCATTTCAAAATTGTCATTTTACATGTCATAATTTGTTGGTTTCATTCGTTTAGCCAATCAAAACATTGTAAAACAATAAATTGTCTGTTACGTACAATCAATTTTGTTCAGTTTTGATTAGTTGTCAGAATAAAGTTACGTTCATCTGAATCCATGTATCAAAACAAAAATCCTATTTTCACTTCAAAATACTTCAGTGAGATGAAGGCTCGGAATTGTCACATGCAATAACTTATTGTCGTATTCGTTATTTTATCTTCTCGATAGTGATAGTCGCACATTTGATGCCAGGTCACCTTGTCGCGTACCTCTTGGGGAACCCCACATTTATGTGTGTACTCATGGAAGTAAATTCCCCGGTGTAGCCGAGAGCCACAAACTTTTCAACAGGTTCGAAATGACCAATTTCTCTCATATATACTCTAAATATTTTATTATTTAGCACCTACAAAGTATTGCTAATAACCATATGTAATTTCAATAAGGAAACTTATCTGGCTACATATAAATTCAATATCAACACTAGCTGTTCTCTCAACACGTCCTGGCTTACCTTGTGGTGACAAACCCTGGATTTTCGCTATTTATAGTTTATCAACACCTGGACGCATGCGCATTTTATACTTTATCGGGCACTTTAAAACACCAAATACTATAAAACAGTGTGGTAGTTTTGGTGAACACCTCTCTCTGAACACCTGTGTCTAGTGAACACCCCTTCTCACTACATGCACCAATGACATCTGTATAATACACAGGTTTTACTGTAATTCTTTATTTAGAACCCGTTACAATGTGTAATATTTCAAATTAGAAAACATAACTTGACTTAGTACTGTATCAGTGTACAAATGATCAATGAATATCCTTTTGGTTTGAGAAAACATATTATCAAATAGTGTTCAAATCATCCTATTTTAAACCCCTAATTTTGAAATATTTTTCTTGTGGTTCCTTTTTCGAAAAAACAACAAATTTAGGGACAGCAAAACCTGTCTGATCCGAATGCCTCAGTGGGACCAGCCAAAAGTGTCTGAATAAGTAGGTCATCAAAATTCATAGTTCCTACATGTAGGTCAATGGATGATAACAAATTTGGAACACGGAAAAAGTGTTTATATTGAGAAGTGTTCTGACTAAATTGGTGTTCGGATATACAAGTTTCACCGTACTCTATTTATATGAGAAATAGGTACTAATCTAGTATTTGCAATCGAATGTAAGTTGATTGCTTTTATGAGTTTAACTGGCACCAGCTGTTACTTTGTATTGCATCATATTATTACAAGTGATAAATTGGTACCATATTGCCTTGTTAAATATAAGTGCTTATCACCAAATAAACAATATGACGAGGTGGCCGAGTGGTTAAGGCGATGGACTGCTAATCCATTGGGCTCTGCCCGCGTGGGTTCGAATCCCATCCTCGTCGACTAGTTTTTATTTGTTTTTTTTATTTATATTATATTCCATGTAAAACATATTCTCATGAACAAACCTTTAGGATTTCAATGAGATTATGTCATATTAATAATAGATGTGAATTTTAAAGACTTTTCTTGCCAATTCTTGTACTGTTTCATACTTAACCTTTGTCAATTGTAATGCTTGATGTATTGTTTTTATATACACGGTGGCAGCGCCAAAGATAAAATAAATTAATCTTTTATTGTTTTATTTATTTCTGGAGTATATGTAAGAATCTTTAGAATAGCAGATAACATTTTGGTAATTGTACATCATAAATAATCTTTGGTGTAATGGTCACATGACATATGTAATATACCAGTTATATATTCATAAAACCTTGTATTTTAATTATGCGCATTGATGTGTAGCCCTTGAAGAATTTTAATGTCAAAATAAATGTGGATGGGAAGATATTGTTAGATTGGGATAAAATTAAAAGTCAATCTTATACTTAATTCAACAAAATTAGCAAAGAATACTCTTCACTTGTAAGTATACCAATGTAGAAAGCATGCACTTCAAATATACAGAAAATCTACTTTTCTTTGATTTTGCACTCTAAGTTTGAAGAACTTTTGATTCAAGATCCATACTTAAAATACTCCACTTAAATAAAACAATAAAAGATTTATTTTATTGTTGGTCCTATTTTGAGTAATATATAAGCTCTGAAGCATTTTCTCAAAAAATATTAACAAACTTTGCTAAGAAACAATTTAAGAAATAATTAAATGGTACGCACTTTCACAAAAATAGCTTTTTGATTGTAATCATTAAACAGCATTTAATTGGTACAGTCTAATAACAGGTGTGACATTGCAGCATGTTTAATAGGCAATTACAGGTGACATTTTTGTCATATTGCCCTGTTAGATATTTGTATGCGTTGTATTGGAACATATTGACGAGGTGGCCGAGTGGTTAAGGCGATGGACTGCTAATCCATTGGGCTCTGCCCGCGTGGGTTCGAATCCCATCCTCGTCGCCATTTTTTACTTCAATATATTCAACTTTAAGTTTCGCATATTTCTTGTGAAACTCATCCTATGGTTTTTCTCAAATAATAGCACTCTATCTAGGACTAATACCAAGCAAGGCATTAACATGGAAAAAATCACCACCTGCCATTTGTTACAGATGCCGAACACCGAATACCATTCATCAACCACTGTTACAAAAAATGGAGACCACATGTCATCACTTTTGGTGAAGTAAAAATTATTATTCATCCATGATTCTTTAACTATTTCATACTGCTAGATGTAGTTCACAAAATCTTAGTTTCTGTGGTCAAATAAGTTTTCAGCATGTTTCCCTCAGATTCTTTTATCAAATCACATCAAAACCAAAAGAGAAAGACCTGAAAATGAACAAAGGGTTTTCACATATACTACCCAATAATGCTTTATGGATATGTTTGTGTTATAAACATAAGAAATATTTTAGAAGAGCCTTAAATAAAGGCAAAATATATTTAATTAAATACACAATATTCAACATTTTGGTGATATGTAATATCATATAAGCAACAACTGAATTCCTGCTTTGACCATTTACTGCAAAAAATGTATTTACATTTAATAGTTATATTGCAAAGTTTATGTACATGAACATGTAAACTTTAATAAAATGTTCATTTCAGCACATAGATCAGTTTTTCACAAGGTACTAACAGGAAAAAGAATTGACCCTAGAAGCCTATTTTTCAAATATACAGAGAAATAATATTTATATCGCAATGGAATTCTTGAAAATCACAAAAAGCCAGTTTCTCTCATGGTTTTATACATTCAATAATTCATTAATGACCTCATTTCAATGCAATTTTTGCAATTAATGATGTTGACATATTTAAATCAAAATTGCTTCGTTTCGACCATTGGGCTATTTAGACATTATTAGCTTATATTTCTGATTCACGAAGTCCGCCATGTTTGTTTTTGAAAAACTCCAACAGGCTAGATTTAAATCCAAGATGGCTAACCCTGGAAATAGGAATTATCGGCAATCGTCGAAATAACCCCACGGTCGAAGTAACCCCATGACGAAGTAGCCCCATACGTCCAAATTCGACTAGCCCCTACATTAATTCTTGAATGCATCAAACAATTAAATACGAGGCTATTTTCCTTGTGAATTACACATACACATATTTTACTGCAAGGTACCCAATCACAGTTAACCTTGATACATTATTTGTTTACTGATATGTTTAAATAGCTTGACCTCTAGCCTGCAAGGTATCTTCCACAGGTTAGGGATAAAAAAAGGCTTTGGTTCCAGAGTAATTGATATGTGAGGAACATTGATATTTTCCACATTCATTTCTAATATTCATTTACATTTTTGGATTCCATCTCAAGAGATGTAAGGATTGAAGAAATACAAAGGGATACAGAGTGAAACATTTTTGAAGGAATCTTCAAAATCATGCCTATGTCTTCTTATTTCTGTATTTTATCAAAACAAATAGTATAGATAAGATATTTAAGAGTAAATGCAGAAAAGTTGATTTGTCAGAACTGTTGCATTTTTTCGAAAACAGACGCAGCATGGAATGATGAAAGACAAAATAATGTAAAATTATGACAATTTTGAAACTTATATACTCTCAAATTATCTATTGTATTTGTCGTTAATTTGGCGAGTGTTTTAAATTGGCGAATTAAAAAAATTGCCAAATTAAATAGTCACCAAAATCCCCAAGAACATGACATGTTTTTCATTTTCGGGTTTGATGGGAGGATGTCTAGGACACTTGAAAAACCGCCAAATTAAATAGACGCCAATAGGCACAAAATCGCTAAATTAAGTAGGGCCAAATTACAGACAAATACAGTATCTAATCCCTTCTAATGACTTTAACACATAAAATGTAGTTAAATGTAAAGATTTGCATGCAATTTCAGTCAAAATGTTGTTCAATAACCAGACTTCTATGTTAGATCTCTTCCCCTATTATCTTTTTATATCTCAAGTTATACAGTTGACTTATTGTTCATCTTATCAATTTCACTTTTATGCATGTGAATATACATATCAGTCAATTTTTAAATGCTTTACTTTAAATATGCAATTACAAGTGGCAAATTAGTTAAAGGCCCCATATAAACTTTAAACCACTTTGACTTAACAATAAACAAAAAGTCTGTGATAACTTATTCACAGACAACATGTAAAATAGAAACAGTAAATATTAGACACTTGTATATATAATGTTACTCTTACAACCCCTCCCCCCCTGTGTGCCTTATGTCCAAATACAGTTCATGTTCAATGTTACATAGGTGAGTCTTATCTGTTATGCTACAGCAAAGCTGCATATCTTGCAAATGTTTATTCACAGCTACTTTTTCTGATGATCTCCATGTTAATTCACAGCTATGCATTCTGAGTGTGTTCATTTATGTCCATTCACAGCTGCATTTTCTAAATATATTCATTCACAGCTGTACACTGAAGATGCCAAATCACAGCTACACATTCTATTGATATTTATTTATGCACAGATGTCCATTCACAGCTTCATATTCTGAAGATATTCACTGACATTCACTGCTGCATATATTGATATCCAATATATCCATATGACGAATAAACTTTGAAGTTGGCAAAACACAGTTGTTTAGTGTTTAAACACAGCTGATATTCAACTGCATGCTCTCTGTCAATCGACTAATGTTGACATCACAATATGTCACCCCTGCGCCAGCACGACACTGCGTCACATTCTTAACACCTTCCCAACTGAAATATTGAGTAAAATAAATTGTAAATTGTATATAATGTGAAATGTGTCCAGGTAACACTGCCTGAAGAGGTTTCTGATAACATAAAGTATAATGGGCTATCCAAAAACAGGAACTGGAACAATTTTAAGTACAAGCTCCAAAAGGTGAAACATCAAAAAATATGACAAGACACAGTTAGAAAAGAAACATTTAATCTATGTATAATAGTATAATCTATAATCTAAGAATATTATCTAATAAAATCCTATTATATATATTTTTATGTAATATATATTTTAAATAACATTTAAGAGTATAACTGCTCATGTGAGAAACAAACTCCCAACAATATTCTAACACAAAAGAAAAAATATCTAATATCCCCCTCTCACCTACAATTCAAAAATCAATATCACAACCAAAAAATTTTAAGTCAGAAATTTCAGAATTTTTTCACTCACCTATCTGTTATCGGATCATAGGCCTCAACAGAGTTTAGGTAATTAACCCCATCATGTCCACCAACTGCGTATATCTTGCCACACAGTGCTGCCACCCCTACACCTCCTCTGGGGGTTGACATGTTGTTCAAGAGAGTCCATGTGTTGCTTTCTGGGTCATAACATTCCACTGAGTTCAGGGGGGAGTTGTCATCAAAACCACCTGAAAGAATTGGGAAATTGTTACATGTGGTGCTTATATTTTAAAAGGACCAGGTATGGTTTGGCAGGTGATTTCAGACAGACAATCTTTGTCCATGGCTGAGTTTTTCACACAAAACATCATTATTTATCTAATAATGTTTTCCTCTGAATAAAGTCCCTGGGATAAACTCATGGACAAAACTATGACTCTAAAATCACGAGTCTAGGTAACTCGCCCAGACAATCGATGATGTCCCATTGTTATTGCTCATATAATTTCTCACATACCATGGATATATCTTGAAAATAACTTATGGGTATATTCCTTGTAAATAATAATTTCAGCTATGGCATAAGGATATATTGTTTCAACTAACAGACGACTTACCTACGACATATAACTTATTGCCAAGTTCGGCTACTCCTGCTCCAGCCCTGCGTTTCTTCATTGGCTCTATTATCACCCACTTGTCTAAGTGAGGATTATATTGTTCACATGAGTCAAGAGAACTGGCCCCATCATTACCTCCTATTGCGTACAAGTGACCCTGTGACAAAAATAAAAGTTCAGGATTTTTTAAACAACAAGAAGGTTAGTTCACAGGCCGAATGCCACTGGTACTGGCCAAGTGGTCTGATTGGCAGATTTTGAACAAGGAAGTCTATGGCAAACTAAATACAAAATGGGACTGAGAAAAAGTGTGTCCATATTGAGAGGTTCTCATATTAGAGAGTTGTTTGGATATACAGTTTTTCACATTTCATTGCAAAGAAACAAAAAAGATTTAGGGAATCAAAGCAATTGTTTTTCGCTGTCCATTTCTTATATTGTCTGCAACAGATTTCCCTTACAAATGAAATACATGTAGACAGACTGATAAATGGTCTAATTAGAGAAAACAGAATTTCTGATGAGTACCGATATGTTACCAAAAGCCAAACATTCTCTGAAAAGGGGTGATACATGTATCAGACCAAAAATATCCAACAGATAAAATAGGCTCTGAGTTAGGCTATATCAAGGAAAAGCTTTATAAGTAATGGGTTAAGATAGATAGAACAACATGGAAACAGAGATCTAGGTTCCAAAAGGTTTTCACAATAATCTGTCCATTACCTTCAGTGGAGCCACTCCCACACCTCCACGTGGTATATTCATGGATTGGACACTGCTCCATGTATCACTTTTTGGGTCATACCTCTCAACTATGTTATAGCATGTGGAATCATCAAGACCCCCTACTGCATATATAGGACCCCCTAGACAAGCCACTGCTATTCCTCGTCTACAAAAAATAGAGACAGGGCATTAACACGCAAAATGTCACCACCTGCCATTTTTTACAGAAGCCAAATGCCAAATACAAACCACCACTACAAAAAATGTTGGAGACTATAAGCTCATAGTTCTCAATTTCTTTAAACATATTGTAGATTGTTTAGAATGAAAATTATTTAGAATCAACGAAACTGGTAAAAATATCACAATATTTCTTGATTTTTTAAACTCTCAGCAAATCCAATAGATTTCAAGAAGATAAATTGACAAGGTTTTTCTTAAATTCTAAACTGGATCCTTCACCTAGTTGCTTCAAATCTAGGGAGTGAACTTCAGATAGATCATAGACGGGTAGTTACCGTACCTTAGTGTGATCATAGGTGCTATGCTACTCCATTTATTCTGGTAGGGGTCAAACACCTCGCCAGTACTCAAGTGTTCAGATCCATCATGGCCGCCTATTGCAAATAACTTGCCTAAAAGTGTGGAAAGTGGGAATTAAGCAATGATATGCAGCATGACAAGATTTAAAAACAATTTGTTGAACCAATCGTGACGACATTCAAGTATAGCAAATAATTTACCAAAAAGTATAGAAAATCAGAAACTCAGCTTTAATTGAAAACTGGAACTGGGCAAATGAACTCAAAAGTTAAAAAAACAGACCTCATTTAGCATACATTTGCCTCGCATGTTCATTTTTGCCTCGCCTGATTTTAGATCTTGGCCATGCCATGCCATTGTTCATTAATTATTGGTAATGATGATTATTCAAATTACATTAAAAAATAATGAAAATTTGATGTAATGCAAATTTAGTTGAGAGAGACTGGAAATGTATTTTATTTTGACATTATTTTCATAACTTACCATCAACAGACACTACTCCCACATGTCGTCGTTTTGTTGTCATCTCAGCCACATGAAACCAGCGATTTTTACGTAAATCATAACATTCTATACTCCTGAATGGATCACCAGATGTCCCCCTGCCTCCGACACAGAATAAAACACCTGGAATAGAATGATATGTTATGGGTGTTTTTGGATATGGAATATATCCCACACAGAGCAAAACAATTGTAATATAGAATGTAATGTTCTGAGAGGTTCTTGATATGGAATATGTTATATCCCACACAGAACAAAACACCTGAAATAGAGATTGAGGTTCTGGATATGGAATATATCCCACACAAAAAACTTTTACATGTGAAGTAAAATTTTCCTTACAGAGAGGTGTTCCATCATACAAGTTTTACAAGTTGAATGCATTTTTGCTAAATGTAAAACACAGTGTAGTATCTTATTAGAAAGACTCAGATCATTTACAATTAATGAAACTAGGAAATAGCAATGACAGACAGAGTTACCAACTACAGCATGCCAGGCTGATAACAAACATGTTTAAGGTAAAAATACTATTTAAGACTACTAAGTGGTGATAGTTTTCCTTGAATGAGAGAATAAACACAATACCTGCGTAACTTTTCCTTGGCACCATTCTTTCAGTGACCTTGACCCCTGGGACCATTCCTGATTGCGACAATTGGTAGAACTTGGCTTCATCAAGGTAATCTCTACATTCTAAATCCTTTCGAATTAAATCCTCTTTCGCAACATTATGCATGAGATAACTGGCTGATAAAACAGGGAGCCTCACTTTCGATATAAGCCTCGGCAAGAATTGTTTATTTTTCTCAACGTCAAATTTAACCCATTTCATGACACCCTCATAAATTGTTTCTTCTGATGGGACATTAGCATCTGGACAACTAATCGTCTCTTCTAAATGTTTAGCTGTCATTATTTTAAATTCTTCACTTTCAAATACACCGATAAGATTATCTAAGATATACATATCAGCACTTTTCATGAGTTCTGTACGTCCATGTTGCTCCGCGAATGCCCGTATTCCGATACAGTTTGACGGATGCAGATGTGTGACCATGAAATGGCAACTGGCCTTGGCAACGATTTCAACTTGTAAAATCGATGATGCATATAAAAGTTTTTGAACATTTTCAGTGGTGAGATTTATTTTTGCTGTATAGGCAAACTCTATGATTTGTTCCATTGCGATTTCATCAATGTCTTGTATGGTTACTTCCTCTTTGTTCCTCTCCGCCATTTCTGATGTGAACATTACACGGAAATACTGACTCACTGTAGCTAGTACCACTTTATGGCATTGAAACACTTTCGATCCACATTTTAGATTTAGATCACATAATTCTGCCGATTTATAAAATCCATATAATGATTTGAACATATCTCTATGCAGTTGCTTAGCTTCAAATTCATGAATCGCCCCATTGTCTGTGTTAAAATCCTCCATAATGTCGTCGATTTTTGATAAGTCAGCCACTGAATCAAACAAGGCTGCTTTCGCTTGTAGTCTTGCGATGTCTAATGAGTCCCTGCGTGTGGGGGGTGGGGGTATTGCAGGTCTAGGGGGAGGGGGTGGTGGACTAGTGTCCTGAGAGCCCTGCCCCTGGGGAATGTTTCCTATCTCCACTGACATTATTGCATTTCCTACTGGCACTCATACTAAATGAACCAGTTAGAATATGTAAATTCTCAGTTCACACTCACTTCATGTATATTTCTATCGTAATATCAAATAATACTTTTGTATGACAGTAATTCCTGTATTTTTGAAGAAATAAATAAAATATAACTGTTCTTTGTCCGGTTGTACTTGTTTTACAATCAATTTACGTCATTGTCAGATTGAAGGTTTGTCATTCCAGGAAAGCCAGTCTGAAAAAACAATAAGAACAATCATGTCAAAACAATTTAACCCAAAGGGAAAATTACTCACCAATAAGTACATCATATTTTATCTAATTTGTAATCAACCCTGTTTCCTTTAATCATCATTATTAACTGTAATCACTGATCACCTGAAGGTTTTATCAACTGAATAAAATTTTGATATTGAAATAACTGACTAAAAAAATATCCAAAAAAGAGTATCTCTTTAAAGTCATGGAATGTCATAAATCTTATTTTGAAATCATGTTCACAGTATCACTAGCACTGACAAAAAGTTTTCTGGATGGCAGTTTTGCGTGTATGAACATCAGGTGATTCCCATTCCCATTACTGTAGCTAAAATGATATCTTTTATCTTGCCATGTTTAAAATAGCTCTGATCATTGATCATGTTAAACTGAGCACTCTATTTCTCTTAAAGTGTCTGAATTCATTTGCTTTTTGTTGAAATTTAGAACATTTAATAATTTCTTGTTTGCTAACCAATACATTCCTAATTCCACCCCATTTTACCCTATTATGGGTTTCAACACTAAAAACTTTATCCATGGATCACCTCAAATATTCTAAAAGTTATAAACAAAGCTGTATATATGGTGATATCAAGTTGGTTTGATATCATATAGATCCATACTTTATCATGCGTTTTATACATTAACAATTAGCATTGATATCATCATATATGTACAGGGTGAAATAAGGTGACTTTTATGCTATCAGTCATCTAGTAAAAAGCCCATTTAGGATTAACATGCAATTCTCTTGTCAAACGCAAAAATGTTTAAATTATAGTCACTTACATCATGAATATTTTTCACAAAATAGGAACAGATACAAAATGGCAGGCTTATGATTACGAATGTTCTCCATTAAGTATAAAGATACATCTGCCCTTTCAGTTCCTTTCTGAGGACCTCTTTCAGAAATCAGAAAGATGTGAAAAGTATCCAAATAACAGTGCTTGACTAGGTAGCAGATAAAACTAAAAGGTCAAAACATCAACATTGAAAACTTCATGCACACCTACCTATTTGTGCAGTCACAGAGATCAAATAGTTCAACATAAAAATTCTAATTCAGGAATCCACATAAAAATCCCCTGTTTCATCTACTGTATATTCCTCATTTGATTTAATGTACTGACTTCTATCAAATACAACTCACATTAGTATATCTCATCACAAATAGGAAATGAGTGTGCCATAGAGAATTATTGTTAGCAGCGCCTTTTTATCTCTGTTTACTTGCTATAAATACGTGGGCAAATATATTTAAGTGGGAGTTAAATAATCCATCGACTATTTACTTTAAATCTACTTTTATTATAGCATTTATCGATGAAAAGTTTAAAGAATTTTAGTGAAAAGAAGTATAATGTATTGATTTGATCATGTAAGTAACATTGAAAGGAATCAACAATGTGATGTAACCCTGCACTCACGCAGTACTGTATTTCCCACGAGTATCTCATTGGCTTTCTTAGAGAATAGCTGTACATACAATGAGAAAATACAAGGGCAACATTAGAGCATAAACAAACCCCTAAAAAATATATCATTTGTTTGCAGAACATTTTCGGAATAGAATGAAATTAACTCAGATTGTACAATAATGGTAATAAACGGATGGACTGGCGGACGGACGGCTTCACTATATCCCTACTGCCCATTTGTCTTGTTAACACTGACAAGTTATATGTTTTAATATTTTAATATACATCAAAATATAAGTTAAACTTGAAAAATATCCAAAACTCATTTATTTTTTAACAATAGCAGCATTCTTACAATCTAAATGGTTGAAAATGACTAAAATTAATACGTCCTGTTCTATCCGAGTTCAAATACATGTACTGCAGCCAAGTACAAAAGAAAGGAACTGTTTAGAAATGTTTACCAATTTTGAAATAATGGCTTACTTTAATGATTCACAAAATGAACTATACTCCACAACAACTTTTGATAATGTTTAGAATTGATTTAGGCAGAAGATAAAGTACTATGTACAGTACATAGTTATCTTCAAATATCAATTATTTCGAGTTTTGAAAAATAAAGTTCAGTCTTCATGATCACACTTTGGTGATAAATTGGAACGACACATGCTAAGTTCATCATATTGACTTGAGTCAAGTAACATGACTAGATGTTGTTTCATTTGAAAGTGGAAAAAAGCAGATCAGCTGGTTGTTTTATCAAATACAACAAGTATTTTTTGAGATATGGTTAATATTTGGAAATGTCAAGATGGGACTGTGACTGATTTTATATTTAAGGGATAAAATAATAGAATAGATGTGGTCTTCAGGCACATTCCAATTTTTTAAATGATGGTTTCTTTTAATATTCTAGTGAAAGACAAATCAACACTTCAAAATTTCATTAAATGAGCGGGGGGGGGGGCAAACCATAATGACATTACTCATTAATCTCCAACTATTGATAATTAGACATCATCCATAACATGACAAAATGGCACTGCCTTGTAAATTTTTGCAGACACCGATCACCAAACATGGTCCACAAAAAACAATATGTCACCACTTCCGGTCATAATAAATCTGATGTAAATATTAGATTGACAGTTCCCTGTCCCTGACAAGCAATATTTTAATATTACTAAAATAGACATCCCTTGAAATGAGGACACTGCAACAATGGTTAGAAATCACATCCAACAACAAACGTCAACTTGTTGTCGTCAATCAGGAACCTCCACCAGCTCCAGCAAACATAAAGAACCAGAAATAACCAGAGTTTTAAGTGCTGAAGCTTCAGGAAGTACAAGCAGGCCCGTAGTCAGGGGGGGTTCGATGGGTTCGAGCGAGGTTTTGACCAGTCCAAGATAATCCAAGAATTCTATAGACTATGCATACCTGACACTCAATCATACCTTGCATCCTACAGCTTTACACTGTAAATTAATTCATAAACTTCATAATACATCGAAACAACCAACCGAATATCAAATGATGAAAAACAGTCAGACAGGATAATTGAACCTGACTGTTGACCTCAATATTTTAAAAATAAAAAAAGCTAAAAAAGAGTAAAATAACTTTTTAAGTTTTTACCTAACTAATTTTGACAAAACTAGAATTACACTTTGGCCATAACTCAATCAAGATATTCAACAGCCCTCAACAGTTCGTAACAACACTCGAAACATAATGTCGAAGTGCTACTTACCCAGATATCGATGAAGAAAGTAGTCAGAGCAAAATTATTTCAGGTTGTTGTTTTTTCTGGCGCATCCTTTCTGCGCATGAGCTGATTTCCGGTTTAGAAATTAGAGGACTCCATGGATAAATAATTAACAAGGTTCTGCTTGATCATCTAATAAATCGTAATACTGATGTCCGTACACAATATGACAAGTCTCTCTCTTTCTCTGCGAGTCCTGTGATTATACGAAGATACGTCACTAACTCAGATATATCAATCATTTGTAAATATGTGATTGTGCTAGATCAGACCAATCATTGATTGTGCAACATGGAATCTGAGACTAACATAAAATTTTATGTTAGTCTCAGATGGAATACACTTCTCATTGAGAACATGGTGATTGTGCTACATCAAATACACCACCTATTGTGATTGTGCTCCATCAAGTACGCCACTCAGGTTGATTGTGCTAAATGAAATACATCACTCGCGAAGAACATTGTGATTGTGCTACATCAAATCACGGGCTTGAATGTCCATGATCAAATACATCTTTAGAACAGGGTGATTATGCAGCTTATGTTAGATCTCTAGATATCTCATGTTGATTGTGTTACACCAGGGACATTACTAATTACGTACAACAGTGTGATTATGCAAGATCAGATGCATCACTCAACAGGAACAATGTGACTGTGCTAGATCAAATATATCATTAATTACAACAAGTTGATTGTGCTATATCAGAAACATCACTAGATAAGAATGGGTTACCGTAATTGTGCTAAATCAGATGAATCACTCATTAAAAACATGCCAAACGTGCTAGATCAAATAGATTACGCATTAGATCAGTATCATTGTGTTAGATCAGATATCTTGTTCACTAAGTCTTAGAACAGGATGGTTGATTGTACTACCTTAGGAACATAGCTAATTAATGACAGTATGATTGTGCTACGTTAGATATGCTAGCCACTACATGTAACTACTCACTTGATTGTGGTAGATCAAAGTCACTACTCGCTAAAAATGGGTTGATCATTTTAGATTAAATTCACCACTAGCTAAAAACAGGTTGATAGTGCTAAATCAGAAACATCAAATGTTAC